>CM075979.1:47009825-47046031 GCA_038087875.1 Malacoraja senta | reverse complement strand
CCAGTTATTGTGGTGGAGGCAGGTAGATAGTGGCATTTAAGAGGCTTTTGTGAAGGCACCCGTATGTCTCCCATAGACCAGGGACTTGGTGGACGGAGCCGGTGAGAACGATGATCACAACGGGCGGAGAGCGGGGTAGGGGAGGCAACCGGTGAATGGCCTACCATGTCCTCTAGGTCAGCTGCAGGATTCGCCCCCAGGGAACAATGGTGGACGGGTGAGGAGAGGACATTGGCTCCCAGGTCGATCCATTCATCCAAGAATGGGGACGGATAGAAGCCCGCAGCAGCCTAGGGCTTGCCTGGATCAGTCACCGCTCATAACAACTAGAGCACGGACTGGACTTTGAAAATGGTTCCAAAACATGGCACCTCTTGCATGCGGGATCAGTACATTATTTCTGTACAATTTGCTAATCAAGGATGTGCTTAGGTATGGCAATACCCTACTGTACAGCTTGTATGAAAATATTATCTTTGTACATTTGCACATGTGTAATAAAAGCACCATTGAAACATATGCAGGAAATAGAGAGGCATGAATTATGTGCGAACTCTAATGGCATCATGTTCATCAAGAACATTGTGGGCCAAAGGGCCTGCTGCTGCGCTGTACTGATCCATATTCTATGTATGTTCAGTAGTATGTGATGCTGTTGGAAAGAAGGTGAAAGAAGAAAGGCCTTATGCTTCAGTCTGGTGAAGCAACAAAACCTTGCTTAACTTTGGCAGAGTAAAACATTCCAAGGCAATTCACGGAATCATTGAAAAAAAGGCACTGATCCACAGAAGGAAATATTAGGTCAGACTTTAAATAAGGTATTTTCTGGAAATATTTTAAAGGACGATCTTCAAGCACCTGGCTGCTCGTTGGAGAAATTCTGAGATAAATTACAATGACCATCTTTTCTAGTGTTTAAAGTATACTAGACTAAGTGGGACCCGTTGGTTCCCATGTTCACACGGGAGGGCTGGTCCCCCAACGCAATATTCCACCTCTCCACCAATTCCAATATTGCTGGCCAGTGGGGGAGGGGGCTTTCTGGAGCGCTAGTATGGGTGTTGTGGGCTGAAGGGACTGATTTCCAGAAGGTTAGTATGGACATTGTGGGCCAAACGGATTATTGGGCTGGCAGCTGAGTCACTCAGGCCTGGTGGGCTGACAGCTCAGTCGCTCAGGCCTGGTGGGCTGGCAGCTCAGTCACTCAGGCCTGGTGGGCTGACAGCTCAGTCGCTCGGGCCTGGTGGGCTGGCAGCTCAGTCACTCAGGCCTGGTGGGCTGGCAGCTCAGAAACTGCCAGAAATTCTGCCCAAAACAGGTGAGAGACTCTGTGAGAGAGAAAGGGGAGAGGGTGGAGAATCAATTTTAGACATTTTTCATCTTTTTCTGCAGATCACAGCAATGAAGGAGGAAAGTCCTTCCTGGCCTGGATCTCACAGGAGCAAATGAAGGGAGAAAAATACTGGGGTGAGGTTAAATACTTGCAGGGGGAATACTTACTGATGGGCTGAAGGGACTACTGGGCTAGTACAGGCCTGATGGGCCAAAGGGGCTCAGTGAAAGGCACTTTTTATGGACTTTTCCTGGCCTGGCATGGGCCTTTTGGGCCAAAATGCTCCTCCTGGGCTAATACGGGTATTTTGGACAAAAGGGTCTGGTTTCTCGGCTAATAGGGGCCTTGTGGGCAGGCCAAATAACTCATTTCATTTCATTTCCAATTGCATTGCAGTATCAAGCACAGGGCAGGCCAAATAGCTCATTGCATTTTCATTTCACTTCCATTGCCATTGCAGTTTCAAGCACAGGGCAGGCCCAAGCCAAACAGCTGATTGCATTTTCATTTCATTTCCATTGCCATTGCAGTTTCAAGCACAGGGCAGGCCCAAGCCAAACAGCTGATTGCATTTTCACTTTATTTCCATTGCCATTGCACTTTCAAGCACAGGGCAGGCTCAAGCCAAACAGTTGATTGCATTTTCACTTCATTTCCATTGCATTGCACTTTCAAGCACAGGGCAGGCTCAAGCCAAACAGCTCATTGCATTTTCACCACATTTCCATTGCCATTGCAGTTTGAAGCACATGGCAGGCTCAAGCCAAACAGCTAATTGCATTTTCACTGCAGGGCAGGCCAAACAACTCATTTCATTTTCATTAAGTGCTAACAAATCATTTATTCAAGTACATTGCATACAGGAAGTGGTCAAGATGAGACATTTAATTATATAGGTTAGAACATAGTAGAATGGCCTGTTGCTGTACAGTACAGCATGACAACAGGCCCTTCAGCCCACCTTGTGATATTTGCATAGATATATGGATTGGAAAGGTTCAGAGGGTGGTACGGTGGTGCAGAGGTGTCAGAGACTGGGTTCGATCACGACTATGGGTGCTGTCTGCATAGATTTTTTACATTCGCCCCGTGATGGCGTGGGTTTTCTCTGAGATCTTCGGTTTCCTCCAACACACCAAAGACGTATAGGTTTGCAGGTTAATTGGCTTGGTATAAATGTGTTAAGTGTAAATAAATGTTACTGTGCGGGGATCGCAGGTCGATGCGGACATCGGTCAGCGGGCCGAAGGGCCTGTTTCCGTGCTGTAGGCAAACAGCACTAACCCACAATGCCAAATTGGTCGGCAAGGTCAAGACGAGCTGGAACTCCTCCCATTTGCGTGCATATGGTCCATGTCACTATTCCTTGCCTGTTCACGTGCCTGTGTAAATGCCTCTTAAACATCATTATCATTTCTGCTTCTACAACCACTCTTGGCATCACATTCCAGGCACCTACTACTCTGTGTAACAAAACTTGCCTTACAAATCTACTTTAAATTTTCCCCTCTCAAGTTGAATAAGACGACCTTCTAATCCATCAGTGGGGAGTTAAAAACTGGGGAACAACAATGGCAGGTATTTATAGGAATAATACAGAAGGTGCAGGATCAGTTCATTCCAAAGAGGAGTAAGGGGCGACCGTGGCTGACAAGGGACGTCAGGGACAGTATAAAATAAAAGAGAAGAAGTACAACGTAGCAAAGATGAGCGGGAAGCAAGAGGATTGGGTAATGTTTAAAGAGCAACAGAAGATAACTAAAAAGACAATACGGGGAGAAAAGATGAGGTACGAAGGTAAGCTAGCCAAGAATATAAAGGAGGATAGTAAAAGCTTCTTTAGGTATGTGAAGAGGAAAACATTAGTTAAGACCAAAGTTGGACCCTTGAAGACTGATAAAGGTGAATTTAATATTGGGAACAAGGAAATGGCAGATGAGTTGAACAAGTACTTTGGATCTGTCTTCACTAAGGAGGACATAAACAATCTTTCTGATATAGTAGTGGCCAGAGGATCTGGGGTGACAGAGGAACTGAAGGAAATCCACATTAGGCAGGAAATGGTGTTGGATAGACTGATGGGAGTGAAGGCTAATAAATCCCCAGGGCCTGATGGTCTGCATCCCAGGGTAATTAAGGAAGTGGCTCTAGAAATCGTGGATGCATTGGTAATAATTTTCCAATGTTCTATAGGTTCAGGATCAGTTCCTGAGGATTGGAGGGTAGCTAATGTTATCCCACTTTTTAAGAAAGGCGGGAGAGAGAAAACAGGAAATTATAGATCAGTTAGCCTGACATCGGTGGTGGGGAAGATGCTGGAGTCAATTAGAAAAGATGAAATAGTGGCACATTTGGATAGCAGTAAGAGGATCGGTCTGAGTTAGCATGGATTTACGAAGGGGAAATCATGCTTGACTAATCTTCTGGAATTTTTTGAGGATGTAACTTGGAAAATGGACAAGGGAGAGCCAGTGGATGTAGTGTACCTGGACTTTCAGAGAGCATTTTATAAGGTCCCACATAGGAGATTAGTGGGCAAAATTAGGGCGCATGGTATTGGGGGTAGAGAGCTCACATGGATAGAAAATTGGTTGGCAAACAGGAAACAAAGAGCAGGGATTAATGGGTCCCTTTCAGAATGACAGGCAGTGACTAGTGGGGTACCGCAAGGCTCAGTGCTGGGACAGCAGCTATTTACAATATACATCAATGATTTGGATGAAGGATTCAAAGTAACATTAGCAAATTTGCAGATGACACAAAGCTGGGTGGCAGTGGGAACTGTGAGGAGGATGCTATGAGAATGCAGGGTGACTTGGACAGGTTGGGGGAGTGGGCAGATGCATTGCAGATGAAGTTTAATGCGGATGAATGTGAGGTTATCCACTTTGGTATGAAAAACAGGAATGCAGATTACTATCTAAATGGTGTCAAGTTGGGAAAAGGGGAAGTACAATGGGATCTGGGGGTCCTTGTTCATCAGTCTATGAAAGTAAGCCTGCAGGTACAGCAGGCAGTGAAGAAAGCGAATGGCATGTTGGTCATTCTTGCTATTGAGGGAGTGCAGCGTAGGTTTACAAGGTTAATTCCCGGGATGGCGGGACTGTCATAAGCTGAATGGAGCGGCTGGGCTTGTACACTCTGGAGTTTAGAAGGATGAGAGGGTATCTTATTGAAACATATAAGATTCCTAGGGGTTTGGACACGCTAGAGGCAGGAATCATGTTCCCCTCCCCCACTATAGATGAGGCTCTCACCAGGGTCTCTTCCATACCCCGTAACACAGCTCTCTCTCCCCATCCCCCCACTCGTAACAAGTGCAGAGTCCCCCTAGTCCTCACCTTTCACCCCACTAGCCGTCACAAACAACAAATAGTCCTCCGTCATTTTCGCCACCTCCAACGTGACCCCACCACTCGCCACATCTTCCCATCTCCCCCCGTCTGCTTTCCGCAAAGACCGCTCCCTCCGTAAATCCCTGGTCAATTCTTTCCTTCCCTCCCGCACCACCCCCTCCCCGGGTACTTTCCCTTGCAACCACAAGAGATGCTACACTTGTCGCTTTACCTCCCCCCTCGACTCCATTCAAGGACCCAAGCACTCGTTCCAGGTGCGACAGAGGTTCACCTGCATCTCCTCCAACCTCATCTATTGCATCTGCTGCTCTAGATGTCAGCTGATCTACATCAGTGAGACCAAGCGTAGGCTTGGTGATCGTTTCACCGAACACCTCCGCTCGGTCCGCATTTACCAACCTGATCTCCCGGTGGCTCAGCACTTCAACTCCCCCTCCCATTCCTCCATGGCCAGAGTGAGCACCACCGGAAATTGGAGGAGCAGCACCTCATATTCCGCTTGGGCAGTCTGCACCCTAGCGGCATAAACATTGAATTCTCCAATTTCCGGAAGCCCTTGATGTCTCCTCCCCTTCTCAGCTCTCCCTCAGCCCTCGGGCTCCTCCTCTTCCTTTCTCCTTTCTTCTCCCGCCCCCCCCCCCACCCCACATCAGTCTGAAGAAGGGTTTAGGCCTGAAACATTGCCTATTTCCTTTGCTCCATAGATGCTGCTGCACCCGCTGAGTTTCTCCAGCACTTTTGTCTACCTTCGATTTTCCAGCATCTGCAGTTCCTTCTTAAACATGTTCCCGATGTTGAGGGAGTCCAGAACCAGGGGCCACAGTTTAAGAATAAGGGATAAGCCATTTAGAACGGAGACGAGGAAACACTTTTTCTCACAGAGAGTGGTGAGTCTGTGGAATTCTCGGCCTCAGACGGCGGTGACGGCCAGTTCTCTGGATGCATTCAAGAGAGAGCTAGATAGTGCTCTTAAAGATAGCGGAGTCAGGGGATACGGGGATAAGGTAGGAACGGGGTACTGATTGGGGATGATCAGCCATGATCACATTGAATGGCGGTGCTGGCTCAAAGGGCCGAATGGCCTACTCCTGCACCTATTGTCTATTGTCTGTTGTCTATTGTCTAATTTGTGTTTGATCTATTTGTGAAGATAATGCTGGTAGCTAAACATAAACTCAATCCAACACTGGCATATTTCTATCCATCTGCAAATGTCAGAGAGCACAAGCTTTAAAATGGGCAGCATTTAGTTTAGTTTTATTGTTGTTTAGTTTATTATTGTCATGTTTACCGAGATACAGTGAATAGCTATTTAGTTGCGCACTATTCAGACAGTGAAAAGATTATACATGATTCCAATCAAGCCATCCACATTTCCTTCGCTCCATAGATGCTGCTGCACCCGCTGGGTTTCTCCAGCATTTTTGTGTACCAAGCCATCCACATTAAACAGGTACAGGATAAATGGAATAACGTTTAGCGCTAGATAAAGTCCAGTCCGAGGGTCTCCAATGAGGTAGATGGTAGGTCGGGACCGTTCTCTAGTTGGTGATAGGATGGTTCAGTTGCCTGACAACTGGGAAGAAACTATGAAGTTCCCAATCGCATTTAAACTTGAGACTGTTAAGAGCATCAGATAAATTGTTCATACACTTTTTGTAGGAAGGAACTGCAGATGCTTGTTTACACTGAAGGGAAACACAGGCAGCATGTCAGGTTCTTGGATAGAAGGAATTGATGACCTTTCGGGTCGAGATGCTTTTTCGGGTCCCGACCCGAAACATCACCCATTCCTTCTGTCCAGAGATGCTGCCTGTCCCACTGAGTTACTCCAGCTTTTTGTATCTATCTTTTATAAACTTTTATTTCCTGACTATTCATCAAAGATTCACATCCTATTTATTTCAAATTTCATTATGAAGTAAGAGGCTAATAACCTCAAGCTTATGCCAGCTCTCAGAGCATTCCCTTCAATCCCATTCTCCCTTTATTTCCCAGAAACCTCTCTCAGACACATGTCTAATTAATATCTCTTAGCAGCCACTAACATTAATTTACAGTGGGGAAATAACCTTCTAAACATCACATTTGGGACATGGGAGGGAGGTGGAGCCCCTGGTCCACAAGATCATGGGGGTATAGTAAGATTAAACGAGAACTTACCAGTTTGAAGTTTAATCTTTAGTTTATGAGCAGTTACGATGAGCGATTACGTGAATAGAAGTCCGTCAGCCCGCATGCGCTTCAATCTTCAAAGCAGCGGTGTGAAATCACAGATAACAGTTGTTGAACTAACATATGAGAGCCGAGCCAAAGATAAGGATATAGCTGGAGCCCCCTGGTGAAGTAGTGTTAACACAACGTCAATATCCCATACTACCGTGTACTTGGGTCTGGGAGAACTTGAGTAAAGATATCCTTAATAAACTGGATATCAGAAGTTGAGACCTGACAGAACGGGTCCCACTCGCTGCAGCAAATATGATGAGAAAGCACGTTGGGCACAGTTAATGGGACTATAACTTAATTTGTCAAGGGGCCATTGAAAATGAACTCTGAGATGCCAGTGTCCGTGCTATATTAAATGTAACATAGCATTTAAACAGAACGCTTCCCATTTCCTGAAGAGAAAATGTACTGCTTTTTTGGTGCTATCCCTGCACTCTGCAGTGAGCACACACATGGATCGGTCTGACAACCCAAGCCGCAGGAGCTGTGTTCTCAGATTCCGTAAGGCAATGAATTGATTAATCATGCAGAGTCTGGTTCCCCCAGTCCCAGGCTGAACCAGCAAAGTTTTATGTTTAGAAAACCCATATAAGGTTCTACTATAATTCCCAACATTTACGGGAAATCATGGCTACATAAGCCAGTCAGACAGTACGAAAACCCTGAAGCGGGATCTTGCTGAATTTATTGCAAGACCCGACTGATGAGGCAAAATGGAGCAACGACATAAAAGACCATTCCTCCCCCGTGTAGCGAGAATGTATCTCTTGCCACTGTGATGCCACATGTCTTTACAACCGGTGAATGAGCCTGGATGCAAACATATCGATATTCGGTGTTCCATCGAGCCATAATGTCATAAAATACTTTGTGATCCAACATCCATTCTGTGTTGTCATTGATTTTTTGTGATGATACAGCAGCGCCAAATAAGGTTGGTTAAATTATGACAGGATACTTTGACTTGATTGCACCCATGTGACCAACATATGCCACCACTACAGTGTATCAACCTGGAACTGAGCATGCATATCCGCACAATAACCATTTAACCCATAGTATGCACCTAGTGTCTATAGGTAGTTGATACCAATAACTGAAGAATGGGTAATTCATGCAAATCCCATCCGCCTCCGTAACTAGAGATGGCATTTGTAATTTTCCATCTTTAAGCACTAGCATCAGTCTGTAATATAACTGAAGATTTATTGACCAAAACTACTGGAGCAACGCTGAATATTGTTCGTCCACCGTTGTGACTTTGGTGGCTTCAGCTGGTAATAGCATAGGTCTGTTAACAATTACCTATATGGCACTTGAGAGGTTACTACTTTGCACGTTGTAAGTTCTGATAATGCAAAGTCCCAATTGCACAGCTGAAACACATTGCTATATTGCCAATTATACTTGATGAATAGAAGACTGCTTGATAATAAGGTTGTTACAGGCTTCTATTGATTCCAATCTCTTCTCCTAGGGCGGAGTTACAGATAAATTAATAGTTAAAGGTAAAACTGAATAATCAATAAATGTAGTTGGTATCAACTTAAATATAACTGGATGGTTGAGGAACCTCAATTTCTCAAATATAGTTGCGGCTGAAACAGTGATTTTAGCAAAACACAGCATTTAGAATATCATCCAGCTAAGCCATAACAAGTGCTTTTGAGCTCTGAGCAGTCCCAGCACCGGTTTAGTAATTTGGTAGATGACCTGGGAGCTGAAGTAACCCATTTGCGACGCATTAACTGTTATCATTGCCCCATCCAGATAAATTCCAAATGTCTCCTGGGATCCCTGTGAATGGGACCTGAATAGTATGCATCTTTGAAATCGATGCATGCCATAAAGATCCTAAGGAAATCAGTTTGTTAGACAGTAACGAAGTTTCATATACTGAAAAATCTTTGTTGCACTTGCGAGTTAAATCAATTATGAACCAACATCCTCCATCTTTCACAATGAACAGGCCACGCCTGCCATAATTCCATGCCTGCCTTGAATGGCAACTGGCCAGATTCCCGAGCCTGTCTCGAAAGGTGATCCTGGCCATAATACTGAGCCTGCCTCGAAAGACAACTCTTGCCATAATACTGGGCCTGCCTTGAAAGGCTACTCCGGCCATAATTCTGAGCCTGCCTCGAAAGACAACTCTGGCCATATTTCCGAGCTTGTTCCGGAAGGCAATCCTGGCCATAATACTGAGCCTGCCTTGAAAGACAACTCTGGCCCCAATTCCAAGCCAAGCTTGGTACCTTTGTATACTTTGCAATAATAACCCAATCTCATGTTATCATTTTAGTATATAACTGATCTGAATCTCATGTTATCATAGTCTTTTGTACAAAAACAATTGTAAATATTACCAATTTGTAAATGGTCCACTTACCCCATGTTTCGGAAGAACCAGACCCACCTACCTCCATGGTTACCGGTGGTCTATGGTAAGCCCAACGGCCCCTGATGTGGGTTCTATTCCTGTCCTTGATTGGAGAGTAGGAATGGTAGTGTATGTGGATTCCATATTTTCTGAGACCGGGTTGGACCTTGGCCTGAAAGGCCTCTGCCCAGCTTTCAAGCTGCGACAAGTTTCAGTGAACTGCTTACTGCCGATGAGGCGAGGGGTGTGTCGTCACCGATACAATGAAGCTTTGTTCATCGTTGGTACCTTGATCAGTCCGCCAGCTTTTGCTTCCTCATCCAGGTATACCTGTTGGATAAGTCTTACCTGAAGAGAAGATTCAGCGGCTGGTTTTCATTTCCTCCAATGTCACCCCTGATAGCGCTGTTCACTGCCGGCATTTGTAGCGTGAGGGGAACTCTGGCACCTTCCGGGTATTCTGCCAACGGCTGGAACCAATTCTTCCGGCAGTAACCCCTTCGCTTGCGAGTATTCCTCACACTCCCCTCCACAGAGAGGGAGATTCGTAGGCAGCCCTGAAAACAGGTGCTGCTGCAGGCCCCTGAGGATACCTGCGCTGACATGGCCCCTCCTAAGGACCTATATCAGGATTTTTGCTCTGAATCAGACAGGAACTGACCCCAAATGCTCCCCTCAGAGAGGGAGACATTGTGCAGCCTTGTAACAGGTGCCGTTGCCTTGAGCCCCGAGGAGACCCGCGGTGATATAACTCCCTCCTTCGGAGCATATCATTGTGGAGCACCTCTCCATCAGGTGCTCCATGTGGGTTAGAACGTTCAAAGACATTACCCATTGACGGGGGGGATCCTCTCCATCAGGAATCCTCCTGGCCCGACTCGTTTGAGTCAACGGGCCTCTTCCCTATGCTCCCCTCCTCAGAGAGGGAGATATAATTTAGTGGCTTACCCTCCAAGCGGGGTTGCCTAGGTGCTACCGGCACCAGTCTGAAGCCGCTGGCTCCACCACCAGCGACTCGAAAGGTGAATTCGACCGCCGCCCACGCCGCCGCCGTAGTGGTTTCCCCGCGGTCCGTGGCCGGGATTCCCTGAGGTCATGACCGGCATTCCCTGCGGTCCGTGACTGGGGTTCCCCGCGGTCCATAAAGGTTCCCCCGCGGCCCGTCCGGACTTCGCCCCGAAATTCAGCAGGGGAAAACCTGGGAATAAGTTTAAAACTTACCTTCAGGTTTAAACTTACCGCTGGAAGGAGCAGCGCGCCTCCCAGTCAGTTGACGCGCAATGCGCTAGACGTAATGACGCGCATGCGGGCTGACGGGCTTCTATTCACGTAGTCACTCACGTGACTCCGAAGTAAAATGTGCAAACTCCACACAGATAGCAGCAAAGCTCAGGATTGACCCAACAATGATAGATAGATTCTTGATTAGTATGAGTAATGATAGAGGTAATGGGAAGAAGGCAGGAGAATGGGGTTAGGAAGGAGAGATAGATCAGCCACAAATGAATGGCAGTCAACTTGATGGGCCGAATGGCTTAATACTACTCATCACTTATAATCTTATGAACATCACTGGACCTATGTGGCAGCTGTCACCATGCTGTCGTATTGACACATTTTAACTTTGAAATGACTACTTTGCACAGGCCAAGAGGATTTGCAGTAAATGGAGCCTATAGGTTGATATATCTGTCCTTGATATTAACCCACTGACCTCATGCAGTTATTCACTCAGCAGGGTGTTGTGTAAAATTGTCTTTATCCATCAATGATTAAAAACAGCCTCATCCTGATTAAGTCAATTTTCAGAATATTTTCTGTGCCAAAATATTAACTGCTTATAAATTGGATAGAGCCATTTTATTCCTCAGGCCTAAAAACAAAGAGTGACCCAAAAAAATATGCTGCAGCTTCCTTATAAAATAGTGCTCTCTGTCATTTCCCATGGGAAATTGTTACTAAAATTGTAGAATAAAAATGCTGTCAAATTCTAGTACATATAATTATAACAGGGGCTACAAATCCACAATGGTGCAAACTTATCTGCATAATACCAGAGTTATACAGATACATAACTACTTCTGAACAGTCTTAACCTGAAATGTCACCTATTCCTTTTCTCAAGAAATGCTGTCAAACCTGCTAAATGACTCTACCTTTTTGTGTCATCTTCGGTTTAAACCAACATCTGCAGTTCCTTCCTACACATAGATATGTAAAGGTTCCACACATAATGTGTGCCCGTAATTATTTATATGGTTCTCATTAACAGCTACATTGATACCAAATGTATTTAACAGAATGCAAAGTATAGACCTGTTTGTTGACTAGATGTAGTGGCCCATTTCTCCAGAAGTTGTGCATGTATTTTGCTGCATTTTGTAATTAACTCATACAAATGGTACAGTAAATGCCTGGACCTTTGTTTTAGATAATTCAGTTTCTTGAGATTTATTGTTGAAGCAGAACCTTCCAATTTCCCATTATATTTATAAAGAATAACTTAGAAATCGAGTAGGTAGTCAGTCATTCACATATATTACAACTTAATCATTATCAGCTGTATCAGATATACGATAGCATTGCAGGAAGGGATTGCTCTTTACTCAAGATATTGATAAATGGTCTTTATCGAGGTGCCGCGGTCTTGATGTCTCCCGGATCGCTGCATAGAAGCCCGGGTCGGGGCCCGGCCAGGACCTCGTGGGTGGAAGCCTGGGTCGTGCGAAGAGCCCAGGTCGGCACCACAGAGGCATGAAGCGGGGTGTCGACAGGGGTGAGGCCTTTGCGGTGGCAGCGGTGAAGCCTCGTGACGATGGGGCCTCAGCGGTGGAGAAGCCTCGCGAAGGCGATGCCTCGTGGGTCGACCTGCGGTCGGTGGTTGATGAAAGTGTGGAGGATCACCGTGAGGGAGAGGGGAAGCACAATGGAGGATCCGGCGTGGGGGAAGAGAGGAAGAACAATGGATAATGGGGGGGCAAAGGACAATGGGGACCCGGCGTGGAGGATCTGTTGTGGTAGGGGGGAGGGATACAAAAGGGGGAGCCGGCGTGCTTTGTCACTTTGTCAGCGCCGTAGCTGGCTGCTATTTGTATACATTGTGTATGCAAGCAAAGAATCTCATTGTGCCTAGAGAATAAAGTATTACTACTCCTACCAAGTCGGAATTATCATTGGCTCCAGCAAGTTGAATTTTGTTTTGATAATAATAATAATAATAATAATACATTTTATTTGTGGGCGCCTATACAAAAGTCTCAAGGACACCTTACAGAGTTTAACAAAGAAACAAATAATCGGGGTAAAATAAGTTATAAAGACATCACCAATACAGAAATGAAAGACAGAATTCAATCCAAAGACACAAAAAAGAAAATCAGAAACACAATGTGAGGAGAGAGCAGCGGCAGCTAAACCGCGCCAGCGTCCACTCTCCCCTTCGACCGCCATCTTGGAGACAGACTAACATAGACACAACACACAAAAATCATCCCCCCACAATGGTTACCACTGTGGGGGAAGGCACAATGTCCAGTCCCCAACCCCAGTTCACCCAAAGTCAGGCCTATTGAGGCCTCCGCTATTGCCTCTACGGAGGCCCGATGTTCCTGGCCGGTGATGTTGCCCCGGCGTCGGGAGAGTCCTCTCAGCGGCTGGGCCACCTGGAACGGCTGCATTCCTCACCGGAGGCAGCTACCGAAGCCGACAAGGCCGCGCCGGTTTGGAGCTCCAAAGCTCCCGATGTTAAAGTCGGCGCCGCCCGATCCTCTCCACAGTCCCGCAGCCCGGAGGTGTTGACCTCGGCGGTCACAGCTCACCGGAGCTCCAGCGCGGCGATCCAGCGCTGCGACCCAGGCAATTGGGACATGTTGTTTTATGGGAAGGATGTAGAAGAAAAATGGAGGACATTTAAGGGTGAAATTTTAAGAGTACAGAATCTTTATGTCCCTGTTCGGTTGAAAGGAAATAGTAAAAAATGGAAAGAGCCATGGTTTTCAAGGGAAATTGGACACTTGGTTCGGAAAAAGAGAGAGATCTACAATAATTATAGGCAGCATGGAGTAAATGAGGTGCTTGAGGAGTATAAAGAATGTAAAAAGAATATTAAGAAAGAAATTAGAAAAGCTAAAAGAAGATATGAGGTTGCTTTGGCAAGTAAGGTGAAAGTAAATCCAAAGGGTTTCTACAGCTATATTAATAGCAAAAGGATAACAAGGAATAAAAATGGTCCATTAGAGAGTCAGAGTGGACAGCTATCTGCAGAGCCAAAAGAGATGGGGGAGATATTGAACAATTTCTTTTCTTCGGTATTCACGAAGGAGAAGGATATGGAATTATGTGAGGTAAGGGAAACAAGCAGAGTAGCAATGGAAACTGTGAGATTCAAAGAAGAGGAGGTGCGGACACTTTTAAAAAATATGAAAACGGATAAGTCTCCAGGTCCTGACAGGATATTCCCTAGGACATTGAGGGAAGTTAGTGTAGAAATAGCAAGGGCTATGACAGAAATATTTCAAATGTGATTAGAAACAGGAATAGTGCCGGAGGATTGGCTCACTGCGCATGTTGTTCCGTTGTTTAAAAAGGGTTCGAAGAGTAAACCTAGCAATTATAGACCTGTTAGTTTGACGTCAGTGGTGGGCAAATTAATGGAAAGGATACTTAAAGATAATATATATAAGCATCTGGATAAGCAGGGTCTGATTAGGAACAGTCAACATGGATTTGTGACTGGAAGGTCATGCTTGACTAATCTTCTTGAATTTTTCGAAGAGGTTACATGGGAAATTGATGAGGGTAAAGCAGTGGATGTTGTCTATATGGACTTCAGTAAGGCCTTTGACAAGGTTCCTCATGGAAGGTTGGTTAAGAAGATTCAATTGTTGGGTATTAATGGTGGAGTAGCAAGATGGATTCAACAGTGGCTGAATGGGAGATGCCAGAGAGTAATGGTGGATGGCTGTTTGTCAGGTTGGAGGCCGGTGACTAGTGGGGTGCCTCAGGGGTCTGTGTTGGGTCCACTGTTGTTTGTCATGTACATCAATGATCTGGGTGATGGTGTGGAAAATTGGATTAGTAAGTATGCAGATGATACTAAGATAGGTGGTGTTGTGGATAATGAAGTAGATTTTCAAAGTCTACAGAGAGATTTAGGCCATTTGGAAGAGTGGGCTGAAAGATGGTAGATGGAGTTTAATGCTGACAAATGTGAGGTGCTACATCTCGGCAGGACAAATCAAAATTGGACGTACACGGTAAATGGTAGCGAATTGAGGAATGCAGTTGAACAGAGGGATCTAGGAATAACTGTGCATAGTTCCCTGAAGGTGGAATCTCAGGTAGATAGGGTGGTAAAGAAAGCTTTTGGTGTGCTGGCCTTTATAAATCAGAGCATTGAATATAGAAGTTGGGATGTAATGTTAAAATTGTACAAGGCATTGGTGAGGCCAATTCTGGAGTATGGAGTACAATTTTGGTCGCCTAATTATAGGAAGGATGTCAACAAAATAGAGAGAGTACAGAGGAGATTTACTAGAATGTTGCCTGGGTTTCAGCAACTAAGTTACAGAGAAAGGTTGAACAAGTTAGGTCTTTATTCTTTGGAGCGCAGAAGGTTAAGAGGGGACTTGATAGAGGTCTTTAAAATTATGAGCGGGTTAGAAAGAGTGGACGTGGATAAGCTTTTCCCATTGAGAGTAGGGAAGATTCAAACAAGGGGACATGACTTGAGAATTAAGGGACAGAAGTTTAGGGGGAACATTAGGGGGAACTTCTTTACTCAGCGAGTGGTAGCTGTGTGGAATGAGCTTCCAGTGGAAGTGGTGGAGGCAGGTTCGATGTTATCCTTTAAAAATAGATTGGATGGGTATATGGACGGGAAAGGAATGGAGGGTTATGGTCTGAGTGCAGGTAGATGGGACTAGGGGGAAGTATTTATTTTTAATTTTTTTTTTTTTAATTAAAAAATGTTCGGCACGGACTTGAAGGGCCGAGATGGCCTGTTTCCGTGCTGTTATGGTTATATGGTGATATATGGTTAAGGCATCGCCCGCTCCGCGACAGCGCTCCAGCGCTGTGCCGCCAACAAGCCGAGGTGCAGGGCGGTCCCCACCAGGAAACGCCGCTCCAGGCCCGCTGGTAGGCCACGAGGACGGGTCGACGGGGCAGCCCAGAGAAAAAGCTGCCTCACCAACCAGGTAGGGACCTAGAAATGTCGTTGCCCCTTCACCCAACATTAAAAAGTAGAATAACACCTACAAACAAAACGGAGACTCACTAAAACTGTTAAAAAAAAGTGATTTAAACGGACGGCTGCTGTTAGCAGCCGTTCCCCAAGATGGCTCCTCCTCCATGCATAGAACAATGCAGTTGATTATCAAGTGTGTTGTGCTCCACTCCACTTGTTTTAATGTTCATGCCACATCGTAAACAAGGAACTAATGCATGGAATAAGTGTGAAGAATTTTGTTTTATACATAATGCCCTAGTGCCATTTTTTCCATTCTTCAATTGTGACATGACAATCTGAAAGGTGTTTCACATATATTATAACTTAATCATTATCAGCTGTACCAGATATATGAAAGCATTGCAGGAAGGAATTGCTCCTTACTCAAGATATTGATAAAAAAGAGACACATTGTTGGAGTAACTCAGCGGTTCAGAAAACATCTGTGGAGAACATGAATGCGCGATGTTTTTAGGTTCAGACCCTTCTTCATTCTAATTATGATGGGGTGGGGGGAGAGAAAGCTGCAGGAAAGGTGGGGGCAGAACAAAGTCTAGCGAGTGATAGGTGGATACAGGTGAGGGTGCTTTACGATTGACAGATGGTTGAACAAAGGGCGGAGATGAAATGATAAATAGTGTGAGGTACAGATGGAAGGGATGCAAATGTGAAGCCAGAGGAAGGAATGTTGGTGAAAGGGGGGGGAGGGGGAAGGGGGAGAAATGGGCTAGAATCTAGGTGGATCACAGGGAAGAGAGAGGGAAAAGAAAAGAACATGAATAGATAAACAGTCAAATAAATGCGTAAAAGAGAGGTTGCATGTAGGTTAGTAACTTAAAATTGGAGAATTCAATGTTCATACCATTAGGTTGTAAGCTACCCAACCAGAATATGAAGTACTCTTCCTCCAGTTTACATGTGGTCTCACTCCGGCAATGGAGGAAGTCCAAGACAGAAAGATCGGTGTGGGAATGGGAAAGGGAGTTAAATAGTTAACAACTGGGAGATCCAGCAGCCTTGGCAGTCGGAGCAAAATTGTTTGACAAAACTGTTGCCTATTCTATGCTTGTTCTCGCCGATGTAAAGGAGATCACATTGGAAACACCGGATGCAGTGGATGAGGTTGGAGGAGGTGCGTGTAAACATCGGTCTCACCTGGAAGGACTGCCGGCACCTAGATCATTGAATGCTCCACTTTTAGATGATTGACCTACACCGACCTATTTAGTGTAATAGAGTCATAGAGTGATACAATGTGGCAACAGACCCTCCGGCCCAACTTGCCCACATCTCTCCTAACCTGTCCTACACTACTCTTTATTTATTTACTTATTAATGTTTCTTCCTGCTCTCTTCCTGTGTTCACACCCATTTCCCCACTTTGTACCCACTCCCCCCCCCCCCCCCCTCTCCTCCCACTTACATTCATTTCTGCAGGTGCACATTTGCATCTCTTCATTCCTGATCACACACTTTTTGTCATTTCATCACGGGCCTTTGCCAAACCCCCTCCCCCCTCATCACCCCCTCCCCCCTCACCTGTATCCACCCATCACTCACCAGCCTTTGTCCTCTCAGCCTGAAGAAGATCCCGACACAAAACATCAGTTATCCATGTTTTCCAGAGATGTTGCCTGCCCTGCTGAGTTACTCCAGCATTTTGTGTCATGTTTTGCTGCAACCAGCATCTGCAGTTCCTTGTATTTCAAGAAAGCTTTTGTGTGCTGGCTTTTATAAATCAGAGCATTGAGTATAGAAGTTGGGATGTAATGTTAAAATTGTACAAGGCATTGGTGAGACCAATTCTGGAGTATGGTGTACAATTTTGGTCGCCTAATTATAGGAAGGATGTCAACAAAATAGAGAGAGTACAGAGGAGATTTACTAGAATGTTGCCTGGGTTTCAGCAACTAAGTTACAGAGAAAGGTTGAACAAGTTAGGGCTTTATTCTTTGGAGCGCAGAAGGTTAAGGGGGGACTTGATAGAGGTCTTTAAAATGATGAGAGGGATAGACAGAGTTGACGTGGATAAGCTTTTCCCACTGAGAGTAGGGAAGATTCAAACAAGGGGACATGACTTGAGAATTAAGGGACAGAAGTTTAGGGGTAACATGAGGGGACCTTCTTTACTCAGAGAGTGGTGGCTGTGTGGAATGAGCTTCCAGTGAAGGTGGTGGAGGCAGGTTCGTTTTTATCATTTAAAAATAAATTGGATAGTTATATGGACGGGAAAGGAATGGAGGGTTATGGTCTGAGCGCAGGTATATGGGGACTAGGGGAGAATACGTGTTCGGCACGGACTAGAAGGGTCGAGATGGCCTGTTTCCATGCTGTAATTGTTATATGGTTGTTATATTATATATATATACGGAATGATCTTGAGGTGTACAGAGGGATCTTGGGGTCCAAGTACACATTTCTCCGAAAGTGGCAACAGAATTAGATAGAGCGGTAAAGAAGGCATACAGTATGCTTGCCTTCATTGCTAGGGGAATTGGATATTAGAGTCAGGAAGCCATGATGCAGTTTTATAGGACCTTGGTTCGGTTGCATTTTGAGTATTGCGTACCATTTTGGCCCCATTACAGGAAGAATGTGGAGGCGATGGAAAGAGTTCAAATGGGGTTTACCAGAATGATGCCTGGATTAGGGTGTATTAACTGCAGAGAGAGGTTTGACAGGCTTAGATTGTTTACTCTGGAATGCAGGTTGCAGGGAGACCAGATAGAAGTACATACAATGATGTGACGCATAGATGGGGTTGACAGTCAGAACCTTTTCCCAAGATGGAAAAAAAACAAAGATGAGGGGGGAAAGTTTAACGAGATGTGAGGGGCAATTTTTTTACACAGAGGGTGGTGAATGCCTGGAACACTTGGAGTAATCATTGAGGCAGATACAATCGTAGCATTTGAGAGACTTTTGGATAGTCATACAGATATAAAGGGAAAGGGGGGATATGGATTCCATGCAGGTAAATAAGGGATCATCCTGGCATCATGATTGGTACAGATATTGTGGGCCAAAGGCCTGTTCTTTATGCTGTACTATTCTATGCTCAGTGTTCTAAATTCCATATAGATGGTTTTAAATAGAAACTAATTATCTTTTGACTGTGTTTGTTCACCTTTACCTTGTGCATTAAAGGTTACATATATTTTACCTCTACACAATCTCATTAGTGATAAGAGAAGTTGCTGCAATATAAACAAGAGACATCCAAACTGTACAAAGTTATTTGAACTTTTAACACCAGCTTTGCATTGGCAGTCACATTTTACAACTGGTTTGTTTGTAGTTCCTTCTCCCTCAGAAGCTCATCTAATTTTTCTCTACGGTGAAATCTTGCCAAGAAAAGAATTGTTATTATCTGATGACTGAGTACCTTGATAATCCAGTTCACCACAAAGCCCCATGATGAGGATAATTTTCACCTCACCACTTTTGCAACAAGTAGATAAAGGGTCAACTGCTCATTACAAAGCGTGATAACTAATTTCATTTCTGTTGATCTTGCTGGAATTTGATTTGGAGGGCAATCTGTTTCTGTTTACCATGTAAGCTTTGAAGGTAAAAATCAGTTGTAATATTTTTGGCACATCTTATTGCAGTACTATCACACACCAAAACACGTCGCATGTAAGATATGCACAAATTATAAAAGGTCGTGTAGTGTAACTTTTAGGGGAATTATTGAGACATGGCTGCAAGAGGGCCAGGGTATATTCAAGGGTATACCTCCTATCGAAAAGACAGACAGGTGGGCAGAGGGGGTGGGGTTGCCCTGTTGGTGAGGAATGAAATTCAGTCCCTTGCAAGGGGTGGCATTGAAACAGGAGATGTGGAGTCAGTATGGATAGAACTAAGGAATTATAAGGGTAAAAATACCCTGATGGGACTAATCTACAGGCCCCCAAACAGTAGCCTGGACATAGGGCACAACTTGACACAGGATTTAAAATTGGCATGTAGTAAAAGTAATGCTGAGGTTGTTATGGAGATTTCAACATGCAGATAGACTGGGAAAATCAGGTTGGTACTGGACCCCAAGAAAGGGTCTTTGTAGAGTGCCATCGTGATGGATTCTTTGAACAGCTTGTATTGGAGAAGGCAATTCTGGATTTAGTGTTATGTAATGAACCGGATTTGATAAAGGACCTCGAGGTTAATGAGCCATTAGGAGGCAGTGACCATAACATGGTCAGGTTTAATCTACAATTGGAGAGGGAGAAGAGTAGATCGAAGGTGTCAGTGTTGCAGTTGAATAAAGGGGACTATGGGGCCATGAGGGAGGAGCTGGCCAAAGTTGACTGGAAAGATACACTAGCAGGGATGACAGTGGAACAAAAATGGCAGGTGTTTGTAGGAATGATACAGAAGTTGCAGGATCAGTTCATTTCTAGGAGGAAGAAAGATTCCAAGGGGAGAAAGGGACGACCATGGCTTAGGAGGGACGTCAGGGACAGTATAAAAATTAAAGCGAAGAAGTACAACGTAGCAAAGATGAGCGGGAAGCAGGAGGATTGGGTAATGTTTAAAGAACAACAGAAGATAACTAAAAAGACAATACGGGGAGAAAAGATAAGGTACGAAGCCAGGAATATAAAATAGGATAGTAAAAGCTTCTTTAGGTATGTGAAGAGGAAAAAATTAGTTAAGACCAAAGTTGGGCCCTTGAAGACCAAAAAAGGTGAATTTATTATAGGGAACAAGGAAATGGCACATGAATTGAACAGGTACTTTGGATCTGTCTTCACTAAGGAGGACACAAACAATCTTCCTGATATGGTAGTGGCCAGAGGATATGGGGTGACAGAGGAACTGAAAGAAATCCACATTAGGCAGGAAATGGTGTTGGATAGACTGATGGGACTGAAGGCTGATAATTCCCCAGGGCCTCATGGTCTGCATCCCAGGGTACTTAAGGAAGTGGCTCTAGAAATCATGGATGCATTGGTGATCATTTTCCAATGTTCTATAGACTCAGGATCAGTTCCTGTTGATTGGAGGGTAGCTAATGTTATCCCACTTTTTAAGAAAGGCGGGAGAGAGAAAACAAGGAATTATAGACCAGTTAGCCTGACATCGGTGGTGGGGAAGATGCTGGAGTCGCACATTTGGATAGCAGTAAAAGGATCAGTCCGAGTCAGCATGGATTTACGAAGGGGAAATCATGCTTGACTAATCTTCTGGAATTTTTTGAAGATGTAACTATGAAAATGGACAAGGGAGAGCCAGTGGATGTAGTGTACCTGGACTTTCAGAAAGCATTTGATAAGGACCCACATAGGAGATTAGTGGGCAAAATTAGGGCACATGGTATTGGGGGTAGAGTGCTGACATGGAGAGAAAATTGGTTGGCAGACAGGAAACAAAGAGTAGGGATTAACGGGTCCCTTTCAGAATGGAAGGCAGTGACTAGTGGGGTACCGCAAGGCTCGGTGCTGGGACCACAGCTATTTACAATATATATCAATGATTTGGATAAAGGGATTCAAAGTAACATTAGCAAATTTGTAGATGACACAAAGCTGGGTGGCAGTGTGAACTGTGAGGAGGATGCTATGAGAATGCAGGGTGACTTGGACAGGTTGGGGGAGTGGGCAGATGCAAGGCAGATGAAGTTTAATGCGGATGAATGTGAGGTTATCCACTTTGGTAGCCAAAACAGGAAGGCAGATTAATATGTAAATGGCGTCGTTGGGAAAAGGAGAAGTACAACGGGATCTGGGGGTTCTTGTACATCAGGCTATGAAAGTAAGCATGCAGGTACAGCAGGCAGTGAAGAAAGCGAATGGCATGTTGACCTTTATAACAAGACAAATCGAATATAGGAGCAAAGAGGTCCTTCTGCAGTTGTACAGAGCCCTAGTGAGACCACACCTGGAGTATTGTGTGCAGTTTTGGTCCCCTAATTTGAGGAAGGACATTCTTGCTATTGAGGGAGTGCAGCGTAGGTTTACAAGGTTAATTCCCGGGATGGCGGGACTCTCATATGCTGAGAGAATGGAGCAGCTGGGCTTGTACTCTCTGGTGTTTAGAAGGATGAGAGGGTATCTCATTGAAACATATAAGATTGTTAAGGGCTTGGACACACTAGAGGCAGGAAACATGTTCCCGATGTTGGGGGAGCCCAGAACCAGGGGCCACGGTTTAAGAATAAGGAGTAAGCCATTTAGAACAGTGACGAGGAAACACCTTTTCTCACAGAGAGTGGTGAGTCTGTGGAATTCTCTGCCTCAGAGGGCGGTGGAGGCAGGTTCTCTGGATGCTTTTAAGAGAGAGCTAGATAGGGCTCTTAAAAACGGCGGAGTCAGGGGATATGGGGAGAAGGCAGGAACGGGGTACTGATTGGGGATGATCAGCTTGATCACATTGAATGGCGGTGCTGGCTCGAAGGGCCAAATGGCCTACTCCTGCACCTATTGTCTTGTCTATTGTCTATTGTCTATTGTAATGAAACAGCCAAAAATCATGAACAGCTAGAAGAACTCTGCAGGTCAATTGCAGCGAATTGTGGACGCAGCCCAGACCATCACACAATCCAACCTCCCTTCCATTGACTCCATTTATACCTCACGTTGTCTTGGCAAGTCCAGCAGCATAATCAAGGTTGAGTCGGACCCTGGCCACTCCCTCTTCTCCCCTCTCCCATCAGGCAAAAGTTATAGAAGTGCTAAAACGCACACCTCCAGATTCAGGGACAGTTTCTTCCCAGCTGTTATCAGGCAACTGAGTCAACCTATTACAATGATAGAATGGTCCTGAACTACTATCTACCTCATTGGTGACCCTTGGACTATCTTTGATCAGACTTTGCTGGCTTTACATTGCACTAAACTTTATTCCTTTATCATGTACACCAGAAATGGATTGATTATAATCATGTATTGTCTTTCTGCTGACTGGTTACCATGCAACAAAAAAGCTTTTCACTGCACCTCAGTACACATGGTAGGATGACTACACGGGAGGGTTTAAACTAGATTGGCAGGGGGGTGGGATCTCGTGCAGGAGAGAGGTACAGGAGAGGCTAGAAGTTGGTATGGAGGGTGGTGTGGGAAAGGTTAGTGGACAGAATAGGCAAAAAGCCGGAGAGCGAGGAAGGAGGGTTGGTTTAAACTGCACGTATTTTACACAAGGGGCTTGAAGGGTAAGGCAGATGAACTTAGGGCATGGATAGGTACGAGCGACTGGGACGTTGTAGCCCAGATGGAAACATGGTTAAGGGAGGGGCAGGACTGGCAGCTCAATGTTCTGGGGAACAGGAACTTCAGGAGAGACAGGGGTGAGGAAAAAGAGGAGGGGGAGTTGCATTGTTGGTTAAGGAGGATTTCACGGCTGTTCATCTGGTGAGACTACATGGATGGAGCTGAGGAACAAGAAAGGGATGATCACCTTGTTGGGGGTGTACTACAGACCCTCAAATAGCCAATGGGAATTAGAAGAACAAATATGCCAGGAGATTGCAGACAGCTGCAAGTCAAATAAGGTTGTTGTAGTAGGGGATTTTAACTTTCCCAATATAGACTGGGAAAATCATAGTGTGAAGGGTTTAGATGGGGTGCAATTCCTCAAAAGTGTCAGGAGAGTTTTCTTAAGCAGTATGTGGAGATGGCAACGCTGGATCTAGTATTGGGAAATTGGGAAGGGCAAGTTAATGACGTGTGTGTGGAGGAGCCTTTTGGGACTAGTGACCACAGTTGGATTAGGTTTAAGATAGTTATGGATCGGGACGGTGAGGGTCCATGTGTTAAAATGCACAACTGGGGTAAGGCCAACTTTGAGGGTATGAGAGAAGATCTCGCTCGAGTTGACTGGAGCAGGTTATTTGAGGGAAAAGGAACATCGGCCAAGTGGGATGTTTTTAAAAGTGTATTGAAGAAAGCTCAGGATGTGTACGTCCCGGTTAGAGTGAAGGGCAAAGCAGGCAAACGTAAGGAAGCTTGGCTGACGAGGGAAATTGAGACATTCGTTAAAAACAAGAAGGATCCATGGGACAGGTGTAGGCAGCTGGGATCGTGCATCTCTGAGGAGTTTCGGGAACTAAGGAGCAAACTAAAAATGGAGATCAGAAGGGCAAAAAGGGGCCAGGAGATAGCTCTGGTGGATAGCATAAAAGACAATTCATAAAGATTTTATAAATACATTAGGGGGAAAGGAGTAACTAGAGAGAGAGTGGGACCTCTCAGGAAAAAAAGCGGTCACCTCTGTGTGGAGCTACAGGAGATGGGCAAGGTCCTCAATGAGTATTTCTCCTCTGTATTTACCGAGGAGAAAGACAGTAGGACGGAGGAAATTGGAGGAGTCACTGGAAGTGTCATGAGAGCAGTAAGTGTTAAGAAGAAGTACTGAAGGTACTGTCATGTATGAAGGTAGACAAATCTCCGGGGCCTGATCAGATATATCCGAGGACATTGCGGGAAACTAGAAAGGAAATTGCGGGAGCCTGGTTGATATTTACGAGTCGTTTTTAAATACAGGCGAGGTGCCAGAGGATTGAAGGGTGGCAAATGTTGTGTCTCTTTTCAAGAAGGGCTGCAGGGGAATTGCTGGGAACTATAGCCAGTGAGCTTAACGTCTGTAGTTGGTAAGTTACTGGAGAGTATTCTGAGTGATAGGGTGTACAGGCATTTGGATGGGCAAGGGCTGATTAGGGACAGTCAGCATGTTTTTGTACGTGGGAGGTCGTGTCTCACAAATCTGACGTGAGCAAAAAGGTTGATGGGGGCAGAGCTGTAGATGTTGTGTACGTGGACTACAATAAGGCGTTCAACAAGGTGCCGCTTGGTAGGCTGCTCTGGATGATCTCAAGGGATCCAAGGAGAGATAGCTGAATGGATAGCAAATTGGCTCCATGGAAGGAAGCAGAGGGTGATGGTAGAAGGTTACTTCTCAGACTGGATGACTGTGACCAGTGGTGTGCCACAGCGTGTGGTGCTGGGCCCGTTACTGTTTGTCATCTACATCAATGATTTGGATGAGAACATATAGGGTAAGATTAGCAAGTTTGTTGATGATACACAAGTTAGTGGTTTTGCAGATAGTGAAGATGGTTGTGAACGATTGCAGCAGGATCTGGATTGATTGGCCAGGTGAGCGGAGGAATGGTTGATGGAATTTAATAGAGAGAAGTGTGAGGTGTTGTATTTTGGGATGTCGAACATGGGTAGGATCTACACAGTAAATGGTAGGCCTCTGCGTAGTGTTGTAGATCAGAGGAATCTAGGAGTACAGGTGCATGGTTCCTTGAAGATTGAGTCGCAGGTAGATAAGGTGGTAAAATAGGCTTTTGGCACTTTGGCCTACATCAGTCAGTGTATTGAGTATAGAAGTTGGGAGGTCATGTTGCAGTTGCTTAAGACGTTGGTGAGACCGCATTTAGAATATTCTGTTCAGTTCTGGGCACCATGTTATAGGAAAGATGATGCCAAGCTTGAAAGGGTTCAGAAAAGATTTATGAGGATGTTGCCAGGACTAGAGGGTGTGAGCTACAGGGAGAGGTTGAGTAGGCTGGGTCTCTATTCCATGGAGCGTAGGAGGATGAGGAGAGATCTTATAGAGGTGTACAAAATCATGAGAGGAATATATCGGGTAGATGCACAGAGTCTTTTACCCAGAGTAGGGTAATCGAGGACCAGAGGACATAGGTTCAAGGTGAAGGGGAAAATATTTAATAGGAACCCGAGGGTAGTGGGTGTATGGAACAAGTTGCCAGAGGAGGTAGTTGAGGCTGGGACTATCCCATCGTTTAAGAAACAGTTGGACAGGTACATGGATAGGACAGGTATGGAGGATTATGGACCAAGTGCAGGCAAGTGGGACTAGTGTAGCTGGGACATTGTTGGCCGTTGTGGGCGTTGGGCCGAAAGGCCTGTTTCCACACTGTATCACTATGATGCTATTTAATAAACTAAACTAATAGCTCTAAGTAGCATCTGTGGAGGCAAAGGGATGGTTGAAGGTTTGAGTTGAAATTCTGCTTTGGGACTGTGAGTGTAGAGAAAACATAGCCAGTATATAGATGTGAGAGAAAGGGGTAAGACTAAGGCAGGTAGCTAATAAGGATGGAATGATGGACACATGGGACTGGGCAGAAGAGAGGATTGGAAAGGTGATCCAAGGGAGAGGAAATCCAGGTAGACCGGTACGTGGGTGATAGGCAAATAGGATAATGAGTCCAAGTGACACGGGAGGTAGGGGTAGAAATATTGATCAAAGGGAGAGACATTGAGGATGGACTGGTGGGAGTTAGGAAGGAACACAGTGATAATGAGTCACTTGAAATTGGAAAATCCCATGTTCATAACATCGGGTTGTGGGCTAACGCAAGGAAAGTGTTGGGTGTCGTTCTTCTAGTTTGTATTTAGCTTCATTATGGCAGCAGAGAAGGTTGAGGACAGATAATCTATGTGGGAATGAGAAAAGGAGGTGAAGTGGCATGAACCGGTTGGAGACAAAGCGCAGCTAATCTGCAAAATGAGTCATTCAGTCTCTGCTTGGTGTCGCCATTGTAGAACCCGCCACACCACCAGCACTAAATGCAGTAGACCAGCTTGGAAGAGGTGTACGTAAATCCATGCTTCACTTGGAAGGGCTCTGTGAATGATAAGGGAGGAGGTATAAGTGTTGCTGGGAAATTTCCAAGGGAATGGAGAGGGGAAGGTGGGAAGGGATGAGTGGACCAGAGAGTCATGGACACAGGGATAATAAACCAAAAAGTTTGATGAAGGCAACGCTGTAGACGTTGTCTTTGTGGATCTCAGCAAGACATTTTTACATGGTTGGATGCTCTGAAAGGTTAGATTCCATGGCATCCAGGGAGAGCTAGTCGACAGTTAGAGAACTGGCTTCATGGAAGAAAGCAGAGGGTGATGATGGAAGGTTGTTTTTCGGACTGTGGTACTATGACTAATGTGCCTCAGGAATTGGTGCTGGACCATTTGCTGTTTATATCAACAATTTATATGAGAACATGGAAAGCATGATTGTTAAGAAGGAACTGCAGATGCTGGAAAATTGAAGGTAGACAAAAATAGTAAGATTAAACGAGAGCTTACCAGTTTGAAGTTTGATCTTTATTTTATGAGGAGTTACGATGAGCGATTATGTGAAGAAGGCCGTCAGCCCGCATGCGCAGTCAATCTTCAAAGCAGCGGTGTGAAAGCAAAGATAACAGTTGTTGAACTAACATAGTAAGATTAGAGATGACTAGAACTACCAGATGATCTTTATGATACGAGGGTTGGGAGCGGAGGGCACGTAATCGCTCATCGTAACTTCAAACTGGTAAGTTCTCGTTTAATCTTACTATTTTATTTCGGAGTCACGTGAGTGACTACGTGAAGATTTTAAAGCTCTGTGATTTCATGCCGTGGATACGAGTCCATGTGTCACACATTGCATCAGTTGATCAGGATGAGTGAAAATAATTAATGCATTCAGACATGACATAGATAAAAAATGCTGATGCTTTAATAATCAAAGAAAATAATAGTGACCCCTCTCACCCATGCGGAAACTATAAAACAGAACCTAAAATAGAATTAGCAAAGGCCCCCGGTCTGGCGATAGGTCTGTTATAAAACCTTTGGTACGTCAGTTCATTAGACCATTCTGCAGCCGCTAGAATGTGGTCGAGTGGGACGTCCATATCCCTCACTGCTGACGTAGATGCAGCCCTGGTGGAATGAGGTTTAAAAGTGTCAGTGTCCATTCCTGCACATGCCAGAACCTGTTTTATCCAACTTGAAATGGTCTGCACTGCTACCTTCCTATGAGGTTTTGTGTAGCTGATGAATAAGGATAATTCCAAGCCTCTGAGGCTCTTAGTGGCCTTAATGTATTGTAGTATGTGAGTAACCACACACAACCGTAGGTCTAAGGGGTATGCCATAAAAATTAACTTGAGCCCCGAGACCCCTGGTCTGCTCTGCTTAATTAAATCATAAACAAAAAAGGTGATATTGTCAAAAGATGAAACCATGCTGTCCAGTCTAAGTTTATTAAACGTCTGGACCCGTTGCGCTGAAACCAGCGCCATGAGCATGACTACCTTAAGAGTGAGATTAGGCAGAGACAGAGATGAAGCTGGAGCCCACTGGCGAAGCAGCGTGAGTACCACGTTCACATCCCATATCTGTGAATATCGGGGGAGTAGAGTTAAAAATGCCCTTCATAAATCTGGTTATTAAGGGGTGAGATCCGACAGTGTGGTTCCCTGACCCCAGCCGTAAGTAAGATGATAATGTGCTCCTAGCACTATTTATGGCACTATAACTGAGTTTCTGATCATAGAATAGTGTAGAAAGGAACTCCAAAACATCCGTAATGGAAGCCGTGTGATACAAAATCTTCGAGAGAGAGCCGTACATCTCCCATTTCCTTATATGAGTGATGTACATCTTCTGGGTACTCTTCCTCCAGGCCGCAGTGATCACATCTACCGTACGATCTGAACGTCCGAGCCCCAGGAACGGTCTCCTCAGAATCTGCAAACCAATAAATTGATTCGGTCAAGTAGTGGATGGTTTTCCCCTGTCACAGGATGAACCAGCAGATTTCTGCTTTTGGGGACAGCCATAAAAGGCTGTGTAATCATACCTAGGATGTGTGGGAACCAATGCTGAGTAGGCCAGTCTGGTACTACCAATATGCCAGAGGCGGAGTTTTGCTTGATCTTGGCCAAGCATCGACTGATGAGGCAAAATGGGGGAAAGGCATACAAGAACTTTCCACCCCAGTGTAGTGGGAATGTATCTACTGCTACTGCCCCTGGGTCTGGTTCCCATGAAACATAATTTGGTAACTGATGATTTAGTCTAGACGCAAACAAATCAATATCCGGTACGCCATACCTAGCGACAATGTCGTTAAACACTTCATGATTCAACATCCATTCTTTGTTGTCATTGAATTTCCGTGACCTGGTGTCCGCCACCATGGTATATCTACCTGGTAAGTAGATAGCTGTAACCCAGATGTTTCTCGTAATACACCAGTGCCAAATAAGGTTAGACAATTTATCACAGGATACAGACTTAATTCCACCCATGTGATTAATGTATGCCACCGCGGTAGTGTTGTCAATCTAAAGTTGAACAAGCACATGATGCATATTGCTACAATAAGCCTTTAGCCCATAGAGTGCTCCCAACAACTCTAAGTAGTTAATACCATGTGACTGAAGAATTGATGATTCCTGCATATTTCATCTGCCCCGCAAATTGAGACGGTGTTGGTAGCACCTCAACCTAGAGCACTAGCATCAGTTTGTAGGATAATTGTTTGTACTGGAGCAATGCCAAATATTGGTCACCCACCATTGTAACTCAACAATGGCTTCAGCTGGCAACCGCATAGGTCTACCGAAGTGACCTTTATGAAGTTTGAGTGCCTGCTCCTTTGAACGTTGTAAGTTTTGGTAGTGCAAAGGCCCGAACTGAGCAGCTGGGAAAGCAGCCACTAATTTGCCAATTATACTAGCCACATGTCTAATAGAAGGTTGGTCCTTAACAATGAGATTGTTACAGGCTTCAATTAATTCTAATTGCTTGCCCCAAAGCAGAGTCACTGACATGTGAATAGAGTTAATGGTGAATCCCAAATAATCAATTACTCTAGATGGTACCAATTTGGATTTAACTGGAAGGATGAGGAACCCGTCTCTCAAACATGAGTTTAGTAGCTGACGCAGATAATTCAGCTAATTTCATAGATTTCCCTATGGTAAGGATGTCATCCAAGTATGCCATGACAATATGATTCTGTGCCCTGAGTAGCCCAGGACTGGTTTTAGCAATTTAGTGAATAAACTGGGGGCTGAGGTTAACCCATTAGGCAATGCTTTAAACTGCCACAGTTGCCCCATCCAGCTAAACTTCAAATATCTCCGGCGGTCCCCATGAATGGCCACCGAATAGTATGCATCTTTGAGGTCGATGCATGCCATATAACATCCCTTGGAAACCAGTTGTTTGGCAGTAACAAAGTTTTCCATTTTGAAGTGTTTATACTGCACAAAGGTGTTAAGCTCAGTCAAGTCAAGGATAATTCGGCATCCTCCATCCTTCTTTTGCTTAGTAAATATATTGGACACAAATTGGTGAGACTCATGACTCAACATCTCAATTACCCCTTTTTTGTGTAAAGATTTGATTTCAGCTTGCGCATCCGCACACTCCTGTTGTGAAGGAACAAATGTGCGGTTCGGTGCATGCTGTGTGGGTGGAGGCGAATTGAGAAATAACTCAATTTGGAAACCTTGTACACTGTGCAGTATAAACAGATCTGATGTTATCCAATGCCATTCATTCAAGAAAAATTGTAATCTCCCCCCAACTTGTAACTGATCCATCGACAATGTGTTCCGCAAACAACCAGACTCACTTACTTCAATGGTTATCGGCGGTATGGTGTTTGCTTCTGCCCCCGAGGTCTGGGGGGTAGGGCTGTTGGAGGGCACCATCCGCGCATCTTGAACGTGGCCCGGCTTGGGCCTTGCCCTAAAAAAGGCCTCTGTGTCTGTTGTTCGGGGTGCCCATCATGTCCGGCGAACCGTCTGGTGTTGAGAGGGGAATAGGGGTACTGCCGCCGGAAAGATGAAGTCTTGGAAGATGTTGGGACCTTCATAAGCCCGACTGCTTTAGCCTCATTATCCAGCTCCCTGACCTGCTTTGGCAGATCTTTGCCGAAAGGAGGTTTGGTGGTTGGATATTCCCGCTTTGCACAATGCTGCAAATTTGGGGTTCAGAGCAGGACGGATGGCATTCTTTCGAAGGCAATTTATCTCAAAATGTGCATTGCACATTAGTGCCATGGCGTCCTGCTGAACATCAGAGAGGGTCCCCCCATCTACCGACCTGGCAAAGGCCGTGATGCCTGAGGCGAGTAATCTTAATATTTTTTGTAATTTTACCTCCTGTGCTCTGACGCCCCCTCCAATGTAATCCCAGATGGAGTGATTTACTGCCGGGACATTCAATGAGGCACAGTTTGGGGTATGGTATTTGGTGGTGGTTTCCTCCATGGCCTGATCTTGGAGCTGGTGAGAGGCCAGGTAATTAATTCTCCTGGCTAAATCCCCTCCCAGCGGTTCCCCTGTTAGGGACGGTATAGCAAATTTGGATGCCATTGGGGGCACTTCCGAATCTTGCCCTTCATGCCTAGAAGCATGCTCCACAGCTGTGCCTCCGTACTCTGAGTCAGTGTAGAACTGACCTCGTATACTCCCCTCCTCAGAGAGGGAGACATTGTGCGGCCCTGAGACAGGTGCCGCTGCCGCGGGCTCTCTAGAATACCCGGGCTCAGATAGCTCCCTCCTTTGGAGCATATCACTTTGGAGCAACCTCTCCATTAGGTGCTCCATGTGGGTCAGTCGCCCAAAGATGCTGCCCATTAAAGGAGGAGAACCGTCCTGGCCCGACTCGTCCGAGTCCAGGGGCCTGACAGACTTCTTGGTGGCTTTCCGCCCCAGCGGGGTAACCAAGGTGCTTTCTATCAGCACCAAGTCTGGAGCCGCTGGCTCTACTGCCAGCGACCCGGAAGGCGAAATCGGCGGCCGCCCGCTACCCGCAGCCCCGCGGTCTTCTGTAGCCGGTTTCCCTGCGGCCCGCCTCTTCTTCTTAGACCTAGTCTCCGCAAAGTTCAAATACTTTCTGTAAGCAGAGTAAACGAACCAGGAGCAACGACCTCAGAGAGAGTATAAGCACATACCTGAGGGTTTAAAAAACTTACCGCTGGAAGGAGCGACGCGCCCGCCAGGCAGTCATTGCGCAATGCGCTAGGCGTAATGACTGCGCATGCGGGTTGACGGCCTTCTTCACGTAGTCACTCACGTGACTCCGAAGTAAAATGCTGGAGAAACTCACGGGTGAGGCAGCATCTATGGAGCGAAATAAATAGGCAATGTTTCGGGTCGAGACCCTTCTTCAGACCCGAAGCGTTGCCTATTTCCTTCGCTCCATAGATGCTGCCTCACCCTCTGAGTTTCTCCAGCAGTTTTGTCTACCTTGGAAAGCATGATTAGTACATTGGCCTTCAGCAGTTAGGGTATTGAGTATAGAAGTCGAGATGTTATGTACAGTTGTACAAGATGTTGGTGACACCTCATTTGGAGTATTATGTTCAGTTTTGCCACACTGCTATAGGAAACATGTTGTCATGCTGGAAAGAGTGCAGAGAAGATTTACAAGGATGTTGTCAGGACTTGAATGACTGTCGATGTGTCTAAAATCATGAGGGGAATAGGATAAATACACAAAGTATTTTATCTAGAGTAGAGGGATCAAGAACCAGAGGACAAAGGTTGAAGGTGAGAGGGAAAAGATTTAATTGAACAAAGGGATAGTGATCTACTTCAGGATGCAAAGTCGATCACTATCACTTTGATGGGGCCAAAGTAGAGATGGGTGAAAACTTCAGATTCTTATGAGTAATAGCCCTGTCCCACGGTGCGAGTTCAATCCAAGAGTTCTCCCGAGTTTGCCCTGATTCGAACTCGGAGATTTACGGTAATGGCCACTCGTCAGTACTCGGAGCTCTCGTGGACATTTTTCAACGTGTTGAAAAATCTTCACGAGTCTTCCCGTGCTTACCTGCCATTAGCGAGTCTTCCCGAGCACCTGCTGTTAGCGTTACGAGCCGCTAAGAGACGTCCCCGAGCTCCGACGTACCCGCTACATTCATTCTCCGTGCTTACCACGAGTTTGATTTTTTTAAACTCGGGAGAGCTCTTGGAATGTTACTAGAATGTTGCCTGGGTTTCAACAACTAAGTTACAGAGAAAGGTTGAACAAGTTAGGGCTTTATTCTTTGGAGCGCAGAAGGTTAAGGGGGGACTTGATAGAGGTCTTTAAAATGATGAGAGGGATAGACAGAGTTGACGTGGATAAGCTTTTCTCATTGAGAGTAGGGAAGATTCAAACAAGGGGACATGACTTGAGAATTAAGGGACAGAAGTTTAGGGGTAACATGAGGGGGAACTTCTTTACTCAGAGAGTGGTGGCTGTGTGGAATGAGCTTCCAGTGAAGGTGGTGGAGGCAAGTTCGTTTTTATCATTTAAAAATAAATTGGATAGTTATTTGGACGGGAAAGGAATGGACGGTTATGGTCTGAGCGCAGGTATATGGGACGAGGGGAGAATACGTGTTCGGCACGGACTAGAAGGGTCGAGATGGCCTGTTTCCGTGCTATCATTGTTATATGGTTATATGGTTATATATGAATGAACTCACACCATGGACAGGGCTATAAATATGACCAACAACTTTTCCTGGACCACCCATATTGAAGCAATGACCAAGAAATGACCAAAGCCTATACTTCGTCAGAAAGCTTAGGAAGGTCGGCATCTAGTTTTAGTATGTTTTAAAGTATGTTTTAATGTTTCTTTGTGTGTTTTGTGTGGGGGATGGTGTGGGGGGTGAGGGGAAAACGGCTTCCGTCGCCTCCTCCACGGAGAGGCGACTTTTTCCAGGTCGCCTCCCCCGTGGCCTAACATCGAGGATCGGTGCGGCCTTTTCCCGGAGACGCACCCGGGCTTCAGCGATGAGCGCAGCGCGAACTCTCGGCGGGGAGCGGGGGAGCCCTCGCTGGGGCTCACCGGAGGGGAGTGCTCCGTTTCGCTGGCCCGCGGCAGCCTAAAGTCGCGGTCTGCGGAGTTCCAGCTGGCGCGGCGTCCGCAGCCTGGGAATCCCTCGTTGGGGACCCGGGAGAAGAAGAAGCCACCACTGCCGGCCCGCGGCCTCCTTCTACCGCAGGCGCAGCGTGGACTTAGGGGAGCTTCGACCGCTGGCCCTGCCGTCTACGGTGCTTCTGGCTGTGTGTGTGTGTGTGTGTGTGTGTGTGTGTGTGTGTGTGTGTGTGTGTGTGTGTGTGTGTGTGTGTGTGTGTGTGTGTGTGTGTGTGTGTGTGTGTGTGTGTGTGTGTGTGTGTGTGTGTGTGTGTGTGTGTGTGTGTGTGTGTGTGTGTGTGTGTGTGTGTGTGTGTGTGTGTGTGTGTGTGTGTGTGTGTGTGTGTGTGTGTGTGTGTGTGTGTGTGTGTGTGTGTGTGTGTGTGTGTGTGTGTGTGTGTGTGTGTGTGTGTGTGTGTGTGTGTGTGTGTGTGTGTGTGTGTGTGTGTGTGTGTGTGTGTGTGTGTGTGTGTGTGTGTGTGTGTGTGTGTGTGTGTGTGTGTGTGTGTGTGTGTGTGTGTGTGTGTGTGTGTGTGTGTGTGTGTGTGTGTGTGTGTGTGTGTGTGTGTGTGTGTGTGTGTGTGTGTGTGTGTGTGTGTGTGTGTGTGTGTGTGTGTGTGTGTGTGTGTGTGTGTGTGTGTGTGTGTGTGTGTGTGTGTGTGTGTGTGTGTGTGTGTGTGTGTGTGTGTGTGTGTGTGTGTGTGTGTGTGTGTGTGTGTGTGTGTGTGTGTGTGTGTGTGTGTGTGTGTGTGTGTGTGTGTGTGTGTGTGTGTGTGTGTGTGTGTGTGTGTGTGTGTGTGTGTGTGTGTGTGTGTGTGTGTGTGTGTGTGTGTGTGTGTGTGTGTGTGTGTGTGTGTGTGTGTGTGTGTGTGTGTGTGTGTGTGTGTGTGTGTGTGTGTGTGTGTGTGTGTGTGTGTGTGTGTGTGTGTGTGTGTGTGTGTGTGTGTGTGTGTGTGTGTGTGTGTGTGTGTGTGTGTGTGTGTGTGTGTGTGTGTGTGTGTGTGTGTGTGTGTGTGTGTGTGTGTGTGTGTGTGTGTGTGTGTGTGTGTGTGTGTGTGTGTGTGTGTGTGTGTGTGTGTGTGTGTGTGTGTGTGTGTGTGTGTGTGTGTGTGTGTGTGTGTGTGTGTGTGTGTGTGTGTGTGTGTGTGTGTGTGTGTGTGTGTGTGTGTGTGTGTGTGTGTGTGTGTGTGTGTGTGTGTGTGTGTGTGTGTGTGTGTGTGTGTGTGTGTGTGTGTGTGTGTGTGTGTGTGTGTGTGTGTGTGTGTGTGTGTGTGTGTGTGTGTGTGTGTGTGTGTGTGTGTGTGTGTGTGTGTGTGTGTGTGTGTGTGTGTGTGTGTGTGTGTGTGTGTGTGTGTGTGTGTGTGTGTGTGTGTGTGTGTGTGTGTGTGTGTGTGTGTGTGTGTGTGTGTGTGTGTGTGTGTGTGTGTGTGTGTGTGTGTGTGTGTGTGTGTGTGTGTGTGTGTGTGTGTGTGTGTGTGTGTGTGTGTGTGTGTGTGTGTGTGTGTGTGTGTGTGTGTGTGTGTGTGTGTGTGTGTGTGTGTGTGTGTGTGTGTGTGTGTGTGTGTGTGTGTGTGTGTGTGTGTGTGTGTGTGTGTGTGTGTGTGTGTGTGTGTGTGTGTGTGTGTGTGTGTGTGTGTGTGTGTGTGTGTGTGTGTGTGTGTGTGTGTGTGTGTGTGTGTGTGTGTGTGTGTGTGTGTGTGTGTGTGTGTGTGTGTGTGTGTGTGTGTGTGTGTGTGTGTGTGTGTGTGTGTGTGTGTGTGTGTGTGTGTGTGTGTGTGTGTGTGTGTGTGTGTGTGTGTGTGTGTGTGTGTGTGTGTGTGTGTGTGTGTGTGTGTGTGTGTGTGTGTGTGTGGTGTGTGTGTGTGTGTGTGTGTGTGTGTGTGTGTGTGTGTGTGTGTGTGTGTGTGTGTGTGTGTGTGTGTGTGTGTGTGTGTGTGTGTGTGTGTGTGTGTGTGTGTGTGTGTGTGTGTGTGTGTGTGTGTGTGTGTGTGTGTGTGTGTGTGTGTGTGTGTGTGTGTGTGTGTGTGTGTGTGTGTGTGTGTGTGTGTGTGTGTGTGTGTGTGTGTGTGTGTGTGTGTGTGTGTGTGTGTGTGTGTGTGTGTGTGTGTGTGTGTGTGTGTGTGTGTGTGTGTGTGTGTGTGTGTGTGTGTGTGTGTGTGTGTGTGTGTGTGTGTGTGTGTGTGTGTGTGTGTGTGTGTGTGTGTGTGTGTGTGTGTGTGTGTGTGTGTGTGTGTGTGTGTGTGTGTGTGTGTGTGTGTGTGTGTGTGTGTGTGTGTGTGTGTGTGTGTGTGTGTGTGTGTGTGTGTGTGTGTGTGTGTGTGTGTGTGTGTGTGTGTGTGTGTGTGTGTGTGTGTGTGTGTGTGTGTGTGTGTGTGTGTGTGTGTGTGTGTGTGTGTGTGTGTGTGTGTGTGTGTGTGTGTGTGTGTGTGTGTGTGTGTGTGTGTGTGTGTGTGTGTGTGTGTGTGTGTGTGTGTGTGTGTGTGTGTGTGTGTGTGTGTGTGTGTGTGTGTGTGTGTGTGTGTGTGTGTGTGTGTGTGTGTGTGTGTGTGTGTGTGTGTGTGTGTGTGTGTGTGTGTGTGTGTGTGTGTGTGTGTGTGTGTGTGTGTGTGTGTGTGTGTGTGTGTGTGTGTGTGTGTGTGTGTGTGTGTGTGTGTGTGTGTGTGTGTGTGTGTGTGTGTGTGTGTGTGTGTGTGTGTGTGTGTGTGTGTGTGTGTGTGTGTGTGTGTGTGTGTGTGTGTGTGTGTGTGTGTGTGTGTGTGTGTGTGTGTGTGTGTGTGTGTGTGTGTGTGTGTGTGTGTGTGTGTGTGTGTGTGTGTGTGTGTGTGTGTGTGTGTGTGTGTGTGTGTGTGTGTGTGGTGTGTGTGTGTGTGTGTGTGTGTGTGTGTGTGTGTGTGTGTGTGTGTGTGTGTGTGTGTGTGTGTGTGTGTGTGTGTGTGTGTGTGTGTGTGTGTGTGTGTGTGTGTGTGTGTGTGTGTGTGTGTGTGTGTGTGTGTGTGTGTGTGTGTGT
>CM075979.1:46983483-47009625 GCA_038087875.1 Malacoraja senta | reverse complement strand
GCAAGTTCAGCCAAAAGGCCTGTTTCCATGCTGGATTACTCTATGTCTGCAGAGGTGAATCAAATCATATACTAACCTTAATGTGAGCATGGTGGTTATAAAGATGTCACTGAAACTACAGGTGATAGTACTCTGAAATAAAAACAGGTCATGTAGCATCTGTGGAAGAACAGAGTGTATGTTTTGGGTATTGATGTTGTAAAATGTTGGTTTAATTTCTGAGCAGAAAGCATTTCAATCTTCATTAAAAGGAAATTATTAACAAGGGGGGATTTTATTTTACGTCCATTTTAAGTTTAACCACAAGCTTTGGAAAGGCCATTTATATCTGTAATATCACCATACGAATTTGGACAATGGTCAGAATGTTATTGAATGGTGCACATTTATTCAAAGTTGCCACAGTCATATCTTGTATAACTCCTTACAGATCATTTATTGTGTAAGGCAACATATTTTCCAAGTGGCCACATTTGCCTTGGCTGCTTGGATTCAGCTCAGATGAAAACTATGTAGCTTTCCAAATAAATTAGAAGATAAATGTTTATTTGGAGTTCATCCCATGAATTCACTGTATTATCAAATCCTTTAAACATTGTGGTGTATACCGAATGTCTCGAGGAGACTAGGCATTAAAATGGAAGATTCCATGGAAGATTCATTCCCAGCCTCAACCAGCTCCTCCAACAGCTCATTCCATACACCTACCACCAGTTGTGTAACAAAGTTGCCCCTCAGGTTCCTATGAACTCTTCTCCCTCCCTCACCTTATACCTATGTCCTCTGGTTCTCGATTTCCCTACTCTGGGTAAGAGTGTGATTTTACCCAAGCTATTCCTCTCATGGTTGCACACTGCAAGATCACCCCTCATCCTCCTGCACTTCAAACAATAAAGTCCTAGCCTGCTCAATCACTCCCTTTAGCTCAGGTCCTCGAATCCTGGCAACATCCATGTTCTGCACCCTTTTCAACTTACAACAAATGTATTTGTTTTCCTTGACCTCTCACAAGATAAGTTTACAGTTTGTATCTAGCCTCTGAACTGGTGTACATTTTAGGGTTCCAGTAACAGCATACAAAATGTAATTTGGCTGTATATCGAGAGATTTGGAATGAGTGCATTGTACTCTCTGTTTTATATACCAGAACCACTGCCAAGGTGCAAGAACTCTCACTTATTCCAGTGTGCTTTCACACAATTGTCAGAATCTCTTAATTTTCACAGCTGTTGGTGAGGACCTGCTCATTGCCCACTTTTCTGTTGGAACGGCACAACTAAACGGGTAGACCATCTGATCCATGCACTAGCAGAAGTAGCACTTACTTTCATATCTACTCTGAAGTGTTTCGCTGAACACCTCCGCTCAGTCCTAAACCTACATGATCTCCCAGTTGCTAAACACTATAACTCCCCCTCCCATTCCCACATTGACCTTTCTGTCCTGGGCCTTCTCCATTGTCAGAGTAAGGCCCAGCTCAAATTGGAGGAACAGCACCTCATATCTCGCTTGGGCAGCTTACACCCCAGCGGTATGAATATTGACTTCTCTAACTTCAAGTAGTCCTTGCCCTCTCTCCCAACCCGTCCAATCCTTCTGCAGAGTCCCTGCTTTCTCCACACTACCAGCCCCTCCACCTATTTTCTTATCATCCACAAACTTGGCCTCAAAGCCTTCAATCCCCCCGTCCAAATCATTAATCCAGAACATGAAGAGTAGCGACCCCAGCACTGAGCCCTGTGGAACTCCGCTAGTCACTGGGAGCCAACCAGGAAAAGCCCCAATAATTGCCACTCTTTGTCCTCTGCCTTCCAGTCAACCTGCCATCCAAGCTAGTATCTGCCCTTTGATACCAGGGACGCTCATCTTGTTTAGTAGCCTCACCTGTGGCATCTTATCAAAGGCCTTCTGAAAATCTCAAAAAACACATTGACTGACTCTCCTTTGTCTGTCCTACTATATGCTTCCTCAAACAATTTCAACAGGTTCATCAGTCAAGATCTTGCTTTCATAAAACCATGCTGACGTCAGCCTCTTTTATCATCAACTTCTAAGTACTCAAAAACCTCATGCTTTATAATGGATTCTAAAATATTACCAACCACGGAAGTCACTCTTTTGCTTCATCCTTCTTGAACAGACATGATTCATTGATGAAAATGGTGTTGTGCAGGAGATGAGGTGGTGTTGGGGTAGTCAGACATGCTGGCAGGTCATGGTCAAAGGGACAGTGAAGGTAGACACTAACAACTTTAATGGAGGGGTGGTATTGATGGAAGCAGGTGAGCATTAAGTAAAATCATTCAAGGCAGATCTACCTACAGGGAATAGGGCCATAGAGTGATACATTATGGAAACAGGCCCTTCGACCCAACTCGCCCACACCGGTCAACAATAACCCAGCTACCCTAGTCCCACTCGCCTGCGCTTGATCCATAACCCCCCAAACCTGTCCTATCCATGTACCTATCCAACTGTTTCTTAAACAATGGGATGGTCCCAGCCTCAACTACCTCCTCTGGCAGCTTGTTCCATATACCCACCACACTCTTTGTGAAAAAGTTACCCCTCGGATTCCTAGTAAATATTTTCCTCTTCACCTTGAACCTATGTCCTCTGGTTTTCGATTCTCCTGCTCTGGGTGCATCTACCTGATCTATTCCCATCAATATTTTGTATACTTCTATAAGATCTCTGCTCATCCTCCTACGCACCATGGAATAAAGACCCAGCCTACTCAACCTCTCCCTATAGCTCACACCCTCTAGACATAGGAGCTGAATTAGAATATTCAGCCCATCAAGTCTACTCTACCATTCAATCATAGCTGACCTATTTTCCCCTCGGAACCCCATTCTTCTGCCTTCTTCCCATAACCTATGATCCCCTTACTAATAAAGAACCAATCAACCTCTGCTTTAAAAATTCCTCATGTCTTGGGCTTTACAGCCATCAGTGGCAAAGAATTCAACTGATTCACCATCAAATTCTGACGTTATTAAACAAGAAAGAGTACAAAGAAGATTTAAGATTATGTTGTCAGTACTGGGGGCAAGCTTCAGATTCAGATTCAGATTCAGAAAACTTTATTGTCTGTCGTAACAGAAAATCTTCTTTGGCGTGGCTCAACATACAAACAGGACAATGTACTGATAAGCAGTCATACAACACAGATTTCTTCACATTGATGGTGATGTGTGTATGAAATGAGCTGCCAGACAAAATGGTTGAGGCAGGTAGAATAACAACATTTAAAATACATCTGGACAGGTACATTGACAGGAAAGGTTCATAGAAATATGGTCCTAATGCAGCCAAATGGGACAGGCTTAGATCGGCTGCTTCCATTTCCTCCCACATTCGAAAGACGTGCAGGTTAATTGGCTTCTGTAAATTGACCCTGATGTGAGAAGTAGTGTACGGGCGATCGTTGGTCGATGTGAACTCGAGGGGATGAAGGATCTGTTTCTAAGCTGTATCTCTAAACTGAACTACCCTTTATCCATTTTCCCTGGCCATCATTTGTTAACTTGCACTGTATATTGGCATTTTTTGGCATTCACCCCCTTTTGAATGAATCTAGTTCCATACATACGTACACGTTTGCTTCCTGTGCTACTGTTGGATGTTCTGCACTCTGATGGATCAGTGAGCTAACTGCCACAGTGCCAACTGTAGGGAAATTACATTGTGTGAATGGTCTGTATCATGACACAACTGCAGTTATGTTTCGAATGTGATGAAGGGGTTGGAGTCATGACCATGTTGTAATGGTTATCTTGAAAATATAATTTATAATCACTCCCTTCAACCATTTTTGCCGTCATCTCCTTGCTGCAATTTGTACACTAAAATGAAGTTAAGTTTAGTTTAGTTTAGGTTAGTTTAGAGATACAGTGCGGAAACAGGCCCTTTGGCCCACGGGGTCCGTGCCGGCCAGCAATCCCCGCATATTATCACTATCCTACACACACTAGGGACAATTTTTACATTTACCAAGCCAATACATACCTGTATGTGTTTGGAGTGCGGAGAAAACCCACGTGGTCACAGGGAGAGCTTACAAACTCCATACAGACAGCACCCGTAGTCGGGATTGAATTCAGGTCTCCGGAGCTGCAAGCGTTGTAAGGTAGAAACTCTACCGCTATGTCACCGTGCCACCCGGTGATCTTTACATCTGTTCAAATCCTTCATAGCCTCACATCTCTTTCTCTCTGGAACCTTTTAACTGTGTACAACCAGCTCCGTATTACATGCCCGCACTACTTATTCTCTGGCCCTATATTCACCACCTTTTTGCCTATAGCCATCCAGGACCAGAATTTGGAATTTCCACTTTAAGTTCTACTTTACAGGATTCTTCTTTAGGTCACTTGTTAAAATCCAAATCATTGATCTTTTATTTACTCCTTTCACTCAGTATCAAATGTTTTTCTGACTTGGACCTTGGGATATTTTGAATGTTTAATTTGCTATATAATTGCTATCTTGAAGACGTGACCAAAAAGGTTGATGATGAGAGAGCTGTAAACATTGTATGTATGGAGTTCAGCAAGACAATTAACAAGAACATGGTAGGCTGCTCTGGAAGGTTAGATCACATGGGATCCAAGGAGAGATAGCAGAATGGATAGAAAATTGGCTCCATGGAAGGAAGCAGAGGGTGATGGTGGAAGTTTGCTTCTCAGACCGGAGGCCAGTGACCAATGGTGTGCGTCAGGATTCGGTGGTGGGCCCGTTACTCTTTGTCATCTACATTAATGATTTGGACGAGAACACACATGGCAACATTAGTAAGTTTGCAGATTCGATACGATAGAGCTTTATTTATTCCAGGAGGGAAATTAGTCTGCCAACAGTCATAAAACACAACAGGGTACATGAAACATGAAATTAAAGTGACGAGTGGAAAGTCCACGATTGGGGATGTGCAAAGATTGGGGAGGGGAGGGAAGGGGAGTCAGTCTACCCCATGACAAAAGGGGGAGGAGTTATACAGTTTGATAGCCACAAGGAAGAAGGATCTCCTGTGGCGTTCTGTGCTGCATCTTGGTGGAACCAGTCTGATGCTGAAGGTGTTCCTCAGGTTGACTAGTGTGTCATGGAGGGGGTGAGCTGTATTGTCCAAGATGCTCCGCAGTTTGAGGAGCATCCTCCCCTCCAAGACAACCTCCCGTGAATCCAACTCCACCCACAGGATGGAGCCAGCCTTCCTGATGAGTTTTTTAATCCTGTTGGCGTCCGCAGCCTTCGCCCTGCTGCCCCAGCACATGGCAGGGAAGAAGATGGCACTGGTTACCATCTCACTGCAGACATTGAAGGAGCGGAGCCTTCTCAAAAAGTACAGCCGGCTCTGTCCCTTCTTGTAGAGGGCCTCAGCGTTCCTGGACCAGTCCAGTTTGCTGTCCAGGTACATTACAAGGTATTTGTACTCCCTGGTCAACTGCACATCCACACCATTGATGGAGACAGGGGACAGGGTGTTCCTCTCCTCCTAAAGTCCATCACTAACTCATTAGTCTTGTTTGTGTTGAACTGCAGGTGATTCAGCCCACACCACTCAACAAAGTCATTGACGACACCTCTGTATTCAGCTTCCCTCCCCTCACTGATGCAGCCCACAATTGCAGAGTCATCTGAAAACTTCTGCAAGTGGCCGGAGTCCGAGTTATAGCTGAAGTCCTAGGTGTAAAAGGTGACCAGGAAGAGAGAGAGAACCGTTCCCCTATCTTTGTTTGGAAAGCGAGCTGGAGCGGGTCCAGGTAGGGTTTAACCAGGGGTCGCAGGTGAGTGAGTACCAGCCTCTCCAGGGACGCCATGATGTGTGAAGTCAGCGCCACCGGTCTGTAGTCATTGGAGGAGCTGGGGCGCGTCCTCTTTGGTACAGGAACCAGGCAGGATGTCTTCCACGTCACAGGAACCCTCTCCAGGCTCAGGTTGAAGATATGCTGGAGTACTCCACACAACCGGCTGGCACACGCACGCCTTGAGTACCTCGGGCTGACACCATCGGGACCTGTGGTTTGGCCTCGGCCAAGTCGGCTCAGCTCCTTCCTCACCTGCTCATCCTTGATGGTCAGGTGTGACAAAGAACGGGCGGAGGAAGTGGACCAGGGGGATAAATGACACTAAAGTGGGTGGATTTACAGATAGTGAAGATGGTTGTCAAAAATTGTAGCAGGATCGTGATCATTTGGGCAGGTGGGCTGAGGAATGGTTGATGGAATTTAATACAGATAAGTGCAAGGTGTTGCATTTTGGGAAGTCTAATAATGGCAGGGTCTGCACAGTGAATGACAGAGCTTTGAAGAGTGTTGTAGAGCAGAGGGATCTAGGAGTGCAGGTACATCGTTCCTGGAAAGTGGTGTCACAGGTAGATGGTGTGGTCAAGAAAGTTTTTGGCACATTGTCCTACATCAGTCAGAGTATTGAGTAAATATAAGTTGGGAGTTTATGTTACAGTTGTACACATCATTGGTGAGTCGACACTTAGAGTATTGTGTTCAGTTTTGCTCATCCTGTTATCGGAAAGATGCTGTTCAGCTGGAAAGCATGCAGAGAAGATTCATGAGGATGTTACCATGACTCAAGGGCCTGAGCTATAGGGAGAGGTTGAGCAAGCTAGGATATCATTGTTAGGGTTACAGGAGGATAAGGGCTGATTTATAGAGGTGTACAAGGTCATGAAATAAATAGATGGGGTAAATGCATAGTCTTTTACCCAGAGGTTTAAGGAGAGGGGGGCAATATTTAATAGGAGCCTGCGGGCAACATTTTCCCTTAAAGGATGGTAGGTATATGGAATGAACTGCTAGAGGTAGGTGAGGCAGGTACTATAATAAAGTTACTATCACAACTTATGAAAAACATTTAGACAGGTACATAGATAGGATAGGTTTAGAAGGATGTAGGCCAAATGTTGGCAGGTGGGACTAGTATAAATGGGGCATGTTGGTCGGCCTGGGCTTGTAGGGCTGAAGGGCTTGTTTCCAAGCTGTATGACTATGACTTCATATAACTGAAAATCATTTTCTTGTTTGCTGCATAACTAAGTCCAGATGCCATTGGTGAACTAAGAGTGATTTCAACAAAGGATGTCAGATGGGTATTCTGGCTTTAGTTATCATTGCAACTTTGGCCTTTGCTTTATTATCACTGCAATAGTCAGCACAGGTGTCTCTGAAAGTTGGTGTGTGCTTCGGAGCAGGATACACATTAAAGCCCGATGCAGAAATTTACATTTTGCAAGAAGTGAACATAGTTGAAATGCATGTTTTGCACATTTGCTTCAAGCAATCAGAAAACATAGAAACATAGATCAAAAGTATCAACATTATTTCCAGTTTGTAAAGCATAAATTGCAACTATTAATTCTACATCTTTACAGACGTGTCAGAAATAGGCTGGTTGGTCGGTGACAAGATGATACTGTTGGGCCATAGACATTTTCTCCAGATCACTATGAACTTTTCATGTTGATGAAACTTGAAGTCTTAATGATGTATATTTGAAATATTTTTTTGAAGAATGACTTCAATATGTGAAAATACTATGAAGGCTGCATTGTGGTTGTGATCTTCTCGATGAAAGATTCTTTCTTAAATTGTGGTGAATTTATTAGTTTACAATTCACAATGACGCCATTCAGCCAACTGCATCAATAGACAATAGACAATAGGTGCAGGAGTAGGACATTCAGCCCTTCAAGCCAGCACCACCATTCAATGTGATCATGGCTGATATATCACAATCAGTACCCCATTACCTTCTCCCCATATCGCATAACTCCGCTATCTTTTAGAGCCCTATCTAGCTCTCTCTTGAAAGTATCCAGAGAACTGGCCTCCACCGCCCTTTAAGGCAGAGAATTCCACAGACTCACAACTCTCTATGTGAAAAAGAGTTTCCTCATCTCTGTTCTAAATGGCTTACTCCTTATTCTTAAACTGTGGCCCCTGGTTCTGGACACTTCCCAACATCGGGAACATGTTTCCTGCCTCTAGCGTGTCCAAACCCGTAATAATCTTATATGTTTCAATAAGATCTTCTAAATTCCAGAGTATACAAGTCCAGCCGCTCCATTCTCTCAGCATATGACAGTCCCACCATCCAGGGAATTAACCTTGTGAACCTACGCTGCACTCCCTCAATGGCAAGAATGTCCTTCCTCAAATTTGGAGACCAAAACTGCACACAATACTTCAGGTGTGGTCTCACTAGGGCTCTGTAAAACTGCAGAAGGATCTCTTTACTACTATACTCAACTCCTCTTGTTATAAAGGCCAACATGCCATTTGCTTTCTTCACTGCCTGCTGTACCAGCATGCTTACTTTCATTGACTGATGATAAAATGTATTATTATTATTATTATTGTACTTCCCCTTTTCCCAACTTGACACCATTTAGATAATAATCTTCCTTCCTGTTTTTGCTACCAAAGTGGATAACCTCACATTTATCTGCATTAAACTTCATCTACCATGCATCTGCCCACTCACCCAACCTGTCCAAGTCACCCTGCATTCTCATAGCATCCTCCTCACAGTTCACACTGCCACCCAGCTTTGTGTCATCTGCAAATTTGCTAATGTTACTTTGAATCCCTTCATCTAAATCATTGATGTATATTCTAATTAGCTACGGTCCCAGCAACGAGCCTTGCGGTACCCCACTAGTCACTGCCTGCCATTCTGAAAGGGACCCATTAATCCCTACTCGTTGTTTCCTGTCTGCCAACCAATTTTCTATCCATGTCAGCACTCTACCCCCAATACCATGTGCCCTAATTTTGCCCACTAATCTCCTATGTGGGACCTGATCAAATGCTTTCTGAAACTCCAGGTACACTATATCCACTGGCTCTCACATCCATTTTCCTAGTTGTAGTAGCCATTTAGCTACCACAACTAGGAAAATTAAGGATTAATTTAGCTACTACAACTAGGAAACACAGTTAAGAGACTGTGTTTGGAAGATTTATCTTTGGATGGCATTGAGCTTGTGATTTAATTTAGTCTCAATTAATTTAGTCTCAATTAATCTCCTGAACCCCTGTCTTCAATCATAGTGACTAAAGGAGGAATCCTTGAAAAGATATGAAAATCTGTCACTCCTAGTTACATCCTCAAAGAATTCCAGAAGATTAGTCAAGCATGATTTCCCCTTCGTAAATCCATGCTGACTCGGACCAATCCTGTTACTGCTACCCAAATGCCATATTTCATCTTTTATGATTGACTCCAGCATCTTCCCCACCACGGATGTCAGGCGAACAGGTCTATAATCCCCTGTTTTCTCTCTCCCGCCTTTCTCAAAAAGTGGGATAACATTAGCTACCCTCCAATCCACAGGAACTGATCCTGAATCCACAGAACATTGGAAAATGATCACCAATGAATCGATGATTTCTAGAGCCACTTCCTTAAGTACCCTGGGATGCAGGCCATCAGGCCCTGGGGATTTATCAGCCTTCAGTCCCATCAGTCTACCCTACACCATTTCCTGCCTAATGTCGATTTCCTTCAGTTCCTCCACCACCCCAGATCCTCTGGCCACTAGTACATCAGGAAGATTAGTTGTGTCCTCCTTAGTGAAGACGGATCCAAAGTACCTGTTCAACTCATCATCCATTTCCTTGTTCCCCATAATAAATTCACCTTTTTCAGTCTTCAAGGGTCCAACTTTGGTCTTAACTAATTTTTTCCTCGTCACATACCTAAAGAAGCTTTTGCTATCCTCCTTTATATTCTTGGCTAGCTTACCTTCGTACCTCATCTTTGCTCCCCGTATTGCCTTTTTAGTTATCTTTTGTTGCTCTTTAAACATTACCCAATCCTCTTGCTTCTCACTCACCTTTACTATGTTATACTTCTTCTCTTTTATTTTTATACTGTCCCTGACTTCCCTTGTCAGCCACAGTTGCCCCTTACTCCCCTTGGAATCTTTCTTCCTCTTTGGAATGAACTGATCCTGCACCTTCTGTATTTTCCCCAGAAATACCTGCCATTGCTGTTCCACTGTCATCCCTGCTAGGGTATCTTTCCAGTCAACTTTGGCCAGCTCCTCCCTCATAGCTCCATAGTCCCCTTTGTTCAACTGTAATACAGACACCTCCGATTTACTCTTCTCCCTCTCAAATTGTCGATTAAAACGTACCATATTATGGTCACTACCTCCTAATGGCTCCTTATCATCAAGTTTCTTTATCAAATCCGTTTCATTACTCATAACACTAAATCCAGAATTGCCTTCTCCCTGGTAGGTTCCAGTACAAGCTGCTCTAAGAATCCATCATGGAGGCACTCCACAAACTCCCTTTCTTGGGGTCTAGTACCAACTTAATTTTCCCAGTCTACCTGCATGTTGAAATCTCCCATAACAACTGTAGAATTACCTTTACGACATGCCAGATGTCAAATCAATGCCAGACCCCATCATTTCTTTCCTTGTGGCCCTGCAACTGTGTTCTCTTGTCTACGTATCAGATTCGCCATTTACTTACCCATGGGATAACTTATACTGTAGTTAACCTCTAGCACATCTTTTTAGAGGTGGAAGGAAGTGGGAGCATTTGATAGAAACCCATGCTGTCAGAGGAACAAATGCTCACTTAACAGAGAGGACTGAAGGCCAAGCTTGGGCTGTGAGGCAGCCACACCAGCACTGTGACAAGATACATGATAGGAATAAGCTCTCTTCAAATATTCCTGATGGACTGGATTTCGCTCCCTGCACCCAAGGAGCCTGCAACGTTACCCAAGGATAACGTTAACTGCAGCCTTCCTTATCTTGGGAGCCTTCCAACTGAAAGACTTCTTCAAAGAGCCAGTACAAGTATTTTGAGCTGAATGAACTCCTTGCTGTAAGCGAGTAGTAACATGGTCTTTGAATATGTTCTGCATTGTTCACGTATTTTATGGACTTTCTAAGATTTGTTGATGAAAGCCAACTTGAGCATGCACATCTATCAATACGTATTGTAACAACAAGCCTGCTTCCTTGAGGTGTTTCTGTGAAAAGCTTTGTTAAACCATTTGGTGAGAGATGATGTCATGACCTTTGGAATATACTGTAGTTTCTAAACTTTGGAGTTTACTCTTTGTAATCTAAACGTTGAGTATTTAACAGAAGCCTGGATGTTGGTCATTCTGTACACTCTCAGTGTAACATCATGACAAGGAGCTACAAACATCAAAGACTGTTCTTCAGATATTTCCAATTCTGTGAGCTGAAGGGATCAACGAAGAGTCATGGTTTTTGGGCGATGAAACTTGTTACGCAGGGCATACGGGAAGGGTAACATGATGAAACCCCTATGTCTCAGGACACTCAGCGCCTCGTTGTAGATTCAGCAAGACATGCACAGCCTTCTGTGAAAGGATTTGTTGCTGGGTGGACCTCAAAGCCATCCTTTCCCAATGGCTATCTAAATTAACGCTATCCTCAACCTCATTACCTTAAGGGCCTGTCCCACTTAGGCTATTTTTAAGACAACTACAGGCGACTAGGGTGTCGCCACATGGTCGCCGGGGTGTCGCCTGTATGGTCATGAGTAGTCTCCTCAGTCGCCCAAAGAGTCGTAGCATCTTTCTGGTCGCCACTGGATTTTCAACGTGTTCAAAACTTTTTGGCGACAGTCGGCGACAGTGGCTTGACGCCAATGAGCGTAGCTTGAATTCTCCTGACATAGGTGCTGTCATAGGTTGTCGCCATGTGACATAGGATGTTGCCGGTGCTGACTTTGGTGAGTTCAATTGGTGACTACCTATGTCAACCTACGTCAACCGGCGACAGGTACCGGCCACTGAATTGTCTTCAGTTGTCACCGACAGGGTCGTTGCTTGTCGTAGCTTGTCGCGGGTGGACGTAGGTTGACTTCGGTTGTCGTAGGTTGTCACCTGTGTGGTCGTAGGTTCTCGTAGGTGTGGTCATAGGTGGACGTCCTAATGCGTTGCCGGTTGTCGGTAGCTTGCGGCAGGTCGACTAGGTGGTAGTTTTTGTACCTTGTTGTAGACATTGTCATGGGGAGGGTCCAGTCGCTGTTTTTTCAGCGACCGGCTACGACTGTGACAGTAGCCTAAAAAATCGCCTAAGTGGGACAGGCCCTTTAGGAACCTGCTGGAACTCTGCTGCAGGATATTGAAGACTATGATGCACAAGGGCATTATGTCGTAAAGTGATGATTTGGTTACCAGGTCTGGCAAATGCATCAATCTACCTACGATGACTGTCAGAGGGGAAGTACTGCAGCCTGAGCTGCTCACACAGCTGGTGTAGAGAGTGAATATTTACAAAGGCAATTATGATTTCCATCAGGTAGGACTGTTTATCATGTATTGTATGGAGGTTCTTGGCCAAACTTAGCTAATTTAAATGGAAAGTATTGCATCAGACTCCTACATTGCATCTTATGGATGGTGGAAAGGCATTGAGGAATCTGACATACCATGGCAGTTTTATAACTGATCTAGTTCAAATTTCTGATCAATGGTGATCCCTTGTATGTTACCTTAAGAGGATTAAAAGTGGATTAAAGAGGGGGCGGCATTGTAGTGCAGCAGTAAAGTTGCTGTGGCAGAGACCCGGGTTCGATACTGACCACAGGTGCTGTCTCTACAGAGTTTCTGCATTCTTCCTGTGACCATGTGGGTTTTCTCTGCCTGCTCCAGTTTCCTCTCACATTCACAATTCTCCCTAGTGTAGGATAGACCGTTTTCTAATTTTTCTGGTTGGCTGCCAGTGACTAGTGTTGTTCAGCAGGGGTCGGTGCTGGGGCCGCTACTCTTCACAGTGTATATCAATGATTTGGATGAGGGAATTGAAGGCTTTGTGGCCAAGGTTACAGATGAAGATAGAGAAAGGTGGAGAAAGGAGTTAGAGGTAGGTAGAGATACAAAGTTAGGTGGAGGAGCAGGTAGTGTAGAGAAAGCAAAGACTCGGTGAAGGACTTGGACAGATTGGGAGAGTGGGCAACAAAGTGGCAGATGGACGACAGCATAGCAAAGGGTGGTGTCATGCATTTTGGTCGTAGGAATAAAGGCATAGACTATTTTCTAAATGGGGAGAGAATCCAGAAATCATAGGTACAAAGGGGCTTGGGAGTGCTGGTGCAGGATTTTCAAAACGTTGTTTTGTAAGTCGAATCGGTAGTAAGGTAGGCAAATGCATTATTTTGGGAGGACTAGAATATAAAAACAGGGATGTAATGCTGAGACTTTATAAGGCACTGGTCAGACCACTGAAGTATTGTGAGCAGTTTTGGGCGCCATATGATAACATACAAGGGATCACCATTAATCAGAAACTTCAACTAGATCAGTTATAAACCTGCCATGGTATGTCAGTTGTGAGTCTGTGGAATTCTCTGCCTCAGAGGGCGGTGGAGGCCAGTTCTCTGGATACTTTCAAGAGAGAGCTAGAAAGGGCTCTTAAAGATAGCGGAGTCAGGGGATATGGGGAGAAGGCAGGAACGGGGTACTGATTGGGGATGATCAACCATGATCACATTGAATGGCGCTGCTGGCTTGAAGGGCGGAATGGCCAACTCCTGCACCTATTGTCTATTGTCTATTTGAGGAAGGATGTGCTGGCTCTGGAGAGGGTCTTTTAAGGCACTTTATTGTCGTATGAACAGAGGTACAATGAAATTAATTGTATACATTTCAGTACAAGTGTCACTATGCATAAGCACAGATACATATTGGATAAAGCATCTCAGATACAGTACAAGTGTATAGCAGTAATACACTGAGACAGTATATAGGGTCACCAGTTTGGCTCCATTTTCAAGTCCCAGTGCAGGGATATTGCTCTGGCATGAAGGCCCCGTTGTCCTGGTGACGTTGCAGGGTCGACCTGGCCGAGCGTAGCCGTGGTGTCGTCCGCCTCTGCTCCACCGTTGTAGGCCGCGTCAGGTCCACGTGCTCGGCCTCGTGGAACGGCGCCCGGTCCAGCCAAGCCCCAGGCTGCTGCACGCCCTCCAGAGGCCCACTTCCCCGTCGAGGCCGTGCACTTCCTCCTGCCGCCGGTCTGCTCACCGGCCCTCCAGGTGGGTTCTCATGAGGTTTATGAGAATGATCCCAGGAATGATTGGGTTAACATATGATGAGCGTTTTACGGTACTGGGCCTGTACTCGCTGGAGTTTAGATGGTTGAGGGGGACTTCATTGAAACCTATTAAAATGTGAAAGGCTGAAATAGAGTAGATGTAGAGAGGATGTTTCCACTGGTGGGAGAGTCCAGAACCAGAGGTCATAGCCTCAGAATTAAAGGACATACCTTCAGAGAAGTGCTGAGGAGGAATTTCTGTACTCAGAGGGTGGTGAATCTCTACAATTCTTTGCCACAGAAGGCTGTGGAGGCCAAGTCAAAAGATATGTTTCAGGCAGAGATAGATAGATTCTTGATTAGTACAGGTGTCAGGGATTATGGGGAGAAGGTCAGAGAATGGCGTTGAGAGGTAAAAATAGAACAGCCATGATTGAATGGTAGAGCAGACGATGGGTCGAATGGCAATTTTCATTGATGGGAAAATTAGGCAAGGCAACTTTAATTAGGCAAGACAACTTTAATTACGCAAGGCAACTTTAATTAGGAAAGGCAACTTTAATTAGGCAAGGCAACTTTAATTAGGCAAGACAACTTTTATTAGGCAAGGCAACTTTAATTAGGCAAGGCAACTTTAATTAGGCAAGGCAACTTTAATTAGGCAAAGCAACTCAGCTTTAGCATTCCAAACCAAAGGCAACACAGCTTTAGCATTTCCACACCAAAGTCAACACAGCTTTACCATTTCCAAACCAAAGGCAACACAGCTTTAGCATTTCCAAACTATATTTTCAAACCACATTAAGGGCACTGACAGGTCAGTAAAACCACTTACACTAATAACTTTTATTTTTCATCGATGGGAAAAATCCTCTTGTCCTGTGCAGCGGAGGGGGACTCTCAGTAAGATGGCCAAAAATCACAGCCGTAAGTGGCAGTGTTTTTTCTAAAATCAATATACAGAACAACAGGAAGTGGTTTAAGATCAGACTTTTAGTAATATAGATGTTTAAGAAAGAACTGCAGATGCTGGAAAAATCGAAGGTAGACAAAAATGCTGGAGAAACTCAGCGGGTGAGGCTGCATATATGGAACGAAGGAATAAGTGACGTTTCGGGACAAGACCCGCAATTTCAGGTAGTCCCTGCTTTCAGACTGATGTGGGGGTGGGAAGAAGAAAGGAAGAGGCGGAGACAGTAGGCTGTGGGAGAGTTTGGAAGGGGAGGGGAAGGAGGGAGAAAGCAAGGGCTACCTGAAATTGGAGAAGTCAATGTTCATACCGCTGGGGTGTAAACTGCCCAAGCGAAATATGAGGTGCTGCTCCTCCAATTTGTGGTGGGTCTCATGCTGGCCATGGAGGAGGCCCAGGACAGAAAGGTCGGATTTGGAATAGGAGGGGGAGTTGAAGTGCTGGGCCACCGGTAGATCAGGTTGGTTAGTGCGAACCGAGCGGAGATGTTGGGCGAAGCAATCGCCAAGCCTACGCTTGGTCTCACCGATGTAGAGCAACTGACACCTAGAGCAGTGGATGCAATAGATGAGGTTGGGGAGGTGCAGGTGAACCTCTGCCTCACCTGGAAAGACTGCTTGGGTCCTTGGATGGAGTCAAGGGGGGAGGTTAAGCAACAAGTGTAGCATTTCCTGCGGTTGCAAGGGAAAGTACCAGGGGAGGGGGTGGTTTGGGTGGGAAGGGACAAATTGACCAGGGAGTTACGGAGGGAGCGGTCTCTGCGGGAAGCTGAAAGGTGAGGAGATGGGAAGATGTGGCCAGTGGTAGGATCCCGTTGGAGGTGGTGAAAATGTTGGAGGATTATCTGTTATATGTGGAAGGTGAGGACAAGGGGGACTCTGTCCTTGTTACGAGTGGGGGGATGGGGATTGAGAGTGGAGCTACGGGATATAGAGGAGACCCTGGTGAGAGCCTCATCTATAATAGAAGAGGGGAATCCCCGTTCCCTAAAGAATGAGGACATCTCCGATACCCTGGTTTGGAACACCTCATCGTGGGTGCAGATGCGGCGTAGACGGAGGAATTAGGAGTAGGGGATAGAGTCCTTACAGGAAGCAGGTTGGGAAGAAGTGTAGTCCCGACAGCCATGGGAGTCAGTGGGTTTGTAGTAGATGTCGGTCAGTAGTCTGTTAAATTGCTTTATTATTTAGTTTAGTTTAATTTAGAGATACCGCATGGAATTTCTTTGGTCCACTGAGTCCATGCCAACAACGATCACGCATACGCTAGTTCCATCCTGCACACGAGGGACGATTTGCAGATGACAATTAACCGATAACCCTTCACGTCTTTGGAAGACGTCTCTGAAATCGGAGCACCCAGAGAAAACCCACATGGTCACAGGGAGAATGTGCAAATACTGTACAGGCAGCGCCTGTATTCAGGATTGAGTCCGAGTCACAGGCACTGTAAGGCAGCAACTCAACCTACCACTGTTGCACTCTGCTGCCTTACATATGATTTGAAGACTTGTAATAAGAATTGAACACTGAACCCAGTACAAAACAGCAATGAATATCTTTGGTAGACACAAATGCTGGAGTAACTCAGCGGGACAGGCAGCATCTCTGGAGAGAAGGAATGGGTGACGTTTCCGGTCGAGACCCTTTCTTAGTTTTGTTGTTATGATAAAGAGGTCATCGATGAAGATACTGAAGTTGGCGAGCCTAGGACACTGCCTTTGGGAATTCCTGTGATTTGGTTCGGGACCTAAATTGAGCGGCATGGTGGCGCCTTACAGCGCCAGAGACCCAGGTTCGATCCTGACTATGGGTGCTGTCTGTATGGAGTTTTACGTTCTCTCCATGGCCATGTTTGTTTACTCCGAGTTCTTCGGTTTCCTCCCTCACTCCAAAGACGTACAGGTTTGTAGGTTAATTGGCTTGGTATCAATATAAAATTATCCTGAGTGTGTGCAAGATAGTGTCACTGGTCGGTACGGACTCGGTGGGCTGAAGTGCCTGTTTCCACACTGTATCTCTAAAATAAATTAAAATTAAAGGCATCGAAGAAAACAAGCGATCAGACCCCAATAATTCCAACAGTGGAGGGTTTTATCGATGTCCTATGATGTTAATTTATGCCTTAATGCCAAAGAAGACTCTTTCACCTCACCTCTGGACTTCAGCTCGTTGGTGCAGGTTTGTTCCAAAGCTGTGATGAGCTCTTGCGCTGAGTTGGAACTAAATTGGACATCAGTGCATCATAAATGGCGCGGTCAATGATACTTTCCATTGACTTAGTGATGATTGAGAGACAGGCATATTATTGTCGAAATATGAGGTTGTATCATCAGTTGAGGGATATGACTGGGTTGTGCTGGTGCATAAACTGAATGTGGAATGGGATTGCGGTTTAAGGTGAAGAGGAAAAGATTTAATAGGAATCTGAGAGGTAACTTTATCACACAAAGGGTGGAGGGTGTATGGAGCAAGCTGCCAGAAGAGGTAGTTGAGGCAGGGACTATCCCAGCATTTAAGAAACAGTTAGACAGGTACATGAATAGACAGGTACATGGATGGACAGGTTTGGAGGGATATGGACACGGGGCGGTTGAAGCCTCTGCGTCGGGGCAATCGAAGCTCCAACGTCTGAGCAGTCGAAGCTCCTGTGGCTCGGAGTTCTCGAAGTCGGTCTCCCACCAGGGACCGCGAGCTCCTTGTTGTTAAAGTCCGCAGGCTCCCGCGGTTGGAGCCCCAAAGTCGGTCCCCAGCGTGGATTGCAAGCTCCGTGATGGGAAGTCCGAAGGCTCTCACGGTGTAGCTCTCGAAGTCGGTCTTCAGCGAGGCCGCCACCTCCTCAATGTTAGGCCACAGAGATACAATATGGAAAAAAATCCCACCTCCATTAAGGTAAGAGATTAAAACAAGTTTTCCCGAACTCCCTGCCCCCCCCCCCCTACCCCACACAAAACAAGCTAAAGAACACTAAAAAACAAACATTTAACACTTACTATCAAACAACAAAGAAGGAAGGGCCAGACAGAGTGTCAACAGCGTTTGGCCAGCCAGGGGAGTCAGTCTCAGTCTACCCCATGACAGAAGGGGGAGGAGTTGTACAGTTTGATAGCCACAGGGAAGAAGGATCTCCTGTGGCGTTCTGTCCTGCATCTTGGTGGAACCAGTCCGTTGCTGAAGGTACTCCTCAGGTTGACCAGTGTGTCATGGAGGGGTTGAGCTGCATTGTCCAAGATGCTCTGCAGTTTGAGGAGCATCCTTCCCTCCAAGACCACCTGCCATGAATCCAACACCCACAGGATGGAGTCAGCCTTCCTGATGAGTTTGTTAATCCTGTTGGCATCCGCAGCCTTCGCCCTGCTGCCCCAGCACACGGCAGTGAAGAAGATGGCATTGACTTGGTAGAACATCTGCAGCATCTCACTGCAGATGTTGAAGGAGCGGAGCTTTCTCAAGATGTACAGGCAGCTCTGTCCCTTCTTGTACAGGGCCTCAGCATTCCTGGACCAGTCCAGTTTACTGTCCAGGTACACTCCAAGGTATTTGTACTCCCTGGTAAACTACACATCCACACCATTGATGGAGACAGGGGACAGGGGAGTTCCTCTCCTCCTAAAGTCCAACACTAACTCCTTAGTCTTGTTTGTGTTGAGCTGCAGGTGATTCAGCCCACATCACTCAACAAAGTCGTTGACTACACCTCTGTATTCAGCTTCCCTCCCCTCACTGATGCAGCCCACAATTGCAGGGTCATCTGAAAACTTCTGCAAGTGGCCGGAGTCCGAGTTATATCTGAAATTCAAGGTGTAGATGGTGAACAGGAAGGGAGAGAGAACCATCCCCTGTGGGGCCCTGTGTTGCTCACCACCATGTCTGAGACACAGTCCTGTAGCCTGACATATTGTGGTTGACCAGTCAGGTAGTTTAGTTTAGTTTAGTTTAGAGATACAGATGGTGATCCAGGACACCAATAGAGCATCCACCCGGGTGCATCTTCGTCAGTTTGCTCCCTAGCTCTGCAGGCCGGATGGTGTTAAAGCCACTGGAGAAGTAAAAACACATGACTCTGGCAATGCTTCCTGGCTTATCCAGGTGTGCATAGGAACAATGGAGCAGGTGGATGATGGCTTCCTCCACCCCATCTTTGCTTGGTAAACGACTGCATGAGGGGCAGGTAGGGTTTAACCAGGGGGTCGTGGGTGAGTGAGCACCAGCCTCTCCAGGGGCTTCATGATGTGTGAAGTCAGCACCCAGTGAAGTCTGTAGTCATTGGAGGAGCTGGGACAAATCCCCTTCGGTACAGGAACCAGGCATGATGTCTTCCACGTCAAAGGAACCCTCTCCAGGCTCAGGCTCAGGTTGAAGATATGCTGGAGTACTCCACACAACTGGCTGGCACACACACGCCTTGAGAACACTAGGGCTGACACCATCGGGACCCGTGGCTTTGCCTGGGCGGAGTCTGCTCAGCTCCTTCCTCACCTGCTCAGCCTTGATGGTCAGGTGCGACAAATAAAGGGCAGAAGAAGTGGACCAGGGGGATCGATGGGGAGAGACTGTCCAGGAGCAGGGGGGGAGGGTGGGCAGAGGCCCCATCATCAAATCTTTACTAAAACAGGATTAGCTCATTGGTCCAGTCCCGATTGCTTTCCCTCCCCAGGCCACTGGTCATCTTGTAGCCTGTAATGCTCTTCATCCCACTCCACACATCCCTCATGTTGTTCTGCTGAAGCTTCAGCTCCAGCTTCCTCCTGTAGTCATCCTTGCCCGGTCTCAGTCTCACCTTCAGGTCTTTCTGCGCCCGTTTCACCTCCTCCCTGTCACCATTCCTGAAGCCCTTCTTCAACTGGTTGAGAAGGGCCTTTAGGTCACTGGTGACCCAGAGCTTGTTGTTGGGGAAACAGTGTACAATCTCCTTAGGGTCAACGTTATCCACACAGAGCTTCATGTAGATCGGAGCACGGTCCATAAATCCATCAATGTCCTCTCCATGGGGACTACAGAGTGCGTCCCAGTCTGTGTCCTCAAAACAGCCCTGTGGATCGTCACAGACCTCCTGTGACCACCTCCCCACTGACCTTGTGGTCACAGGCAGCCTCCGGACCATTGGCTTATACCTGGGAGGGAGGTGAACCAGGTTGTGGTCGGATCTTCCCAGTGGCGGAAGAAGCTGTACGCCTCTTTAACATTGGCGTACAGCAGGTCCAATGCTTTCATATCCCTGTGTAATAGCCAACAAACTGAGTGAAATTGGGTAGGTTAGCATCCAAGTTGAAATTCCCTCGAGATTGCAAAGTGCCCGGGTGTTGTATCTGGAGTCTCGCGGTGACTGTGTGGATGACGTCACAAGCGCGCAGATGGTTGGCGGACGGAGGAATGTAAACAGCCATCACAATGGCGTGTGAGAATTCCCTGGGCATATAGTATGGATGGAGACCCACAGCTATCAGATCAATGTCCAGGCTACACACACGCTCCATAGCCGTAAAGTGACCAGGGTTGCACCATTTGTTGTTAACGAGAACAGCAAGTCCCCCACCTTTACACTTGCCACTCTCTCTGCAGTCCCTGTCCACCCGAACAGTCTGAAAGCCGTCCACACTCGCGTTGCTCACGGATGTCCTTGTGGAGCCAGGTTCCTGTGAAAGATAAGTTTCACCTGAACACATAAGTAACTTTCTTGTAAAATTGACATTGTTGGGCAAGAAGAAACAAAGTACTCATGGAGTCACACCGCATCGTATCGGGCCCTTTGGATCACTTATCCATGCTGACCATATGCCTGTCTTTGCTCGTCCCATTTGCCAGTGTTTGACCCAGAACCCTCTGAACGTTTCCTATCCACACAGCAATGGCCGCACACAAATATCTTGCATCTCCTCTGTTCCAGTCCTAATTCCCATAGCCTTTTAACTTGCTGATTACCCTTCACATCCATGGTCCATAGCTCCCTGAAAATGGCAACACAGGGAGATGGAGTGACAAAGAAGGCATTTGTATGCTTCATTGGTCAGCGCATTGAGTAAGAGTCTAGAAGTCATGATACAGTTTTATAGGAGATTGCTTAGGCTGCATTTGGAATATTGCATGCAGTTCTGGTGGCCACAAAGCAGGAAGGATGGGGAGGCTGTGGAGAGGGCGCCAAAGAGGTTTACCAAAATGATGTCTGCATTCAAGGGTATTACTTGGAAAGAAAGGCCAGACAGTTGGATTGTTTTCTCTGGAACTCCGGAGATTGAGGGGAGACCTGATGGAATTATATAGAATTATGAGCGGCATAGATATCGTAGACAATTAGAACCTTTATCCCAGTATCAAAGACTAGTTTAGTTTAGTTTATTGTCACGTGCACCGAGGCACAGTAAAAAGCTTTTATTTTTGTTGTGTGCTAACCAGCCAGTGGAAAGACAATACATGATTACAATCGAGCCATTCAGTGTACAGATACATAAGGGAATAACCTTTAGTGCAAGGTAAAGCCAGTAAAGTTCGATTAAAGATAGTCTGATAGTAGTTCAAAACTGCTCTCTGGTTGCGGTAGGATGGTTCAGTTGCCTGATAACAGCATAGTTGTAAGGGCATAGCTACAAGGTGAAAGGGGCGGTGTTTAAAGGAGATGTGTGGGACAAATATTTTACATAGTGGGTGGTTAATGCCAGGTCTAGTGGCGGAGGCAGATATGATTGCGGTATTTGAGGCTCCTTAGATAGGCACATGGATATGCAGAAAATATGGATCATAAGCAGACAAATAAGATTACTTTATTTTGGTCTAGATGGGCTGAAGGGCCTGTTCCTGTGCTGTTCTAGGTAGTCCCTTACTTACCTTTGTACTTCACTCCCTTCTTCAACCTTTGTTATTAGAACACAAATGCCTCAGTCAGTTTATTATGGTTAATATTTGAAGGAATTAAGTACTAAGGATTCGTTTTTGGCAATGTAAGTATTTTTCCATTTTACTCTTTGAGATCAGAGCATATACACTGCATTTCAGGAGTTAATTTTCAGAGCCAGATCTCAAAGATCAGTTCAACCTGTATCATTGGTGTAGCATTGTTTTTCAGTGGAACTTTACACTGTGAATGTGTACATTTGCCTAAATATATTTCAACATTTGTTTTGTCTGTCCCCATGTTTCCTAGAATGAATCTCTTTCATTTATTTTTAATATTTATTATTTTATATCAATGCTGGATTTCACAGTGAAATTTTCAGAAGTTCGCAAATTTGGTCAGTGGCGGATTTTACACCTCTAGTTGTTTTTAAATTCCTCATAAAAGATTAGGTTTTCATTAACGTTCAACACTTCTTTAAGGACTTCATAATTGATATTTTATTATATAGTCAGGATTAAAATGACTTTTGATGTTTTGATACAGGCAAATCTGATATTTGCAAATTTATGATTCTGTACAATAATTTTTTTTAACAAATTTAATTTGAACCTGACCAAATATTAGCACAAGCTGGTATTCTTGTATTCTTATTATAGTTTAATATTTTTCACCTGGAACAATGAGGCAGAATTAGATCGCAATGTATTGTATGGATTATACTTGCACTTTATGGTCTGTTTTAATGGTATAAGTATTTATAAAAAAAAGATTATATTCTAATAGGTATAGCAATGATTGAATAATTATGTACTTTAAAGTTTACCCTGTATAGTTTTTTTAATTTGTTATATCTATTACTTTACAAAGTAAAATTAATGCCATCTCACAAGTCACAAAATTAAGTCACACAATACCATCCCAGCAAAAATATTATAAAAATATCTGGTAAAATGTTGCCCATTGAATGAAACAATAGCAGCTGTACTGTCTTATGGTGCATATATATTTTGTTAAGTGCTGGAGTTGATGTTACAACGATGCAGCCTGGTGGCAGAGACACTGATAGCTGCGTGAAACTGTTGCATTTAGAGATACGCTTTTGACATCGTCTGTCGGCCTGAGGCTGTCCGCTTTGTGTCTGCTTTAATTGAAAATTAATAGTTAGGGGGTTGCCATGGAAATGATACCATTGCTTGCAGACAGCAACCCCAGCTTTTTTGCAAAGCAGACACTAGTGGTATTGTTTGTCCTTTTTGACCTCAGAAGGTCAAAAGCCTGTAGGAGGAAAAGAAGTACAAATATTCTAGTTCAGGCTAAGAAAGGAAGAGGAAAATTGTGCGTTTAAATTGAAATGATATTTTAATAATAGAGGTAGGCTCGAGCAAAAGTTTTCAATGGAAAAATGGTTGAAGATTTGTTTTCATTTCACCTATGCAATTTAGTATTATCAGAGTGAGACTGTGTTTGATAGTACTGTATAACATTAACGTACATCAGACTTATTGTAAACAGATTTATGTTAGAAATTTATTTGACTGACATGATAATAGATGATAATTCCTCTTCCAACCCCACCCCCACCTTGTTGCTGAATACAGTATCACTGTATTTGTTATTCACAATTATTCATAAACATATGCATAACAAATATTAAAGGTAATAGGGCAAAGAAAGTGATATTTTTGCAAGATGAGGAGGGAGGAGGAAGTGTGTGTGACCAAATCCTTTATTCTATCAAAGTAATAACAATAAATCTGTTAAGAACATTTGGGAATAATAATATTGTATCACATGAAGCCTTTATTTGCCCATAACAACCTCTTAATTTAATTATTTACTTATACTTTTAAAGTGACAACCAATTAATCCAGAATAATTTTAGAAATGCTTCACAACTGGACTCTCAAAGAACAGGATATTGTGAAAATCTAAATATACAAAGTATTCAGCTGTTTGTTTCAGTGATTAGACATGTTTATTTCAGAACAATATGTTTGGTATAATCTGAGAGTGCAGGAAGTGTTGCATAATATTGCACCAATTACATGCAAAATGTAGGCTTTATATTGTCATTAGTGGGAATTACTTTTTAAATATCCTTTCGGTAACATACCCTCTTTTTTCGGGTTTTGGGAAAATACAAAGGGTCGGCAGATGTTGTGCATCTGTGGCTACTTCTAAGAAAACAGTAGCAGAAAACTTTTTGGCTGAAGATCATTTAGAAAAAAATTACTGAGTAGTAACACTTAAAAGGTGCTTCATTTAAACCCGTAGGTAATATGCTATTAAAAGCCTGTTCACTCATGCCTGTGCACAGCTTGAAGCTGCGAGTTCAAGTGGTCTTTCCCTAGAGTTAGAGGCTATAAAACTGAAAATGCTGTCATGCCTGCCCGGGGTGGAACTCCGAGGGAACTAGCTAGTTCTTGCACAAAACTTGAAAAATGATGCCAAATTAATGACTTGATTTACTGATTCTGAAAACTCTTTTTTTTATTGTCTGGTTTTAGTGCAGTAGATTTTACATTTATCCTTTGTGGTTAGGGTTAGGATTTCCCACCTTTTATAAAGATGGTGTGTGCAGCCAAACACTGCTAGGTTACTCACAGTATTAAATCTTAGAACTCCATGTGGTGTTGTGAGCTGGTAGCAGATGGACTTTCTTTGCATCTGCTGTGTACAGACTTAGCTTTGTACTCTTTTCCTCGGGGAGAGAAAGTCTTTCTTCTGTGCTAGTTGATTCCTGTTTTTGTGAAGCAGCTAAGAAAAACATCTGTGGCAGGCAGAAAAATTGACAAAGGATTGACAAACACCATTAGCTGAAATTTTTTCCATTTCATTGCAACTATGTATTGTTTACTTTACTGTATATATCTTAATACATCATCCTCCTGATGTGGTGGCAGAGGAGCTGTAAGACTGATTCTACTTAAGGTTGGTAATTGATGCTATCAAGTCTTCAAAAGATTGAGGGTTGATTAACATCTGTGAACATAAATTGTCCATGAGAAGTAGTTTTGATGTAAATTGAAGGTTATTTCATTTTATTTTTAAGTGAGATATTTTGCCTGTGCCTTTGGTCTCATTATTTTTGCTTTGGCTGTGAATTGCAGAGCTCAGGAATTTTATCCAAAGCAGAGTGTAAGCTTGTCCTAATAAGGCAAGCGGCAGCGTATTTATTACTGATACGGAGGCTTGAGGAAGGAACAGATAGGTTAAGGCTGGTGTTTTTGACAGGGATTGAGCACCTACTTTAGATACATTATGGTAAGCATGCTGGCTCAGTATATTGAACCTTTGTCACCCCTCACGTTGCTCACCAAAGACATACCCCCAGTGATTAAATGCTGATTTTGTGTATGATTGTCCTCGGACGCCAAAACAATCACAGAGCTGCTTGATTTGTTTTAATTACCAGCACAAAATGCCATCAGTCTGGGACGTGATCGGGCAGAGGTGTATTCACAGTAGTGTAAATACTGCTGTAAATAGTTGCCTGGCGGTGGCTTTGACAGTGAGCTAGCTTCTCAGTTTTTCTCTTCACACTGATTTCCACGTCTGGCATTTTAGAACGTCCTTAAGTTTCTCATCTTCTTTGCCTTTTTTCTTTAAAAAACCTCATGACTTTGTGGCTGGAAAGTTGTTTACTCTAACACTTGAAGAAGGTAGGTCACTTTTGGGGGGAGAACTATGCAAGGGAGTTAAGTTTGGGCTCGCCTTTGTATTTGCTTTAGTGATGAACTTGTCGGTTAAAATACTTTCCCTAGGATTTCGTATCATTCAGTTGTATGAGTTTGTTTGACTATAGTTCAGAGACACGGGATTGCTGCAGGTCTGTTAATAATCTAATGTAATTTAGTCTATCAGCAGTGAAAAAAGGGGGAAAAGAGGCCTCTTTCACAAAACCTGTGAAATCTGTTGGAGGATAAGGACGTTTCTGCTTTTATGGTGTGTTAATAACCATGTCATCTTGCATTTAGTAGGTGTCCCTGTATCAGACGGGGAACAAGTTTTTGTAAAGAGAGGCTGACCACACATTTTGGTGCCTCTCTGTGCAGCACTGCATGGAGCAGATGTTTATTTTGTGCTGAAGGGGAACTCTTCTTGCTAAGCTTGTACAAACACGAAAGGAGTCATGGCTCAGATGATCTTAGAAGACCGATATGAATGTACATGATAAAAAACTGATTTGAAGGTCATTTTCAGATTATGGACCATGAAAATGTTTAATACGTATTTCAGGCAATAAAAAGGTGAATGAATTTATAAGTAGTGTTTTCAAATAATTGCATTA
>CM075979.1:46955983-46980983 GCA_038087875.1 Malacoraja senta | reverse complement strand
ATAAAAGGATCTTGATAGGAGCAGAGGTGTTTCTTCAGTGGCCTGCTGTCAAGACTACACATGGAGAAAGATGTATTCTTTTTGTAGCTATCTTATTCCCAATTAGGTGGGATGAGTTGAAAAAAATGTCTAAATGAGCTGAAGATGTGGTTATTTTGGACAAGACAGGGTGCCTTTGTTCTGCCCTACAGCAGAGTGTTTTATGGGCAGCTTCGGCTCCATTATTGTAATTAGGCTTTTAAATGAAGGAAGCACTTGACCTCTGAAATTTTAATTTTATAACAAGACCTAAATGAAACAGTATGTCTGTTGCAAAAAGCCAAAGCACTTTGGTTTTGGAGAGAGTATTAAACCTGTCAAGGCCATTTTGAGCTTCTGAACTACGGTACATGTAAACTTTACACTGACCTAACTGAAAGATAACTGATTTGGTAACACCATATTTTTTATTTTACACATTATGTATACAGTCTGTTGTGAGACAACATGTATTAGTAAACCTCAGAAGAAATAAGTAAAAAGAGAATAGTGACAAGAACATGATTTATCCAAAAGCAAAATATTGATGTCAACAGCCTCAGGTTAGGTGTGTTACTTGAACAGATATTGTTTTAATGTTGTCCACATCAAATACTACCATTTTAAAATGTTATTATGACAATATTGTATTAGACACTTGGTTCATTTAATTGTTACTGTGTTCAAAAATTGTTGTTTCCAAGTTAGAGGATTAAAAGAGGAAGATCAAGGAAAATTAGAAATAGTGAGAAATGATAATTTTCAAAATTTGTAGTTAACAATGTTCCTTGTATTACACTCCTACAGAAAGCAGTTTACATTAATTGGATCTTTAGGTGTATGGCGTGCACTGTAGTATTTAGGATTGCCCGCATAACATTGTAAAAGTGTAGTATTTCTTTTGTCTATAACATTGTTTTGTAGATTACAGTTAGAACATACTTGTACATTCCAAAAGAGCAGTGCTAAAGTGACTGATATTTTTCAGCTACATTTGAGATGTATGTTATAAATATTACTGACCTCCATTCTGAAATGCTCGCAAGAAATGAAGCACGGAGCATAGGTTAACACCATTTTAAAATAAAAACGGACGAGAGAATTTGTCTCCGCAAAAATGGAAATAGCTTTGATATTGTCGTTGTATTTATTGTTATATTTATCACAATTGTATGTATATTGTTTGCTCCATGAGCTTCTTGTCAACAAGGAAATTCATTGACAATAAATTCATCAGAATCTAAATTTCATAATTTTTAAACAAATTGCATGAAGAAATCTAAATTTAATAAGGTGCTAAATAATACTTCATTGAATTGAGAATGGAATAATTATATATATTGGAAAAAACATTCAAAATATATCCAAATAAAATGTAATCCATTACATATTTCAGTATTGCAGCAAAAAGGTATTTTACAGTGAGAAAATGCTGCAAGTTAAATATTAACTGATTGCAATAAAGGTCACATTGTGTAAATAGAGGCTACTTGATGAGGATTGATAAACTGCAGGTGATATTGCAAAAGACGGGCAGGTCTATGAGAGTCACAAGTGACAAAGTTACAAGTTAAACAAATCAGGTGTCATTAAAAACCCATTGTTTAATTGTTGAGTATTTCATAATTACCAAGATTGTGAATGTAATTCCCTTCCCTAAGATACTAAATAGTATAAGTGATTTTTTTTAAATTTTGGTGTTTAAACTGTTGCAAGCTTACCTAAATTTATTCTGTAACATTTCCACCAAAAATCACACTCGGCTGCTGCTTTCAAAGCTGGCACATCTGTATTGTTAATTGTAATTTCAAGGCTCACATATAGATTCTCTTATTGGTTATGGAGTTAAAGAGGCACTGCCGACGTGGATACAAAACTGGCTGAAGGACAATAAAAAAGAAAGTGGTGAATGAGAAGTTGTTTTCCACACTGAAGGGAAGTGTTATTCGCAATATTAGTATTGGGATCATTGTACATAAATGCACTGGTGTGGTGCACAAGGCATAATTTCAAAAGTTATGGAAATAGTTTGTTTGTGCGTGTGTGTGTGTGTGTGTGTGTGTGTGTGTGTATATATATATGTGTGTATGTATATATATGTGTGTGTGTGTGTACTTGTGTGTGTATATATACACACTGAACTTTTTAATCTCATTTATTATAATGTTTACAGTGTACTATGTTTACATATTCTGTTGTGCTGCTGCAAGTAAGAATTTCATTGTTCTATCTGGGACACATGAAAATAAAACACTCTTGACGACTAGTTGGGAGGATAATCACGGGCAGGAGAAGGAGATGGAGTGGTGAAATGGATAGACACCTGGCACTTAAAATGTAACCAATGTGCTTTCATTTTGCTGGGAAGGATGCGAAAAGGTAGGATGGTGAAATAGATCTACGGAGAGAGACATAGTATTCTTGTGATGTGTGCTAAAAAAATCTCCACACAGCGATCTCTCATGATGCGTGCACTTAAATCTGAAAAAGTGGCAGTGACAAGCTAAGCAGATTGTTCAAAAGCCGCTATGATCAGGAACACCACCTGAAAGAATGGTGCAAGTAGATACAGTAATAATTTTAAAACTGTTCATGGATAGAAAAAAGGGGGGGGATTTTAGAGAGTTAATGATAAAAGGCGGGAGTTGGACTAATTGCTTCAGAAATCTGGTGATGATGTCTTTTGTGTTCCATCATTCAACAATTAATTTTATGTTACACCAGGAGCCAACCATTTGCAGAAAGTGCCAGCTTTTGTTTTAAAGGGATGCTAGTTCTGCACACAAGGCAAATGCACATGGGGATGTGGATTACCCAAGTCAGAGATCATGCTCCTAAGGCTGAAAGTGGATCCTGTTTTCTTTTGTTGACCATTGAGTTGCACTGCCTTCCGTTGAAGAGTATGAGGCCCATCTAATACGTGGCATGTAACTGAAAGGATTTCATTTATTAAAATTAGCTCTAACATTATTTTATCCTTTGTCCTAAAAATAATTGAGCCGTTGCTGCTTGTGTAATCATTCTGACCATAGGAAGGTCTTTTTAAAGTGGCTCTGTGTAAAGGAGATGGTCTACCCTTTCAATTCCAGCCAGAATAGATGCTATTGTCAACTATGCTCCCAGCAAACGCAGGCAAACACATTCACTTGAATGATCAAAATTGTTCACTTTGAAATATGTTGCTTGCAATTGTGCTTGCAATGAGTCAGTTAAATATAACTGAAATATTAAAGAAATGTCTGAAAATCAAAAATTGCTGATATTTGGAGATCAATACAAAACAGAAAATGCAGGCTGGAACACATCTGTGGGGAGAGAATCAGAGCTGGTGTTTCAGGTCAGAGATTTGAAAAGAGACAAAAGTTTGTAAAGCTGCAGAAAGTGTGGGGGATTGTGATGCATCATTTGAGGGTAAGCTATGGGGATAGGCTGTAAACTAGGTTACCTGGTCAACGAGTCAGTTACTATGTAAGAGCAGGGACTAAATAATGAGGGAGTTGCAGAATGCAGAGCAGGATATACCCAGTAGGTCAGACTGGGCTTGCCCTTCACTGCCAGAGAGAAAAAAAATGGAAAGAAAACAATGAGATGGACTGATACATACTGAGAAATCAAGTTTCCTGAAACAGTAGTGAAGGTAGACAAAAATGCTGGAGAAACTCAGCTGGTGAGGCAGCATCTATGGAGCGAAGGAATAGGTGACGTTTCGGGTCAAGACCCTTCTTCAGACTGATGTGGGGGCAGGAAGAAGAAAGGAAGAGGTGGTGACAGTGGGCTGTGGGAGAGCTGGGAAGGAGAGGGGAAGGAGGGAGAAAGCAGGGACTACCTGAAATTGCGGGTCTTGTCCCGAAACGTCACCTATTCCTTCGCTCCATAGATGCTGACTCACCCATTGAGTTTCTCCAGCATTTTTGTCTACCTTTGATTTTTCCAGCATCTGCAGTTCTTTCTGAAACACACTAGTGAATTCAGTATTGAATCCAGAAGGCTGTGATATGCCCAAATCAGGTGCTACTCCTCAAGCTTGAAGTTGGACCATGGTGAGAGTCCATGGGATCATAGACTGAAAGGTTAGAGTGGAGTGAGGTGACGAGTTAATCCAGGCAATGGGAAGTTCAAGTTCATCCCCTGCACACTGTGCTCGGGTGTTGCCCAAATCATCATCCAATCATTTCTGTCTCCAAATGTGTAGGAAGCAACTGCAGATGCTGGTTTAGACTGAAGATTGACACAAAATGCTGGAGTGACTCAGCGAGACAGGCATTATCTCTGGATAGAAGGAATGGGTGATGTTTGGGGCGAGAAGAAGGGTCTCGACCCGAAACGTCACCGATTCCTTCTATCCAGAGGTGCTGCCAGTCCTGCTGAGTTACTCCGGCATTTTGAGTCTCATTTTTTTCCCCAATGTAGATTGAAAGAGGTGCTGGAGAATTGCTGTTTCTCTTGTAGAGACTGTTTCCTTCCCTGGTTAATAGGAACACAATGTTTGTCCTTTGAACGAAAGGACAAGCATTGCGTTCCCTTGCAATCGCAGGTGAAGTGTCGTGGGAAAGAGGGTGGTCACTGTTGACCCAAGCCAGCAGAGTCGCAAAGAACATGGTCCCTGTGAAATAGTGAAAGGAAAGGAGAGGGGAAGATGTGGCTGCTGGAAGAGAAAATTCAGTTCCATGTGAAATATACTTCATTAAGAGTCTTGATGTTTTATTTCAATGGTAAAGATATTAATAATGTTTGTTTTTGCCCTATCCAAATTCAACTATTTTGTAATTTTTCTTGAAAAGTTGGTTTTAATAGAAGCGTTAGATATTGACAAGAGTAGACAAGAGTAGACAATAGACAATAGACAATAGGTGCAGGAGTAGGCCATTTGGCCCTTCGAGCCAGCACCGCCATTCAATGTGATCATGGCTGATCATCCCCAATCAGTACCCCGTTCCTGCCTTCTCCCCATATCCCCTGACTGCTATTTCTAAGAGCCCTATCTAGCTCTCTCTTGAAAGCATCCAGAGAACCTGCCTCCACCGCCCTCTGAGGCAGAGAATTCCACAGAATTACCACTCTCTGTGAGAAAAAGTGTTTCATCATCTCCATTCTAAATGGCTTACTCCTTATTCTTAAACCGTGGCCCTGGTTCTGGACTCCCCCAACATCGGGAACATGTTTCCTGCCTCTAGCGTGTCCAAGCCCTTAACAATCTTATATGTTTCAATGAGATCCGCTCTCAACCTTCTAAACTCCAGAGTGTACAAGCCCAGCTGCTCCATTCTCTCAGCATATGACAGTCCCGCCATCCCGGGAATTAACCTTGTAAACCTATGCTGCACTCCCTCAATAGCAAGAAAGTCCTTCCTCAAATTAGGGGACCAAAACTGCACACAATACTCTAGGTGTGGTCTCACTAGGGCTCTGTACAACTGCAGTAGGACCTCTTTGCTCCTATATTCGATTCCTCTTGTTATAAACGTATTTGTTAAAAATAATACATTGGGACCCCTTCAGATTGGGTTTAATTCCTAGGCTTTCTCTAGAAGGAAAGTCTTCTTCATTTAACAAGGGGAAAAATCACATTGCGCAGAACATTGTCCAATAATACCCAGAATCAGTGAGAATTCTTGAATATGTCTGCCAATATTTGTGTATGTTCGTCTCTGCTACGTTCCTGAGTTAATACAATTGTGTGGGGGAAAATAAATGGCAGCAAGGTTGAAGGAGGCTCTGTTGTGCCCTTATCTATATAAATAAATCATTGTGTGCTTTATTGACAGCAATATAAGTCTACATTGCTTGGAGACTGAAGAAGATACTCTTGTGCGAGTCTGCATGAATTGGGAGAAAGAGCATGAAGTTCAGAAGTGTTATGACTGGGATGTAAAAAATTTCCAGACACACAATGCTAGAGTAACTCTGTGGGTCAGGCAGCATCTTTGGAGAAAAGGAATAGGTGAGGTTTTGGGTTAAGACCCTTCTCTGTACTGAGAGTCAGGGTAGCGGGAAACTGGAGGTATGAGGAGGTACAGAGAACAAAGAATGCATGCATTCATTCATTCTTTTGTTCTTTTCTCCAGCTGCCTGACCCGCGGAGTTACTCCAGCATTTTGTGACTACCTTCGATATAAACCAGCATCTGCAGTTCCTTCCGACATACATTTCCCATTAATGTTGATTGTAGAATCAATGAAAAATACCCATTTAAAACAGTCCCTGGGAAATGCAGTTTTCAGGCCAACACATGAGCACAGGTAATTGTGTAGTAGAAGGGTTAACAGCAGACTAGAGAATGTTTCCTGGTTACTCATTAACATTTGTCATGGCAAAATATTCCCCAGTATTTAATTTTTTAGATGCATGTAAAATCAAAATAAAGTGAAAATCAACAAGTATATGCATTGAAGTTTGGAATTTCCTATGATCATGTTTTTAGCTTTGTTTTAGTTGTAGAGATACAATGTGAAAACAGGCCCTTCAACCCACCATGTTCATGCTGACCATCGATCATCCATACATTAGTTCCATGTATTAAACAATAGGGGCACCTTTGCAAAAGCTAATTAACCTACAAACCTGCACAATTGTAGAATGTGGGGGGAAACCGGAGCACCCGAAGGGAACCCACTTTCCTCCTACATGGTCATGCGGAGAACATATAAACTCCACACAGACAGCACTCATAGCCATGATCGATCCCAGGGCTCTGGCGCTGTGAGGCAGCAACTCTTTCACTGCATCACTGTGCTACCTTTTTGATGGGTATAGTGTCATTTCTTCATGGTATTTTGGACAGAAATGATTTAAGTTAGCTTTAGACCAACACATTGAGAAACATGAATTACATCAATTGTGTGCAAAATTTACATGATGTATCTATCACACCCCTCTGTCGTGAATGTACATTTTCCCATGCCTTACAAATAACCACCTCAATGTTCCTGAATGAGGTGTTGGCATGGTCATGCCCTGCATCAACATCACTACTGAGGCACCTGCAGTTTGGTGGTGATATTCTTTACAATTTTATTTTCCATTCACTGAAATTTGCATTATGCTCAACAGAAGCACTATCAGCCTCAGTGCATGTGATATTTTTTTGGATCCCCTCCCCCAAAGTGTTTAGAAGAACTGATCTGGTGTGATATCCTTGCCAGTGGGCATTCTCCTTTTCTGCATAATTATGGAAGAAGGGGCAGCAGAGACAAGAGACTGAGGCAGCATTGCAGAAGATACTGACTGAGTGAATACATAAGGACAACAAGAGCATCATTATAATTCAAAACTGAAACTTCATTTGTTAGTGATGTTAACCTTGGAAGGTATTTCTGAGTAATTTGACACTGTTAACAGTGGTTTGCTGGTGTATAATGCCGGCTAATGTTTATTGTCACTTGATGTAATGTGAGCAGCTTCTATTACAAATGCACATGGAAATAAAATGTGAATTAAAGAAATATAGCCTATCCTGAGGAATGTAGTTGTAGGTTAGAGTTGTTAATTGGACAAGTGTTGATATCAACCCAGATTTAACTGATATTCTCACATCCTTTCTCAAAGGTTTCATGAGTTTTTCCAATCCCTCTAACAGTTATAGTGCTGCTGTGAAACAACATTATATGTTATTTCATATGATGTGTCCAAAAATGTCCTGATATTATCATAAAAAAACATTGAGGAATAAAGCAAAGGTATAATATGAGGCAGGTTTATCTGTAATGATGGTGACAGCACTCGACGTTTATGCAGGGAGAAATAACTGAAGATGTAACTAAAACACGGAAACTGGGAGTTGGGGTTATAGAGGTTTCTCCGCTACAGGGCATTGCTACAGGGCGTGAAATCAATGTAATGCCATAACCCTATCAAACCAATATTTCTCATTCAATATATTGGAGCGTTGGATTGGTCCTTTTAGGATTAAGTTTCCTTGAAGTTCCACATTGTCATAAGGTCATAAGTGATAGGATTAGAATTAGGCCATTTGGCCCATTAAGTCTACTCCACCATTAATCATGGCTCATCTATCTCTCCCTCCTAACCCCATTCTCCTGCCTTCTCCCCATAACCTCTGACACCCGTACTAATCAAGAATCTATCTATCTCTGCCTTAAAAATATCTATTGACGGCTATCACAGCCTTTTGTGGCAAATAATTCCACAGATTCACCATCCTCTGACTAAAGACATTCCTCCTCATTTCCTCCCTAAAGGAACGTCCTTTAATTCTGAGGCTGCTACCTCTAGTCCTAGACACTCCCACTAGAGGAAACATCCTCCCCACATCCACTCTATCCAAGCCAGATTGTATGGTAGTGCTAAGCACATTAAATAGTCATGTCTGTGAATTGTATTCTGCCTTTGACATTCACGTTACTGAATTCAATAGAATGAATTTCAAACATGGAGTTGAACATCACCTACTGCTAATGGACAATGAATTTCTAGGCAAGTAAGCTTTAACTATCTAAGAGGTAGTAATTACCTCTGAACAACGTCTCTGACCCTAAAAAGATTTAATCTTACAAGTAAGAAGACTCAGTTAAAAATTAATGTTGCAGAAAATTAATATTTCTGTTTTCAAAAAAATTAAACACTTTTACTTTTACCTCCTTGCCTTAATCCCATTTGTATTTTTTAAACGTTTTATTTAGCTTTTGTACCTGATTTAAATGTAGTTTATATATATTTTTTCGACTTCCTGGATCGGACATGGAAATCAGTGTGTTACATTACTCAGTCTAATACCTATAAACATGAAGCATGAAAGAAAATCAGAGAATTGAAGAGTGCTTCATGAACTTTATACTTTTCATTTGGGTTTCTTCTATGTATCTGCAGTGAAATACACACTGAACCTGTGACCCTGGACTTGTGCAGTCTGTCCAAAGAAAGGCCAAGCACATCTCAATCCACTGTTGGCAATCTAATTTGCTTGGCACGCTGGTATGATGTGTAGATCACTCCTGCAAAAGCAGGTCATCACAGATGACGTGAAATCACCTTATGCTGATATGAAGGAGATGGCATGAACTGTGCAAAATTGGAAACTGAATTTGGGTGGAACTACTGATGAGAATGCAACTCACTGCAAGGAATGGTTGAACCACAAAAGAAACAAAGGCTTGGTTTACATTATTACATTCAGGGTAACACACAATACATTATTGATAAGGAGGTACTTTTGAGGCATTGTAACTGATATAAAGTTAAAAATGTGGTGGTAAATGTGTCCACAACAAGTTCCCATAATCAGAAATATGTTAGCCACCTCAGGTGTTGTAGTGATGTCCATCAAGGGATACGTATTAATTAGGGATAATTCCCATCCGATTCAAAATAGCACCTGGTGACCTTTAAAATTCACCTGAATGCCAACTGAGATGTTCATGTCTTCGAGGAGACAACATTCCTGATAATGCAACGCCTGCTCGGCACTGAATAACCATAGGTTTTTGTGCACCAATTCTCAGGACTGTGACTTGATTGCATTGCCTACTAACTCAAGAAATGAAGGTGCAACCACTAAACCACGGCTAATTGTGTAGATACTTATAAAGGACCTGTCCCACGAGCATGCGACTGCATGCGGCAAGCACGACCTAACGTGGTCGCTTGAGCCGGTCCCACCGATCGCCGGAGCCGTATGGAGTTGTGCGGAGCTGGTCCCGACATCGCGCGGGGCTCCAAAAAACTGACAGTGTTCAAAAATTCCGCGCGGCAACGGCCTATCGGCCCACAGCCGCCTTGACGCCGTACGCACCACCTCAACGGGCATGCGCAGCGTCTCGACGCCGTATGCAGCGTCTTGACGCCATACGCAGCGTCTTGACGCCGTACGTCACGCGCGAACTTCCCGCGGACTTCGCTCGAACTTCACGTCACTCACTCGACCTCCGCACGGCCCCCGCTTCCGGTTTGGTCGCGCTCGCCGCATGCAGTCACATGCTGGTGGGACCGGCTCTGTACGGGGATCACTCGACCTCCGCGCGGCCCCCGCTTCCGGTTTGGTCGCGACTGCCGCATGCAGTCGCATGCTCGTGGGACAGGCCCTTAAGAAGAAACAATGCATGCACAATGGAGAAAGGAAGTACATATGTTGGAGTGGGTAATAGTTAATTTGGACTATAAATGAACCTAGTATGTGTCCGTTTAGTAGTTGATAAACAGTGAAAATGTGTCCATTTGTGCCAAATGAATGTTTTAGCAGGTTCATATAATTCAATGAAGATACAGATAGAATATATATGGGACTAATTTATAATTATAAATCTTGTTTATAACAAAAACATTGGATTATTATTAATATTAGCCTTAAATTCAATTAGGAATTTGGAGTTTTCGAGGAAAGGCATCGTGTTAGTGACCAACTATAGGCCACCTAGGGGCAGGTCAATCATGAGAGTGCTGTTTCCATTTCTCTCTAGATCTTCCAAGTACTGGATGGTGAGCATGTTAGATAAGCTCATTGGTCAAGTAATGCCAAAGGAAAGTTTGTGCCTTTTCAATGCCAGGATGAAACACTTTCCAAATAAAAGGAAAGAGTTTCTATTCCATGCATGATGTGAATCCCTTTTTTATTGTTAGATGCTCACAAACACATTGCACGACAAGTACAAAAGTGGAAATGCTGGTATTATTTCAAAACACTAAAGCACAAATAACATTTTTGTTTAATGTAAAATGGGTTTAGAGGAATATGGGCCAAAACAATGATAAAATAGTACAAGCCCAATATACAGGCTAGGTGTGCATGGACAAGATGTGGCAAAAGACCTGTTTCTTAGCTATGTTTTCAGCTCAAACTATTAAAACGGAAGTGCTGCCACAATTTAACTTTATAATTTGTTACAAGAAAAACATCTAAGTGTGGTAAGGGGAAGGTATCTATGTAAAATTACAAGTGACCTTGTTGTACCCATGTTTCTTCTAACCACTCACTGTTGAGGAAACTATTGAACTAAGTTGGATTTTCAAATGTTACTTCTTTGTAAAAACATATTGCGGTCCATTGTTGCTGCATTTGGGCCAGATGACCACTTGCCTCTCTCCCTCAGTTGTCAAGAGATTTGCCTGTAGATTTTCGTTAGGGCGAATGGAAGGGCATGAGAAGGGCTCTGCAGAACTATCATGGCATGCAGCATAAACACAAAAAGCTGGAGTCACTCAGCCAGACAGGCAGCATCTCCGGAGAGAAGGAATGGGTGATGTATCAGGTCAAGACCGTCCTTCGGATGTCTCGACCCGAAACGTCACCCGTTCCTTCTCTCCAGAGATGCTGCCTGTCCCGCTGAGTTACTCCAGCATTTTGTGTCTATCTTAGCATATAAAGTTTGATTCAGATGAGATTTATTTTGATTTGGAGAAATTAAAAAAAGATAATGTATTAAATTGCACTAACTTTGCATGATACTAATTGCAACCAGCTGAGCATACAAATGTTATCTGAAACCTATCTACTATCTTACACTTCTATATTTATAATTTCTTGCAATATATTTACTACGTTTAAGAGAAAGATTACAATAATTTGCCTATATAGGCCACCCTTTACAATCTTATGATGGCTTATAATCAATTAATAATGTTAAAAATGGATATGTAAGCAGTTTAGGGAATTATGTCTGACATATTGCACATATTGGGATCAACAGGCAGTAACAAGACAATGACAAAAAAACTTTATTGAGATATTGGTTAAGGGACTATCATATTCAAGTCATGATCTGGCATCTTTTAATCGACTTAATCTGAATGAAATAGCTTCAATTTGAATATTTCCTCTGGATTACGACACCAATGTAATACACTTCTGGTATTTCATTGGGATGTTGATCAGGACAATACTCACGTTCTGGCATAGGACATCAACACATGGCATTGTGGATCAAAGGTGGCAATGGGCCAAAGCCAGCAGCTAATCCCATCCTGGAACCTTTAGAGCATACTGAAATGGGGTCACCATTGGGCAGGTTTTCAATAGGATCACCACCTGCGACAGGCAATGCCCACTTTTGTTTAAAATGCACGATGTGAATGTGCTCATAATATTATAGAACTTTTAAGGCACAGAAGATATTCAGAACTATGAAATAGGACCATGAATAGGCCATTGGTCAACTTGTGCATGCTCCGCCTTACAACAAGATTATTGTTGATCTTCCAGTTCAAAGCCGTTCTTCTGCTGATACCATGCCTCTTAATTCCTCTATCCAGAAAACTAACATTCACAACTTTGATTGTCCTTACAGACCCTCCACAACTTTCTGGAGTAGAAAATGCTCAAGGTTTGCCACCCTCTGAGTGATTTCTCTTTTCATTTGCTCATAAATATTCCACCTCTAATTTTAAGACAATGATCCTTAATCCGAGACTCTTTAGTCAGGAGAAACATCCTCCCCATATCTACACTGTTAATCCCTCTCAGACTTCATTGGCTATGCTTCAAAAAGGTCACTGTTCATTAGTTTATACCTGAGGGATTGGAGGCCCTCTCGATCCTTCACACGACAGTCCTGCCAACATGAGAACCAGTTTGGTGAACCTGCACTGCACTTCTCTCTCTCTCCCTCGCTCTCTCTCTCATGCACTTGTGTGTGTGTGTGTGTGTGTGTGTGTGTGTGTGTGTGTGTGTGTATATATATTTCACATGTGGGTGTATGTATATATTTATGTGTGTGTATGCATGTATACACCCCCCCCACACACACACACACACATATATATATATATATATATTGTGTGTATATTCCACATGTAGTCTCATTCAGGCCCTATATAATTTTGTAAGGCATCCTTGCTCATGTACTCAATCTCTTAGAGGAAGACCAATACATCACTTAACTATCTAACAGCTTCTCTGCCTGCATGTTGCATGTTAGCTTTCAGTTAGCTTTCAGTGTGACTTGATGTAAAAAGACTGCCCCCCTACCCGTACATATACATGTTTCCATCTTTTAGAGCTTGCAGAGGTAAGTGTACCTGGCCATTGAGTCTTTACCAACTCATAATAGAATAATATTACGTCCCACTAGTCTTATACCCTTTATGAAAGGTCAATAGTATTATACACCTTTATGAAATCTACTCTCAACCATTGCTGTTTGGACAACTACCCAGCTTCATTACTGTAGGCCCAGATGGCATCTCGGGGCGAGTACTTAAGTCTTGTGCTACGCAGCTAGCTCCGGTGCTCACTACAATATTCAACCTCTCCCTGGCCAAGTCCGTGGTCCCTGCCTGCTTCAAAAGATCCATCATTGTACCTGTACCAATGAATGCCTCCCCAGAATGACTACCGTCCGGTGGCCCTCACCTCGGTAGTCATGAAATACTTTGAGAGGCTGGTCAAGAAACACATCTGCGCCTTCCTCCCTCGCAACATGGACCCACTACAATCTGCATACTGTCCGAACAGATCCACGGACGATGCGGTCTCCCAGGTTCTGCACACCGCTCTCTGTCACTTTGACAGCCAGAAGGGGGGCTATGTGAGGATGCTGTTCATAGACTTCAGTTCAGCCTTCAACACGATAGTCCCCACCAGACTGGCCGAGAAGCTACTGGAATTGGGGCTCAATATCCCCTGGGTGCCTGGGTCCTGGACTTTCTCACCACCAGGCCCCAGGTAGTCAAGATGGGAGGAAATACATCAAAGTCCCTCTTACCTGAGCACAGGATCCCCCTAGGGTTGCGTCCTCAGCCCCCTACTGTACTCCCTGTACACACATGACTGTGTGGCTTGGTTCAGCTCCAACTCTATAATCAAGTTTGCTGATGACACTGTGGTGGTGGGCCTGATCTCCGATAACGATGAGAAGGCCTACCGGGAGGAGGTGGCTGATCTGGCACTCTGGTGTCAGGCCAACAGCCTCCTCTTGAATGTAAAAAAAACAAAGGAGCTGATTGTGGACTTTAGGAGGGCACAACATCCGAAGACGTACACACCATTGAAGATAAATGGGGATAGGGTGAGCTGCTTTAAATACCTGGGAGTCCACATCTCAGAGGATCTGACATGGACATCACACGCTGCTGCACTGGTGAGTAAGGCAAGGCAGCGCCTTTACCACCTCAGGCAATTGAGGAAATTCAGAGTGTCTCCGAGGATCCTCCAGTGCTTCTACTCAGCGGCTGTGGAAAGCATCTTGTCCAGAAATATCACAATTTGGTTTGGGAACTGCTCTGCCCAGGATAAGAAGGCTCTGCAGAGAGTAGTGCGTTCGGCCGAACGCATTATGGGAACTTCACTCGCCCCCCTGCAGGAACTATACATCAGAAGGTGCAACTCCAGAGCCAACAAGATCATGGGAGACCCCTTCCACCCCAGCAACGGACTGTTCCAGCTGCTACGGTCAGGCAAACGCCTCCGTTGCCATGCTGTGAAAACAGAGAGGATGAGAAGGAGTTTCTTCCCAGAGGTCATTAGGACTGTAAACTCCTATCTGACCAGGGACTAACCTACTGTACCAAACTACTGTTGTGTGGTGGCTTTTTAAAATTGCTGTTTTTTCTTCTTTTTTTCTCCCACAAATATGTAATTACTGATTCTGTTCCATTTTGTTTTGTAGTTTTTTTTTGCACAATCCGCAGGCATTGCCTCTTTTCATTTCACTGCACATCTCGTATGCGTATGTGACGAATAAACTTGATTTGACTACTATTTGTATTTGAAGTTTCTCATTGACTGGTTACATTTGCTCATTTCTGTTGCTTATTGACAATTCTGAGATAGCACATTTTAGGTTTTTGGAGTTTTCATGTCATAGTCATAGTGATACAGTGTGAAAACAGGCCCTTTGGCCTAAGTTGCCCATACCAACCAACATGTCCCAGTTGCACTAGTTCCACCTGCCCGCATTTGGCCCATATCCCTCCAAACCTGCCCTTATCCATGTACCTGTCTAACTGTTTCTTAGACTTTACGATAGTCCCTGCCTCAACTACCTCCTCTGGCAGCTTGTTCCATACACCCACCACCCTTTGTATGAAAAATTTATCCCTCGGATTCCTATTAAATCTTTTCCCCTTCACCTTAAACCTATGTCCTCTGGTCCTCAATTCCCCAACTCTGGGCAAGCGACTCTGTGCATCTACCCGATCTATTCCCCTCATAATTTTATACACATGATTTCATACATCCCCTTATATGATACCACATGTGTATGAGAGAAGACACAGATCTGCTGGTCTTACGAGCCTTTTCAAGCATGGTGTAACATGTATGTAACATGGTGTAATTATGGTGTAACCTCCATAATTCATTCCATACACAGCTCAGCAATCTCACTACAAATTTCTTGGAGGCATGAAACAGTTTTTCAAGAAAGAATCTGCCAATGTTGGAAAATTCAGCAAGATTATTCTTTAACACATGATAGCTATTGAGTTGGTGTCCAAACATACTGAGCATAGCTGATGTGTTGATGGTCATGGTTATTAGTAAGGTTAAACGAGAACTTACCAGTTTGAAGTTTGATCTTTATTTTATGAGGAGTTACGTTGAGGGATTACGTGAAGAACCCGCCAGCCCGCATGCGCGTCAATCTTTAAAGCAGCGGTGTGAAATCACAGATAACAGTTGTTGAACTGAATATAGTAAGATTAGAGAAACTAGAATACCAGCTGACCTTTATGATAGAGGGTTGGGAGTGGAGGGCACGTAATCCCTCAACGTAACACCTCATAAAATAAAGATCAAACTTCAAACTGGTAAGTTCTCGTTTAATCTTACTATTTTACTTCGGAGTCACTTGAGTGACTACGTGAAGATTTATTTTTTATTTTTTTTATTTTTTATTTTATTTATTAGAAGTACATTACATTACAGACAATTACATTAGTACAGATCACGTATATCTTATTACAATTAATGTACTCCTTCATTTTTTAAAGATAATAAAAAGAAAAGGTTGAAATTAAGAAGAGGGAGAAAGTGAAAGAAATTAGTGTTAGTGTAAAAGTGAAGATTTCAAAGCTCTGTGATTTCATGCCGTGGAAACGAGTCCATGCGTCACACACTGCATCAGTTGACCAATGACGAGTGAACATTAATAATGCATTCAGACATGACATAGATATGGACATGTTGATGTTTTTAATGAACAAATAATGTTAAGTAGTAACCTCCCTCAACCGGGAGGAAACTATAAAACAGAATCTAAAATAGAGTTGGCAAATACCCCCGGTCTGGCAATGGGTTAGTTCTAAAATGTTTTGGAAAGATCGTTCGTTTGACCATCCTGCAGCCGCTAGGATGTGGTCCCGCGAAACGTCCATAACCCTGCTGCTGATGTTGTTGCAGCCCTGGTGGAGTGAGACTTGAAAATGTCAGTGTTCACTCCTGTATAAGCCAGAACCCGTTTTAACCACCTGGAGATGGTCTGTAGTGATACCTTCATATGAGGCTTTATGTAACTAACAAACATTGCTAGTACAGAGTCTCTAAGGCTCTTAGTGACCTTAACATACTGGTGTAGTTGTGTGACCACACACAACCGAAGGTCCATGGGATATGCCAACAAATCTAGTTTGAGACCTGATGCCCCTGGTCTACTCTGCTTGACTAAGTCATAAACATAAAATGTTATTTTGACTGCAAATATAATCATCCTGTCCAGTCACAGCTTATGCAATGACTGGACCCGTTACGCTGAACTCAGCGCCATGAGCATAACCACTTTGTAAGTAAGTTTGACCAAGGACAGGGATGTAGCTGGAGCCCACCGGCGAAGCGACGTAGCACAATGTTAACATCCCATATATCTGCGTACCTGGGCCTGGGAGGTTTCGAGTTGAAGATACCCTTCATAATCTAGATATCAGAGGGTGAGACCCGACAGAGTGGATTCTGCTCCCCGCAGCCAATATGATGAGAAGGCACGTTAGGCACAGTAAATGGCACTTTAACTTAATGATTGTCAAAACCCCATATAAAACAGAACTGCAAGACGTCAGTCATCCATGCCAAATTATATGTAATATTAGCATAAACAAAATACTTCCCATCTCCTTATGAGGAAAAGTACTGCTTATTTGGTGCTATCCCTGCAATCAGCAGTGAGCACGTCCATGGTTTGGTTTAACAACCCGAGCCGCAGGAACGGTCTTCTCAGAGTCTGCAAGTCAATGAATTGGTTTTATCATGCAGAGGATGGTTTCCTGAGACACGGCTAAACCAGCAAATTTTTGTGTCTAAAAATAACCATATAAGGTGCTATTATCATTCCCAGCATCAGCGGGAACCATGGCTGTATAGGCCACAGGCACTACGAAAAAGCCTGAAGCGGGAACTTGCTGAATTTTTTGCAAGACTGGTCTGATGAGGCAAAATGGAGGAAGACATAGAAGAAAATTCCTCCCCAGTGTAGCGAGAATGCATCCATCGCCACTGATATGCCACATATTTTTTGCAATTGGTGATTGAGCTTGGATGCAAACATCTCAATCTTTTAGTGTTCCATCGAGCCACAATGTCATTAAATACTTTGTGATCCAACATCCATTCTGTGTTGTCATTGATTTTACATGATGATACACCAGTGCCAAATGAGGTTAGGTAAACTAACACCGGATACTTTGACTTGATTGGACCCATGTGATTAACATATACCACCACCAAAGTGTATCGACTTGGACTTGAGCATGCAGATTATGCATATTCACACAAAACCTTTAATCCACAGAATGCACCTAGTTTCTATAGGTAGTTGATACCATATAACTGAAGAATTGGTAACTATGCAAATCCCATCCGCCTCCGTAACTAGAGATGGTATTAGTAATTTTCCATCTTTGAACAATAACATCAGTTTGTAATTAACTGAAGATTTACTGATGAAAAGTTAGTGGAGCAATGCTGAATACTGTTCTTCCACCATGGTGACTTTGATAGTTTCAGCTAGGAATAGCATAGGTCTGGTAACAATGACCTACATAGTACTTGAGAGCTTCCTCCTTTGCATGCTGTATAGTTCTGATAATGCTAAGGCCCAAATAGCACAGCTGAAAGCCAATATATTGCCAATTACACTTGATGAATAGAAGGCTGCTTGATAACAACAAGGTTGTTACAGGCTTCAATTAATTCCAATCTCTTGCCTCAGGGCAGAGTCCCAGACAAATTAATAGAGTTAAAGATAAATCCCAATAATCAATAATTTCAGTTGGTATCAACTTAAATTTAACTGGATGGATGAGAAACCCAATTTCTCAAACATAGTTTTGTGGCTGATACAGCTAATTTAGCAAAATACAGCGTTTAGAATATCATCTAGGTAGGCCATAACAATCGTTTTTTAGCTCTTAGCAGCCAAATCACTGGTTTTAGTAATTTGGTAAATAACCTGGGAGCTGAAGTTAGCCCATTTTGCAACGCTTTTAACTGTATCATTGCCCCATCCAGCTAAATTTCAAATATCTCCGGTGCCCTGTGAATGGAAACTGATCCCATGGAAGTTAAACAGTCACAAAGTTTCCTATTCAGTAATGTCTATACTGCACATGCGAGTTGAACCTGTTGACAATGAACAGGCCACATCTGCCACAATTGCGAGCCTGCCTTGAAAGGCAACTCCAGCCATATTTCCGAGAACTCTGTGGCCAATTTCTGTGCCTGTCTCGCTTGTATACTGTGCAGTATAAACTAATCTCATGTTATCATTTTAATTTATAAACATATCTGAATCTTATGTTATCATTGTCATCTGTACAAAAAACAAGTGAAAATATTACCAACTTGTAAATGGTCCACATACCCCATGTTTCGGAAAGAACCAGACCCACCTACCTTCATGGTTATCAGTGGTTTTATGGTAAACCCAAAGGCCCCTGATGTGGGTTCTATTTCCGTCCTTGATTTGGAGAGTAGGACTGCTGGGGTACGTGGATCCCATATTTTTCCTGATGACCGGTTTTGGGCCTTGGCCTAAAAGACCTGCGCCCAGCTTTCAAGCTGCCACCAGCTTCAGTGAACCGCTTCCTGCCGATGGAGGCGTGGGGCATGTTGTCGCCAACACCTTGATTAGTCCGACAACTTTTGTTTCCTCATCCCGGTCTTATCTGTTTGGACAGGTTTTCCGTGAAGAGAAGATTCGGCGGCTGGACATTGCTGGCCTTGCATGAGCCTGCAAATTGGAATTTAAGGCAGGTCTGATGGCGTTTGTATGTTCATTTTGAAGTGTGCCTTGCACATCAAGACCAGGCCAGTAATCTTTAAAATCTGTTGGAGTTTCATTTCCTGGGTTTTCATGCCACCTCCAATATCACCCCAGATAGCGCTGTTCACTGCCGGAACTTTCAGGAACAATTTTCAGGTGCATGGTATCTCACAGCCGGCACCTGTTCCTGTAATGATGTGACGTGAGGTAGCTGCTGCTCCACGAGGGGAACTCTGGCCCCTCCGGGTTTTCTGCCAATGGCTGGAAGCCAACTCTTCCAGCAGGAGCTCCTTCGGTTTGCGAGGATATCGCAACCCTTGATGCCATGACAGAAATTTCTGGAACCTCACGCATGTACTCCAGTATGTTCCCCGGACATACTTCCGAGTTTAGAGTCAGTTACCAACTGACCCCTCGCACTCACCTTCACAGAGAGGGAGATTTCTGAAAGAGGTGCTGCCGCAGGCCCTCGAGGAGACCCGCGCTGATATGGCTCCTCCATGGACCATATGAGGATGGAGCATTACCTTAGTGGGATGAACGACCTGCGGACGTTATCCAAGCTTCATCTGGGACGTACCCATGTCGGAGGGGAACCCTCCTGGCCTGACTTCCCAGTCTAGGCCTCTCAGACTCCGTTTGGCTGTTCCCCTCTGCGGGCTGCCGGAGTCTGAAGTTGCCGCCGGCTATCCGCACTTCTGCGGTCCGTAGCCGTGTCTTCCCACGGTCCCCATAGCCGAGGTTCCCCGAGCCGGGTTACCCGCGGTCTTCCCACAGTCCCCGAAGTCAGGTTTCGCGGTCCCCGCAGCCAGGCTTCCCCCATGTAGATGGGATTCCCCGTGATGTTGGGCTTCCCCCGAGCCGGGTATCCCCGCGGTTTCCACAGCCGGGATTCCCCTGCGGTCCCTGTAGACGGGATTCCCCATGATGTTGGGTTTCCCCCAAGCCGGGTATCCCCGTGGTTTCCACAGCCCAAATTCCCCCGCGGTCCCTGTAGACGGGATTCCCCGCGATGTCCATAGTCGGGTTTCCCCGAGCCGGGTGGAGCCGGGATTTCGACCCCGGAACGTCTCCAGCAGGAACACTGTAAGAACTTCCTGTAAGGAGAAATAGACCTGGAAATAAGTTGAAAAAACGTACCTTCAGATTTGACCGCTGGTGGAGCAGCGCGCCCCCAGCCAGTCGTTGCGCAATGCGATAGACGATATGACACGCATGCGGGCTGGCGGGTTCTTCACGTAGTCACTCATGTGACTCCGAAGTAAAATCTATATACAATCACCTCAGGGTTATCGGCTTTGCAGTTTAGTATGGGATAGTTGAAGATGATTAATATTGTTACAGAACTTTCGACATATGCATTGGTATATATGGCGTTCAGTTATACATTTCTCATTGAACCAGGTTTATCCTCTGACTTGATAGTAGTGAAGAATATGCCAGACCATGAGATTACAGGTCGTGATGAGATGCATTTCCTCCACTTTGGCCAAAGACCCTCAGCACTCTAAAGATGCCCAGCTTTGCACCTGTTCAGCTTTCCCATCCTCAGGATAGTACAAAACATTTTTCACCATTGAACTGCTATTTCTGCCCAGTGTTCATCATAACCACTCTGTAATAAAGGCTTAGTTATGGTCAGGGTACGCCTTTAAGACAGAGAGAAGAAAGAATGGTGAACTCAGCCTATACTCAGTATAACCTGGGGAAATTTGGTATTTCCACTGGCCATTCGAAAGGTGTATCATCTCACTTTTAAACAGTTTTCTCTGTAAGGTTCACAATTCTCAATCTTCATGCCTGGATTTTTACATCCATTTCACAAAGTCTAATGATGGATCAGGATGGCGTCATCAATACTTTCATCTTTATCTGGATCTCTGTCTCGCACCATCTTTTTAGAATGTGTAGATGTTTTAGAATGTGTAGATGCTGTTGCCCTCGATGATATTGAGCTAATATAGTATGATAGATAGTTAGATTGTTCTTCCAATAAGCTGTTTTCTTTCTCAGCGGGTATTCAGCTTTCAACAATTCAATTCCTTCTGCCACCATTTCTTCACCCATTCGTCATGTTAATTCATGTCGGCTCGAGTCTTTTCTTTCCAAACTTCTTTCAAATCATTTTTATCAGGTTTTGCTTTTGTCCCTTCTTTCTATATCTCTTTATTTGGTACTTTTATATACCTCCTTTGACTCTTCAGCCAAATTATTGGAACTGATTAATTTAGGCAGTTGCTAATGAACCCTGAGGAAGGGTCTCGACCCGAAACATCACCCATTCCTTCTCTCCAGAGGTGCTGCCTGTCCCGCTGAGTTACTCCAGCTTTTTGTGTCTATCTTATGCCTACTGGAGTTGCTGCTATGATCACTTGTGGCAATTCTTCTGATTGCTGAATCTTTGGAGTGTTGAGTGTTAGGATATTCCATTGTTTGTTGAACATCATGTAAACCAGTACAATGTTATACATTTTAGTGCTGATGTTTAGTTTAGAGATACAACGCAGAAACAGGCCTTTCAGCCCACCAAGTCCATGCTGACCAGCGATCCCTGCACACTAACACTACCCTACACGCACTAGGGGCAATTTTACATTCATACCAAGCTGATTAGCCTACAAACCTGTACGTCTTTGGAATGTGGAAAGCAGAGATCCTGGAAAAAACCCATGCTTGTCACGGGGAGAACGTACAAACTCCGTACAGTTAGCACCCATAGTCAGGATGGAACCCGGGTCTCCTAGGCTGCAACGCTATTGCTGTGCCACCGTGTCGCCTCTTTGTGTGATGATTTGTATCTATTGTACAATACAAATAAATGTGAAAATCTCACAACACAAGTCATTTATGACAGCAACAGTCCTTTCAGTTTCTGATGAGACGTCCCGTCTTTACAGAGATGAATCAAATTGCTAAAAAATAATGCATAAAATATGTATACTTCAATTTTGAAAATATTATAATCTGGTTTACAATTCACATGCAAAGCATGTTGGCAGATCACAAAATGCCATCAGACTGCTATCAAATCCTCCTTTGGAAGTATGGTTCTGACAAGTGCAAACACATGAAAATCAAACAATGACAATTGATCACTGGAAGTCAATTAAAAAGATTGGTTTGTTCTTTATTTATTTCAGTAATCCAACACATTTTATTATGTAAGTGAATCAGTTAAGTATTCTTGTTAAATTGAAAGTTTACTATTCCTGTGCATTCAATTATCTTTCAAGGCACATCTCCATGGTATCAAATAGGCTGTTAATTTATCATATTTACAAATAACATACTTGTTTTTAGGAGAAGCAAAATATGCCGTGCAAAATATTGTAGCATTTACGTGAATTATGTGGAGAGTTTTACAGCGTTAAAAAATCTAAATGTATTCGTTTTTTGAATTTCCGCAAATTGTTTCTGCTTCTAGTTTTCGCATATTCGATTTGCATTAATTTTCCAATTGTTAATAGTTTGTGTATCGAAGTGTATTGTTATTTTCCAGTAGTCGCCTTAATTTTCTTTTAATTTATAGGAACCTTGTGGTAAATCCCCTGAGCTGATCTCTAGTTAAGTGAATCAAAGGCGAAATGTTATGCCTACAATGGGTATTTTTGGAATAACTTTTCTAAAAATTCCTTGCATATTTTGAATTTGAATTCGGCATGTAACAATACAACACAGTTGTATCATGGTCAGACATTAAAACTGACCCTTGTAGAGCTGACCACACTGAGTAAGGAATTAATTGCTCTCTTTTTTGAATTAGTGCTCTGGAGTTAGAAAGTGGAACACGATATGTTTCCATTACCCAAGTATTTATCAGATAACATTTTGTAGAATGAAAAATGCTGAAATACTGAAATAATTAAATCCTTGCTGAAGAGGTGCTGGATTCAGAGAGTATATAATGAATTGGCATTTTCATGTGAATTATGTGTATAATTTTATGGTACCATAAAATATAAATATATTTGTTTTTTTGAAAAGTTAATTAATTTTCATAGAGCCATACAGCACGAAACAGGCCCTTTATCCCAATTTACCCATGCGACCAAAATGCCCCATCTAAGCTAATTCCATCGGCCCACGTTTGGCTCATATCCCCAGCCCCATATTCTCCATCCAGTCAGCTAGTTCTCTCTGGATTCCATGCAATCTAACCTTCCAGAGCAGCCTAACGTGTGGAACCTTACCAAATAGCCTGAGTAACTGGGTCCAAAATCACAATCCTTGCCTGTAACATTGCACGTCACAGTCTTGCAGCACAAGAAGGAAGGACCCAATCATTCCTACTGTTTTCTTCCATGAAGCAACTTTCAAACTATTCTATTGTACTCTTCCCCATTCTATGTGATCCAACCTTCTTCACCAACAGCCTGTGTGAGAACTCATTGAGAACCCGAAAATCCAGGGACATCACATCCTCTGGTTCCCCCTTGAGTATTTCACTCAATACATCCTTAAAGAACTGACAGACTTGTCAAATGTGATCTCCATTTCACTAAGCCACGTTGATGATGATGATACGTTATTGTCACTTGTACCTAGCTAGTTGCAGGGAAATACTCAACTTTTGCATACACAGGACACAAAAGAGTCACCACAAAAGCACCAACAAAGTTACAAAAAGTACTCATCCCTTCCTCGTAACCCCCCCACGCCCACGAATCCTGATTAGTTCTCGGCAACAGGGCCCGATTCAGGCACTGACCCCACCCTGGCCCAACCCGATCTCAAGGCCGATCACATCGCCTCGACCACTCATTCCGCGGCGGCCTCTCTGCATGCCCCGGTGCCCGATGGGCGTCAGGCCTGTTCACCGGGAGTGTACCGAGTGACACTGTGACCGAGTGGTGGTGCCATCCAATGTGGCAGCCTCGCCTGCAGCTGTTCGTACTTTCATCTTTTAAATTTTTAGTCTGTCAAAAATCTCCTTCTGTTGTGGAGGTCTTTTAGTGTTTTTATGTGGGGGGGAGGGGGAAACTGTTTTTCACAGTCGCTACCTGGGTAGAGGATGTGTCTTTCCTCCAAGCCGCATCTTCGCCCCCTCCTCGCGGTCTACCATCTGGATTGGCGCTCCCATTGCTGCCGGAGACCGGCCAGAGCTTCAGCTTCAGCGGCGGCGCAGCACTGATGTACCATCGCAGAGCGGCCGATGCCTTACCGAGGTCACCGTGTTGAAGCTCCAGAGTGCTGGGACTGCTGACTTTAACACCATGGAGCTGTGGTCTGCGGAGCCTCCAACCGCGGGCGGCGCTGACTTTAACACTGCTCCGCCCAGCTCGGCCTGTGGACTTCGGGAGCCACGATCTCCGGTAGGAAGCAGCCGATTCGGAACTCCAAGCCGCTGAGAGGGTTCTTCCGACGCCGGAGTACCATCATCCGGCGGGAGGGCATGAAACATCGGGCCCCCGTAGCGGCGACTGCGGAGGCCTCAAATAGGCCCCAACCATGGGTGAGCAAGAGGACTGAACTTTGCTGCCTTCCCTCACAGTGGGAAGGTTTATGTTAAATTCTAAAGTCTTGTGTTTATCTTATTTGTGAGCTGCATGGTAACTCAAATTTCACTGCACCAATTGGTGTATGTGACAATAAATGTCCTTTGCCCTTTGTCCTTTGTATCTGCTCACCGGGGGTGTTTCTGCTCACCGGGGGTGTATCTGCTCACCGGGGGTGTATCTGCTCACCGGGGGTGTATCTGCTCATCGGGGATGTATCAGCTCACCGGCAGAGGGCTGGCCCGCTGATACCTCTCAATCATTTCATTACTTCCTAAGTGTTTTGATATCACATCCTCTTTTGTGGTTCGATGTTTACCCTGTCCTGCCTTTTATTACATCATT
>CM075979.1:46666485-46955783 GCA_038087875.1 Malacoraja senta | reverse complement strand
CCACTCTGCAGCTCGAGGTAGCAGTAGGAATCTCCTTTGCCGACCAATTTTATTTGCGGAAAATGTTTCAGCATGCTGAAACATTTTCCTCGACCAAACTGAGGCCACGAGTATGCGGGAACTTCCCTCGAGCATGAAGGAGAGTTCCAGTGACCTCCTAGGACCTCCTAGGACCACGTGTCGACCATGCTGCGAGTTTGAGTCGAGCGCAAACTCTTCTAAACTCGCAAATTAGGTCGCCGCAGTGGGACAGCCCCTTAAGAGACTAGAATTGCAATTCAACAGGGGAAAATGTGAATCAGAATATGTAAAGAATTGTGAAAGTTGCATATTTAAAGTTTTAATTGCAAATAACGTGTCAAATATAGGATGAAATTTTCAGTGAGGCTGATCACTGCTAGCCGAGCCATTGTGATGTCATCAGTTGAAGCTGGTTATTTTAATTTCAAAGACTTTTGACTTTTTTAGACTTTGAAACAGTAATGAGTTGATAATAAGTCGAGAAATAAAGCATAACATGTTCAGATAAGGTGATCTCGGCCTCGAGAGGAAAAACGTCAATCGGAAAATGTAAAAATGTAATCGTTACTGCCGTAGTATTTTTGTGAAGATTTTAAAGACAGCCACAAATACACACACACACACACACACACACACACACACACACACACACACACACACACACACACACACACACACACACACACACACACACACACACACACACACACACACACACACACACACACACACACACACACACACACACACACGTACAAGATCAGAGTTTTAGTAAGTGGAACTGGGGAAGCAAGTGGATGACCTCAGGTTTGTCCGAGAAACGGAGTCGTTCCTCGACAAGTCCTATAGTAAGATTGTTACCCCTAAGGCACTGGAAGAGAGAAGGTGAGAGACAGTGAGAAAGGGAGGGAAGCATGGAATGCAAACGTCCCCGGGTGTTGTACCTCTTGTGAACAGGTTCACCCACTTAGAAGCTGTCGGGACAGAAGACGTTTTAACACTGAGCGGCAGACTGGCTTGCGATGCGAATAGGGCTGTTGAGCCAAAACCAAAAAGCCCAAAGTCGGGCAACGCCATTTTAATGGTAGACTCCATTGTGAGAGGTATGGACAGGGGTTTCTGCGGAAACAGACGGGATTCGAGGATGGTGTGCTGCCTTCCTGGTGCCAGGATCCAGGATAGATAGATAGATAGATAGATAGATACAATCTTTATTTGCCACACGACCAGGGTTGGTGGTATTTGGGTTCGGTACATGATGGTACACTGCTTTAGTCACATTAACACTAATAACAACACAGATCATAATAATAAAGTGCATCCATACCACATCACAAATCACAAATCTCACCAACAATACATAGTGCAAAAGAACAGACAAAGACCATAGACAAGACACTGTATACATCAAAAGTCCTTAGTATTTTCTGTTATTGGAGGGAATTGAGTGTTCTTATTGCTGAGGGGAAGAAACTGTTTTTAAAGCGGGTGGATTTTGTAGCAAGTGACCTAAGGCGCCTCCCTGAAGAGAGAGACTGGAAAAGGTGGTTTGCTGGATGGGAGGGGTCCGAGATGATCTTTATTGCCCGTTTTGAGCTACGTTGGAGGTAAATGGTATGGATTGAGGGGAGGGGAGAGTTGATGATCCTAGAGGCCTTGGAGACAAAGCCCTGTATTCTGTGTAGTGAGTGACTGTCTGTGTTTCCGTACCAGACTGTGATTGAGGAGGTGATGGTGCTTTCAATGATGGATTGATAGAAACGGACCAGGAGGTGTTTGTGGACTCTGAACTTTTTGAGCTGTCTGAGGAAGTATAGGCGTTGTTGTCCTTTCTTGATGATGTCGTCTGCATTGATGTGCCATTTGAGATTATGACAGATATAAGTGCCCAGAAACTTAAATGAGTTTGTGGCGGTTATGGGATGGGAGTTGACATGGACCGGGGGTTTGGGGTTTTGTTTGCATCTGAAATCTATGATGATTTCTAAGGTTTTTGAGGTGTTAAGCTGGAGGTTGTTTTCTGCGCACCATTTGACTGCGCTGTCCACTGTTTGATGGTATTGTGATTCATTGTTTGTCTGAGATGAGGCCAATTATTGTTGTGTCGTCTGCATATTTGAAATTTTTGACTGAGCTGCATTGGGATGTGAGGTTGTTGGTGTAAAGTGAGAAGAGCTGAGGTGACAGAACGCACCCTTGAGGGGTTCCTGTGTTGAGAGTCAGAGGGCTGGAGAGTTTTTCACCCACCTTGACTCTTTGTTGTCTGTTTGTCAGAAAGTGCAGAATCCAATGGCACATGGCTAGGTGAATGCCCATGTCCAACAGTTTATTGTAGAGTTTAATTGGGTGTATAGTGTTAAAGGCTGAGCTAAAATCTATAAACAGGATGCGTGCATAAGTGTTCGGTGATTCCAAATGATGTAAGGAGTAGTGAAGAGCTAAGTTGATAGCATCCTCCACAGACCGGTTGGCGCTGTATGCAAATTGGAAAGGGTCCATGATGGGGGCAGTGTGTGTTTTCAGATGGGTGAGGACTATGTGCTCAAAGGCCTTCATGGCAACTGATATTAGTGCAACAGATCTAAAATCGTTCAGACAGCTCACCTTGGAGGACTTGGGCACAGGGATGATAATCGATGCTTTAAAACACTGCGGGACTCTACATTGGCTGAGGGAAGTGTTAAAGATGGAGGTGAACACAGGAGCCAGCTGAGCTGCACAGTGGTTGAGAGCAGCGGGGCTGAGGTCGTCTGGCCCTGCCGCTTTTCTTCTATTAAGATTTTTGAAGGCCGCCCTAACTACCTCCTCAGAGATGGTGAATGGTGCTGAGTTAGGTGGAGGGGGAGGCATGGATGGCAGGGTGGCACTCTGCACTCTGTCACGGACAGAGTGCAGAAAATCCTCAAGGGCGAAGGTGAACAGCCGGAAGTGGTAGTGCATGTCGGCACAAACGATGTCGGAAAGAAGGGGATGAATATTCTGCAGCGTGACTTTAGAGAGCTCGGAAAAATGCTGAAAAGCAGGACCTCCAGGGTTGTTATCTCCGGTTTTCTTCCAGTTCCTCGTGCTGGCGAGAGCAGGAACAGGGAGATACGGGACCTGAATGTGTGGCTGAGGAACTGGTGCACGGGGCAGGGATTTTGATTCCTAGATCACTGGGATCTGTTTTGGAGTAAGGGGGAACTGTACAAAAGGGACGGATTGCATCTCAACAGGTTGGGGACCAGCATTCTGGCAGGCAGGTTTGCCACTGCTACACGGGTGGTTTTAAACTGAATAAGGGGGGTGGGGTGTCGAATGAGATAGTTGAGGATGGAGTTAAAGGGAAAGGGTTTCTTAAATGTGTGAGCGTAGAGACAGAGGGGTGTAAAATGAGGGTAGAAGCAATAGGTAGGAAGGTGAAAAGTAAAAGTGGCAGGCAGACAAATCCAGGTCAAAAATCAAAAAGGGCCACTTTTCAACATAATTGTATAAGGAGTAAGAGTGTTGTAAAAACAAGCCTGAAGGTTTTGTGTCTCAATGCAAGGAGCATTCGTAATAAGGTGGATGAGTTGAATGTGCAGATAGCTATTAATGACTATGATATAGTTGGGATCACGGAGACATGGCTCCAGGGTAACCAAGGCTGGGAGCTGAACATCCAGGGATATTCAATATTCAGGAGGGATAGACAGAAAGGGAAAGGAGGTGGGGTAGCGTTGCTGGTTAGAGAGCAGATTAACGCAATAGAAAGGAAGGACATTAGCTTGGAGGATGAGGAATCGATATGGGTAGAGCTGCGAAACACTAAGGGGCAGAAAACGCTAGTGGGAGTGGTGTACAGGCCACCTAACAGTAGTAGAGGAGTTGGGGATGGCATCAAACAGGAAATTAGAAATGCGTGCAACAAAGGTAAAACAGTTATAATGGGTGACTTCAATCTACATATAGATTGGGTGAATCAAATTGGCAAGGGTGTTGAGGAAGAGGATTTCTTGGAATGTATGCGGGATAGTTTTCTAAACCAACATGTAGAGGAACCAACGAGAGAGCAGGCTATTCTAGATTGGGTATTGAGTAATGAGGAAGGGTTAATTAGCAGTCTTGTTGTTCGTGGCCCCTTGGGCAAGAGTGACCATAATATGGTTGAGTTCTTCATTAGGATGGAGAGTGACATTCTTAATTCAGAAACAAGGGTCCTGAACTTAAAGAAAGGTAACTTTGAGAGTATGAGAAGTGAATTGGCCAAGATAGACTGGCAATTGATTCTTAATGGGTTGGCAGTAGATATGCAATGGAAGGCATTTAACGACTGCTTGGATGAACTACAACAATTGTTCATCCCAATTTGGCAAAAAAATAAATCAGGGAAGGTAGTGCATCCATGGATAACAAGGAAATCAGGGATAGTATCAAAACAAAAGATGAAGCGTACTAATTAGCCAGAAAAAGCAGCCTACCAGAGGACTGGGAGAAATTCAGAGTCAGCAGAGGAGGACAAAAGGCTTAATTAGGAAAGGGAAAATAGATTATGAAAGAAAACTGGCAGGGAACATAAAAACTGACTGCAAAAGCTTTTATAGATATGTGAAGATAAAAAGATTAGTTTAAACAAATGTAGGTCCCTTGCAGTCAGAAACAGGTGAATTGATCATGGGGAACAAGGACATGGCAGAACAATTGAATAACTACTTTGGTTCTGTCTTCACTGAGGAAGACATAAATAGTCTGCTGGAAATAGCAGGGGACCGGGGGTCAAATGAGATGGAGGAACTGAGTGAAATCCAGGTTAGCCGGGAAGTGGTGTTAGGTAAATTGAATGGATTAAAGGCCGATAAATCCCCAGGGCCAGATAGGCTGCATCCCAGAGTATTTAAGGAAGTAGCCCCAGAAATAGTGGATGCATTAGTGATAATTTTTCAAAACTCTTTAGATTCTGGAATAGTTCCTGAGGATTGGAGGGTAGCAAACGTAACCCCACTTTTTAAGAAGGGAGGGAGAGAGAAAACGGGGAATTACAGACCAGTTAGTCTAACATCGGTAGTGGGGAAACTGCTAGAGTCAGTTATTAAAGATGGGATAGCAGCACATTTGGAAAGTGGTGAAATCATTGGACAAAGTCAGCATGGATTTATGAAATGTAAATCATGTCTGACGAACCTTATAGAATTTTTCGAGGATGTAACTAGTAGAGTGGATAAGGGAGAACCAGTGGATGTGTTATATCTGGACTTTCAGAAGGCTTTCGACAAGGTCCCACATAAGAGATTAGTATACAAACTTAAAGCACACAGTATTGGGGGTTCAGTATTGATGTGGATAGAGAACTGGCTGGCAGACAGGAAGCAAAGAGTAGGAGTAAACGGGTCCTTATCACAATGGCAGGCAGTGACTAGTGTGGTACCGCAAGGCTCAGTGCTGGGACCCCAGCTATTTATGATTTGGACGAGGGAATTGAATGCAACATCTCCAAGTTTGCGGATGACACAAAGCTGGGGGGCAGTGTTAGCTGTGAGGAGGATGCTCGGAGGCTGCAAGGTGACTTGGATAGGGTGGGTGAGTGGGCAAATGCATGGCAGATGCAGTATAATGTGGATAAATGTGAGGTTATCCAATTTGGTGGCAAAAACAGGAAAGTAGACTATTATCTGAATGGTGGCCGATTAGGAAAAGGGGAGCTGCAACGAGACCTGGGTGTCATGGTACACCAGTCATTAAAAGTAGGCATGCAGGTGCAGCAGGCAGTGAAGAACGCGAATGGTATGTTAGCATTCATAGCAAAAGGATTTGAGTATAGGAGCATGGAGGTTCTACTGCAGTTGTACAGGGTCTTGGTGAGACCACACCTGGAGTATTGCGTACAGTTTTGGTCTCCTAATCTGAGAAAAGACATTCTTGCCATAGAGGGAGTACAGAGAAGGTTCACCAGACTGATTCCTGGGATGTCAGGACTTTCATATGAAGAAAGACTGGATAGACTCGGTTTGTACTCGCTAGAATTTAGAAGATTGAGGGGGGAGCTTATAGAAACGTACAAAATTCTTAAGGGGTTGGACAGGCTAGATGCAGGAAGATTGTTCCCGATGTTGGGGAGGTCCAGAACAAGGGGTCACAGTTTAAGGATAAGGGGGAAATCTTTTAGGACCGAGATGAGGAAAACATTTTTCACACAGAGAGTGGTGAATCTCTGGAATTCTCTGCCACAGAAGGTAGTTGAGGCCAGTTCATTGGCTATATTTAAGAGGGAGTTAGATGTGGCCCTTGTGGCTAAAGGGATCAGGGGGTATGGAGAGAGAGCAGGTACAGGATACTGAGTTGGATGATCAGCCATGATCATATTGAATGGCGGTGCAGGCTCGAAGGGCCGAATGGCCTACTCCTGCACCTATTTTCTATGTTTCTATGTTTCTATGTAGACCAAGTGCAGACCTATTGGATCTGCTCCCCCAACACACCCGTTCCCTACCCGTAGCCCCCACGGGAGGCATGGTCCTCCAACTCAAGCCATTCCTGACGTCAGATTCCAGCACTTTCCTGCCTCCCTGGCTTTAAATAAAATTCCAATTGCACTTCCCCTGTGTGTTGCAATAGCAATTCGTCCTCCCCCTCCGGGGAGGTGACAAGTTCAGAGTGTTGTCACTGCTAGCCTATCCATTGTGACGTCATCAGTGAAAGCGGGTCATTTTAAATTCAAAGTCTTTTGATGTTTTTAAACTTCTTCATTTTAATCAGTAATAAGTCGAGAAATAAAGCATAAAATGTTCAGTGAGGGTGATCTCGGCCTTGAGGGGGAAAATGTCAATCAGAATATGTAACAATTTAATCGTTACCGCGTAGTGTTTTTGCGAAGATGTAAAGACAACCACATATACACAGGTACACACATATACACACACATATACACACGTACAAGATCAGACTTTTAATAAGTATATGATATGAATGATGATTTTGTGGTGATTTGGGGTAGGTAGAGTATTATTTTGGGGATAGCTCGGTGAAGCAGTGATATCATGAAGGAGGATCACCTTCAAATGTGGGAGTAGTCTTCTGTGCAATTCTTTCAATTTGCCCTTTTCAGTATTGCTATTGTCCATGACTACTTCCCTAATCAGCTGAAGCGATGTCCTTGTGATACAACCATTCAATCAATGGACATGGACTAATGTTGACCTTTCTCCAGCCACCAGTAATACTTCTGTAATACTTTACATATATTGCTAATATTACCCTTCACACTAGTTCGCTGAGAAATAACAAAACCTCAACTAGAGGAGACACAAGACTGCTGGAATCTGTACCAGTTGGCACCTGTACCATTGTGTGATTTTGAATGACTGACCTTGCTGTATATTCTCTCTACTGAATAGACCAGCTTTGGTACTTCACTGGAGTGTCAGCTTGCATTTTATTTTGTGTGATTTCTAGAGCGAGTCTTGAACCCATGACCTCCTTCTGAATGTTATTCACTGATCAGCAGCTGACATTGCAATAGGGATAAATGTACGGATTGCAACAGGAATAATTAAACTCAAATTTCAGGTTCCTTGAAATCATATTAAGGAAATTTAAATCTAAAATCAACAATTTCAAATTCTATATAATTTCAAAGGTACTTATTTAGTTCACTGTAATCTTGCCACAATGTATGTTGTCCAAAATTAATATAATTTCTAAGAAAACAAGGAGTATTGATAAATATACTCTTCGTATTTCATAGTGAGTATCTCAATCTGAAGAATGGTCTCAACCCGAAACATCAGTCATTCCTTCTATCCATAGATGCTGCCTGACCCGCTGAGTTACTCCAGCTTTTTGTGTCCATCCAAGATGTTTTCTGTTGCATCATGTGTGGTGCAAAGTCACAATCAATGGCTGATCAGATTTTCCATTTGAACAGGGATTTTTTGAAGTCAGTGACCATTAACTTTACATCATCATGTCATTTACAGACACTTCAGAATCAGATTTAATCAGTGTATTCATACGTTCTAAATTTATTGCTTTTAAACATTGCAGGAACAGTATATTGTTGTAGAATACTTGTGGATATTTGTTCAAATACCATTGATTTGTTTCCAAGGTTATTATGATCATACTATATTAATAATAGAAAAAAGGTGTTGGGTATAAAGTAAAAATCAGACAAACTTATGAGTCAAGACTCAAGTCAACATCCCTCTTTCTATCTACCCCCTTTTATTTTGCCCCCTCCTTTCCTCCCCACCTGTATCACCTCCCTCTGGCTTTACATTTCACTCCTCTCCTTATCTGACAATTTTTTGTCACCTTTTCATCCCTAGCCTTTGTACACCCATCTTTTTTATTTTAGATGTACAGAGCAGAAACAGCCCCTTTGGCTCACCGAGTCCGCACCGGCCAGCGATCCCCGCACACTAACACTTTCCTACACACACCAGGGACAATTTACACTTATACCACACTAATTAACCTACAAACCTGCACGTCTTTGAAATGTGGGAGCAAACCGGAGATCCCGGAGAAAACCCCAACAGGTCATGGGGAGAATGTACAAACTCCGTACAGACGGCACTCACAGTCAGGATCGATCCTGGGTCAATGGCATTGTAAGGCAGCAACTCTACCGCTGCACCACCGTGCCCCCCTGACCTTGAATCTTCCAATCTGCCAATCATAACCTAACATTTGCCAGGATTTGAACTGCCCCTATCCCATTTCCAGCTTTCCAGAAGAGTTCTGACTCAAAATGTCACTGATCCATTCCTTCCATGGATACTGCCCGACTTGCTGAGTTACTCCATCACTTTGTGTTTTAGTCAAGTTTACTTTAGTTTACTGAAATAGCGTGGAAACTGGCACTTCAGCCCACCGAGTCTGCGCCGATCAGCGATCACCCGTACACTAGTTCTGTCCTGCACACTAGGGACAATTGACTGAAGCCAATTAACCCTACAAACCCACACATCTTTGGAATGTGGGAGAAAACCGGAGCATCCGAAGAAAACCCACATGGTCTCGGGAGAACGTACGGACTCTGTACAGACAGCATCCGTAGTCAGGATATAACCCGGTCTCTGGCACTCTATCACTGCGCCACTGTGCTGTGTGTTTAAGTGTTTAATTGTCTACAGTATGTACCGGCAAAAGAACAAAGAAATTCTAACTTGCTGTAGCTTAACAGTCTTTTTAATGCAAAAACATACAGATAGATATAGTATCTACAATACAATAAATGAATTGTAGATCTTTCTGCAGTTCCTTCCTACATGGTACAAATTAATAACTGTTTTAATAGGTAAGCATAATAGTGCAAAAGCAAAGTCCATAGAACAATCAAAGAGACAGATTATGTTTGCTGAGGTAAGGTCAGTGTTGTGCCGTGTTGAAGAATGGGTGACACGGTGGTGTGGTGGTAGAGCTACCGCCTCACAGCGCCAGAGACCCGGGTTCCATCCTGTCTATGGGTGCTGTCTGTGCGAAGTTTGTACGTTCTCCCCGTGACCTGCGGGGGTTTTCACCAATATCTTTGGTTCCTCCAACACTCCAAAGACGTACAGGTTTGTAAGTTAATTGGCTTGGTGTAAATGTAAAAATTGTCCCTAGTCTGTGTAGGGTAGTGTTAATGTGCGGGGATCGCTAGTCGGTGCAGACTCTGTGGGCCGAATGGCCTGTTTCCATGCTGTGTAGGGTAGTGTTAATGTGTGGGCATCGCTGGTCGGTGCAGACCCGGTGGGCCGAAAGGCCTGTTTCCATGCTGTATCTCTGAACTAAACTAAACTAACATCTGATGGTTTCCGGGAAGAAGCTGTTCATGAACCTGGCGGTCACAGTTTTTAAGCTCTTGCACCTTTTTAGTTGAGTTTATTATTGTCACATGTTCAGAGGTACAGTAACAAACGGTTTGTTGTGTGCTTTCCAGTCAAAGACTACACATGATTACAATCAAGCCATTCACAGTTTACAGGTCGCGGATAATGGGTACAACATTTAAAGTGCAAGATAAAGTCTGATTAAAGATAGTTCAAAGGTCTCCAAAGAGGTAGATGGGGAGGTTAGAACCGCACTCCAGCTGGTGAGAGGACGGTTCAGTTGCCAGTTTTCCTGATGCTAGTAGCAAACTGAGAAGGTGACGTGGGTCTTTGATGATATTTGTGGGAATTACAGACAGGGAATCATTTTCTTTCATTTCAAGCCGGAATATAGTGGTGAAGTTCCACTTGTCTGTCACCTTGTCATTTGTTCTCTTTTATTTTATATTGTCATATTTAGTTTCACTTGTTTGCATTTTATATTTTAAACTTTTATCGAGTATTGTAATGGAGTTTTGCAACATTTTCCACACAATTTTGTAAAACAAATGGATCAATCTCTGCACTTTTCTCCTCTCCAACCCATTAGGGTTGGAGAGTTGTTGTTAGGGAGACATTAGTGAAACGAGTAAATAGTTTACATCATAATATGAGAACTCAGTCATCAAGTATATATCTGAACTTTAAATTATGAAAGTTGATTTTTGTTCAATAAAAATGTAAAAGATTTGCTACTGCACTTATTTGTCAAGATTTATAATTTTTTTAATCATGGTTTTAATTGTTGCTGATACTTTTATTCTTTTACCATTGGCATCAAATAATATTCCCTTATGTTTCACATGCAAAATCTGTGATGTTGTATTGGTTAGCAAATGAAAGCAAAGTGGGGATCGTTGGTTGGCACGGACTCGGTTTCCACGCTGTATCTCTAAACTAAAACACATTGTATTGCAATGTAAACTGTTTATGTATGTTCTGTTCTACCTCCAAATTAGACATGTTATTCTTTTTCAGGAACAAACAACGATTTAGCAGAATCTGTACATTTATTGCAATATATCCTAGTGAATGCACCAGTCATAGCTTGCATCCTGTTCAAATGGATTTCTGACCAGTTATCCCTTGTTAACGTGAATAGGAATATCGAAATTCTTGCTCTGGGTGAAGTTTTTTTTTTTGATATCAGGATTTTATATTAATGTTATAACAAGTTGGACATCCTTGCTTGGACATGATTCTACAAAATCTTTCATAAGTACAATTATCCAAATAAACTTTGATTCATTCACGTAAGATTAATCTGAGTGGTATATATCAGTTATTTTATTATATTATAAGGATTTCATTTACATTGCCATTATTTGTTATTTACTAAAATAATCAAGTTAACTTTTAAGATAATAAAGCAACAGAGTTATTGATTCGTATGTTAATCCTAAATTTTGCAATCACTTTTCACTGCATTGATTAGTGTTCGCGGAGTTAATGTTAGCATTGGAGAAAAACTCTCTGGCACTGAATGTTTCTAACTGCCTGGTCCAGGAGGATGGTATTCCACACAATGGTATGTATGAATTAGTTTGGGTCTCATAGAGTCATGGAAATAGGACATTTGGCCCAACTCACCCATGCCAACAAAAATTCCCATCTATGCAGTCCCACTTGCCTGCACTTAACCCACATCCACATAAAGCTTAGCTATCCATGTACTGTCCAAATGGCTATTCAAACAATCATACTGAATATTCCTCACAAAAAGATAGAATCTAAAACTGGAAGTATTAACCTAACTTAAATTGTGCACAGTGTAAAATAAAGATACAGAGAATACCAGAAGATCAAGGGAGAGATGCATGAGACTGAAAATTAATTTAATTGTTTAAAAAAACTCAAATGTATTAAATTCAGAAACAATAAGATTCATGCACATAAAATTAAAATGCTGGAGAGTTTATAGGCAATAATTATGGCATTCCACTTAGAAATTCTCTTAAACCGGAAACTTCCAGCACCAATGTCTACCATCTCTCGTAGATGACTTGCATGCAAGTCTAGCAGCAAATATCGAACTTCAAGGCCTTACATGAATTTCAGTGTATTACCATGATGCAGCCTGTGGGGAACCTGAATATTAGAGTTCCAATCACATGGTTTTCATGTTAAATGGCAAATGTATCTACATTGGAAACTTCTGCCTTGATAACAGCAAAATAACAGGAAGCTTCTTTATTTTGAAGGCTTAAATCCAGTTCTGAATTTATAATGCACCATCTGATGATGATAAATGTGTCTTCCATCAAGCCTACTCAATGCTCATGGGCTAGAAAGCTGTCCGGCTCAACTACAAAGCAAGAACGTGTGTAGATTGTGATCAGGGTTCACCAGCAGTACTGAAACATGGTGCCTGGAAATAATTGTCTCTTAGGCCCTTCAGCCCACTATCCATTCCCATCAAGCACCCATTTACACTATTCGCACACCAATCAAATTTCATTCTTCCCACATTCTCATCAACTACCCCCCCCCCCTCCCCCCCCCCCCCCCAAATCCTAGATTCTATCACTCACCCACACACGGGGCCACTTACAGCAGCCAATGAATCTACCAACCTGCATGTCTTTGGGATGTGGGGGAAAATTAGAGCAGTGTTGTAGGAGAAGTTGCAACTCAAAACAGACAGCACCTGAGAGGTCAAGACTGGACCTTTGCATTGAGCTGTTAAGTGATAACTCCATTCAGTGTGTCACTGTGTCCCCACAATAAATACACTTTATCTTAAACCATGTATTCCAAACTTTAACTCATTCCCTAACCTTGCTAACATGCTACAAACAACCCTCACTTTATGGAAGAAACTTTTATTTGGTGTCTTAACAAATGCCTTTTAATTATTAAGCAAGTTATTTGGTAGAAGGGCTGTGGTAATGTGGATCTTTGATCCTCAACAATTGCCTAACGGTTGCATTTTTTGTACAATTCTTTAGTGTTATTAATAATTTAATTTAGAGAGATAGCGTGGAAACAGGCCCTTCGGCCCTGTTCATAAGTGATAGGAGCAGAATTAGGCCATTCGGCCCATCATGTTTACTCCACCATTCAATCATGGCTGATCTATCTCTCCCTCCTAACCCCAGTCCAGCGATCACCCATACATTAGTTCTATCCTACGCACTGGGGACAATTTACAGCAGCCAATTAACCTACAAACCTGCATGTCTTTGGATTGTGGGAGAAAACCAGAGCACCCATGGATAATGTACAAACTCCATACGGAGAGCACCCAAGGTCAGGATCGAACCTGGGTTTCTGTAAGGCAACAACTACCACTGTGTCACTGTGCTACACCTTCTCTTCGTAATTCTCTTAGTAGTTCTATGAGTCTCCATTTGACTTCTCATTACTGGGTAAGGATGGCAAATTTCCTTTCCTAAATGGCATTAGAGATCCAGATGGGTTGTTATGACAATCCAACAGTTTGGCCATCATCATTATTTAGATTTTATTTTAAACTCCAGATGATTAAGTGAATTCAATGCTAAAGCTAATATGGTAATTAAAAAAAAAAATTGGAACTCTGGATTATTTGGTTACTATTCCACAAATGGAATCAGTGCTTCACTACCACCTTTGTGTAAAATATCTTTAATCATCCAATATGCCAACTTGCACAAGAGACCGATCACCAGGCTACATTTTAATAATCTATTATTATTAGTTCCTTGTGTCAAGTTTTCATCAAAAACTCATTCAAAAGTGACTATATTTTGCTAAAGGAAGCAGCAACACAATGTTCAGAGACTGATTCTATGCCAACATATCAGAATCGCTAAATCGGTGATGAAACAGTAAAAGGAAGATATTGTGTTCTCATGTTCATAAGATCATAATTGATAGGAGAAGAATTAGGCAATTTGGCCCATCAGGTCTACTCCACCATTCAATCATGGCTGATCTATCTCTCCCTCCTAACCCCATTCTCCTGCCATCTACCCCATACCCATATACCTGTACTAATCAAGAATCTATCTATCTCTGCTTTAAAAATATCCATTGACTTGGCCTCTACAGCCTTCTGTGGCAATGAATTCCACTGTTCATCAGAAATGATTAAACTAAAGGCTGCAGAAAGCCCAGCAACGTTGTGAAGGTTCCAACAACTATCAGCTTCTGGAACTAACCCCCATTGTCCAAATCCTCGCGTGACTACTAAACATTACTGACCGCCTCTTGCACGACTAAGAGGGTCAAATAGTATTTTGCACTAAGGTCCAGTTTTTCTTTGCAGTCTCTTTTCGTTACTTGCAGAATGTTTTGAGTAATCTATGCATAATTTATGCTTTGTGTGTTTGTCAGAGTTGCTGTGCCCGTGATGCGGCTACAGACAACATTCCCATTGTACTAGTACCTGCTGTACTTGTGCATGTGGCAGCAAATCTGACTTGCAATGACTTAAACAATTCAAGTGCAGGTTTAAATCGTTGGAGAAAAAGGGAAATTAGAATGGTCTCCTACCTGAACTGACTACCATGACATCAAATGTAGAACCTGTGAAGATTTGATGCAGTTGGTCTCATCCATTAGATTGTCAGAATACTTTAATTGTACAATTATTTGCATATTTGTAATTGGGAACTGAGTTTCCAAGACTTTTTTGCACTTTTAGAAATCATACTAAACGTAAAACATTAAATTGGCAGCACAGTGGCGCAGCAGGTAGAGATGCTGCCTCAGGTTTGATCCTGACCTCTGGTGCTTCCTTTGTGGAGTTTGCACCTACTTGTGACCACATGGATTTCCTTCGGGTGCTCTGGTTTCCTCCCACATTCCAAAGTGCAAGTTTGCAGGTTAATTGGTGGCTGTGAATTTTCCCCCGTGTGTAGGGAGTGGATGAGAAAGTGGGATGACATGGAACTAGTGATAGATGGTCAACGTGGACTCAGTGAAGTGAAGGGCTTATTGCCATGCAGTCAAGTCAAGTCAAGTCAAGAGAGTTTATTGTCATGTGTCCCTGATAGGACAATGAAATACTTGCTTTGCTTCAGCACAACAGAACATAGTAGGCATTGACTATAAAACAGATCAGTGTGTCCATATAACATTATATACGTAAATATACAGTATCTCTCAACTCTAAATGGACAGAATGTGTGCAAGCATGTCCCAATATTGAGCTGTGTGAATGACATGCAGCACAGAACTTTGTTCAATCGGCTTGCTTCATCACTTGCCTGAGTTACATCCCTGCACCACTCAGCCTTAACAAAAAGCTTCTACAAGGTTGTAATGAAAATTAAATTTTAAAGGCTTTGAGAATATTGTCAACTCATCAATTGTATTATCCTTTAGGATGTCACCAGACTATTTATTTTGGACAATATGAATTCCAGAACACTCACGTCTGGAGGTACACATATTTAATGTAACAATCTAACAATTGAATATTCTTTGTGTCACTACAACATTCAATTGACGATTCTGTATATGTCGAGCACCAGCATTGGAAAAAATAAGACCCTAAGTCAATTGCCTGAGTGAATCGACCATTTCACAGGATTTTGCTGACAGGTGGACTGAATGTGAATTGTTTTAGAGTCAGTGGGAGATGAGCTGATCAGCCTGTTTCCTGTAGCTTTGCTTCTCCACCTTATCGGGACACGGTGCAGTATTGAATGGCAGCATGGCTCCCGAACAGAAGGTGCACACTTGTACCCCGGTCATTATTGTAATCAAAACAGGTTCTTCTGGAGTTTCCTCTTTGATAATACGTCTGCCTGGTACAGAGCTGGGCAATTGTTGCCCGAGGCTACAAGTCTAACATTCTGACTGCAAAATACAGAAAGTCCAGCACAGCATCAGTGTCTCATCATGATTGAGTGACCAGCTGCAGGAATCCAGTACATAACTGATACAGTCACTTGTTATAACATACTGCTTGGACAGGGTCTGCAGAGTTCATGGAATAGAATCATGGATGATTAATGACACGGGAGGGCATTTAGCCTCTTGTGTCTCGCTGCTGTGAAGGTGTTACATGACCTTATCATGCCTTCCAACACAAGGTCTGTCGCCCTTTAGGTAGATCTCTTCCCCCAATACGTCTTACAAGTGTAGAGTTCCTGCTTCTCCTTGCCTCTTAGATAGTGTTTCAGATTCTACCATCATCTAGATATGAGCAAAATCCGCATTTCCCCTGCAATATTTCTACAAATTATGTTTGACCCTTCTGCTAAAAAAAAACATGTATTCCTTGTTCACTCTATCCAGGCCCCTCATAACGATGCATTTCAGTTAAATCTTCCCTCTTTCTCCTATGTTCCAAAGAAAACAACCGTAGCCTAGTTCGATTGAACCTCATTTACCATTCCTGGCAACAACTTTATAAATCTTTAGCAGGTCATACACACGCGACCACACTAAATGTAGTGCTCAAACTCTGGGTACAATGAGTGTTGAATACAGTCGTATCATGTTATAAAGCCCCAACATAACCCCCCTGCCCTTGGAATCTATGCCAGAGCTAATGAAGGACAGCAGTCCCTATGCCCTTTCAACTATCTTGTTGACCAGTCCAATGTTCAAGAATTTTGTGGATATCCACTCCAAGATCCCTTTATTCGTCCACAATGCTCAATATGCTTTATTTATTGTGCCTCTTCTTACCTATTGTACATCTACAAATGCATCAGCTGCCACTTTTCTGCAACAAATTCCACTTGCTACTTTCTTAAGCTGCAGGCCAGTCCGAAGCTTTCCCTCTCACTACCAGCCAATGACTCTGTCATCTCGGAGTCCACCCAAACTTAACGGTTGGATGACCTCAACCTTGTGGAAGTTAGAATAACGGCCAAATCAGTGCAAAGCCACAGACAGGTTCCATATGGGTCCACATACGTCTGAAGAAGGGTCTCGAGCAGAAACATCATTTATTCCTTTTCTCCAGAGAGGCTGTTTGACCCGCTGGGTTACTCCAGCTTTTTGTGTTTATCTTCCATATAACAGGAATGGGTAGATTAACCTTTTCACAAACACAAACTGTCATTAACAACAATGCCATTCAATCCTCAGGACAGGAGCAGCATTTAAATAAGGGGTTCAGGAAATGGTTAAGATTACAACATTAATATTCATAACGTACGACTTTGAAAAAGGATTCACCAATCTGAATAAAATCACAGCAATCAATGTTCTGAGGTAGTTCAGCCACAATATTAATTATCCACAAATAAAGGATGTGTGAAATGCCGGAAAGATTTCTGCGGAAACACTTGAATGCCTTTATTTTATCCAGGGCAGTCAATTATCAAGATGTGGAAAGTTTTAGCATATGAGGAAGCTGTTGGAAGCAAGGCAGGACATATTGACCCTGCAGCAATCTCATCTCCGCCACCTAATCAAGTGCAGTTGGTTGATCAGGCACAAGTCAGACGCACAATGACATATGATGCATGTTTCTTTGCAGTGATGAACCCTTATGCATCGAGATTTACCAAGGGCGTACAATTAAAGTGGAACATGGCAATGAATGGCCATCCAGCCCTCTTCACAATCTTTATCAAAAACATAAGCGCTTGAGTACATGCATTTTAACTCTTGTGGAAATATATATTCTGTAAAATTTGAAGTAAGTGGGGGGAAAAGACAGGTATTTCAGTGCTACTTTGGACACTTCATGGAAGCACAGCATCAAAACTAGTCCCCACATGCCAACAAAATCTTTATAACAGGCATCCTGATTGAAACGTCCAGTCAAACGGCAGCTATTATTATGCATCTTTTGGTGCCTCCTGAAACAGCAGCATGAGTTTTAAAATTCTCACCTTTATTTTCATATTCCTCCAATGTATCACCATCCACATTGTGATAATCTTCTCGTTCAAAAATATATGTGCTCCTACAATTTCAGAGTTAATTCACCCATTACTTATGAGTGACCAAAGTGCCACATCATGGAATTCACTCATTGAATTTATCATCTGTCTAAATGTTTTTACTTCTTTAAATGTTGTAAAACCTACTCTCGGACATCTAATTGAATGTTTTCTTACATAGGTTAAAACCAAATTCTATTTTCAAAAATTACTCTGAATTTCCTTCAACTTGTTTCACTGTGTGAAAGAAATTATGTAGATTTATTTTGATTAATTGAGTAATACTACTGCCACCTATCTTTTCAGGATTTGGTGATGTATACAAGTAAAAGTTTTGTGAGGTAACTTCTTCACCAGTCACTAATTGCTGCTGCCACCCATACATTGGTGACATTCAAAAGCATTACAATGGGAGAGACCTGTGTCATCGACATCCTGAGATGGGGAATGAGGAAACACAATTTATCCTAATCACAATTGAAAACTAAGGACTCAGCCATCAATGAATCAGAATTGCACACATCAGAACTAGTGACCAGTGATCTTAGTTCTCTGACCAGTCTGCCTGTCCTCTTGATTAAATTTTATCTTTGTATGCTTTGTTGTCACCTTCCCCTAGCTAACAATAATCTATTCTACATTTTCCTTGAACTTCGTCCCCTTTGATCTATAGTTTTCGCACCTTACCCTTCCATATCGCTGTGTCTCCCTCTCTTCTGACTCTCACTCTGAAGAAGGGTCTCAACACGAAACGTCACCCATTCCTTCTCTCCCGAGATGCTGCTTTCCTGCCGAGTTACTCCTACTGAGTTTTGTGTCTATCTTTGACAGAAAGAGTTAATGAGCTGGGGATCTGACCAGAGTGGTGGGTTTTGAGTGTCCTGGGGAGGAGCCATGGTATTGGCTGACTGGAGATCTTCACCTTGAACAGTGTTGCAGGAGGAGTTGGTATTGGAGAATTCAGCATTCCCATCGGTCAGGTGTCAGGCTGCCATGTTGATTGCAAGGAAGCGGCACTGGTTATTGGTCACATGAAGTGGTCACAGAGTAGAGAGGGAAGCAATGGGCTTATCTGAATTGGGTTCCCCTTCCAAGAAGGGTTATAACAGTATTTTTCCGGCCAAAGAGATCCTAATAATGTGTGCTTCCCATGTTTGTCATAGAATCATAGAGAGATACATCACGAAAACAAGCCCCTTGTCTCACTGACATTGTGCCAATGATCAAGCTCCCAATGAACTGATTCTACCCAAACCCAGCTCATTCTTCTTATATTCTGAGCACCTCCCCCCTGGTTCTGCCACTCTACATCCCAGGGCGACCTGACGGGAGTCAATTAACTTCCCGATCTGCAGGTCTCTGGGATGTGGACGGAAACCAGAGCACCCAGGGGAAATCCACGAGTTCATAGGGAGAACGTGCAAAGTCCACGCAGACAGCATTGGCAGTCAGGCATGAACCTGCATTACCTGAGCTGTGAGGGAGCTGCATTGCTAGTCATGCCCCTGCTTCACACTAATATATATGTGAATTCCCTCAGAGGTTTTGGAAAGAGAATTGACTTGGGGAAAATCACACCAGTTAATGCATGTCTGACAGAACTCGTCAAATGCACAATTGCTGTCTGACTGGAGGTAGAGTATGTTTCTGGACAGGAGCAATTTGATCCAAAAAATGGTTGTAATTGCAGTCTTCTCTGGAAAATATCTATTTGCAGGCCACTGTGTTGTATTTACATTAAGCTCACAAAGTTACAGTTCATAAAGGGGTGAACTGGTTATAGAACTTGAGTTTTGTGATGAATGTGAGTAAAGTTTTTTGTGAGGTGACTTCAAGCTTACATCATCAGTCAATGACAATTGCTATTTTTACAATCATACTGATTTGTTTCTTAAAGATTAAGGTTTTTCTTTGAAGCAGAGCAATCCTTTATCAATGCCTTCCACAATTAGTGGAGGGGAAGGTGAAATCTGTCTGAGAAAATTTAGATCTGTTCTAATACTTTTGTTACGGTGTTGGAACTGCTCTCTCTGATTAACAATTAAATAAAGGAAAGGTTAAAAATAAACTACTTTGTTTCAGAGGAAGAACGAATAATGGTTCAAACAATGCTCGTGATGCACACAGATACATTAGACCAGCAAAGCTAACACCAGCACTAAACAAATATGCAGTGTTGTATAAACAGACTCTAAACAGCATGTTGACCAGATCAACTTTGCTTCCACGATATTGGTGACATTTCTTTTTTTTAAATCATTTAATGAATTTATCCCTTATTAGCTGCTCTTCAAAAAACATATATAGAGCCTCACATGTCAGCAAATAATAGATAATTATTTAAAATGCAGATAAAACAAAGCGGGCAAATATATGCAAAACAAGAAGTTACAAGAGAGTGTATAAATTACATATATAATGTGGTGAGGCATGTTTTATTCAAAATTGTGGCTGGAAGAAATGGCATGAATTGCTGGGTGTGTTTAATGCAAGATTATAGCAATTTGAAACATGTCAAACACATGGCTAACGCCTCATGCTTCACTCATTCTTGCGTAAACTTGCATTGCCACCATCCATTATACCCTTGGTAACAACACAATTTTGCAAGTAAATATTGTAACACTAAGTAACCTTCACATTCAAGTTGTTTAGGAAGGGGAAAATTCAATCTTGTGCATATAGTCCTCCTGTCACTTTTGTAGACGGTCTGAAAGCTCTGAGATTAATTATATTGATAAAGACTTTAAAACATAAAATCTAACGGTTATCTGTGAGGGGATGTTGGAAAGTAACATTGTCACATAATTACCAATTGCAAAAATGAATTTGGGCTTCAACTTGGGGAAGTGTGGTGAAAAGAACGTCTTGAAATTTGCTAAATTATCAAACTATATTGTCTTCAATGGTAGATAGACACAAAAAGCAGGAGTAACTCAGTGGGTCAGAGCGTCTCTGGAGAAAAGGAATAGGTGACGTTTCGGGTCGAGACCCTTCTTCAACATTGTTGCTTGTGAAACACAACTGACTGGACAATAGTTTTATCATAGTATTGATCTGTATATTGCACTTAAAAGTAAAGAAGATATCACCTTTTACTCAAATCCAATTACTTTTCATGCATAGTCATCAAATCAAACTTGATTTATTTTATTCATAAAGGGGCTGTCCCACTGCAGCGACCTAATTGGCGAGTTTAGAAGAGTTTAGGAGAGTTTGAAAAAATGTCATGTTGAAGACCTCCTTCGACTATGTAGAAGACCTCCTTCAACCTCCTTTGACTATGTTGAAGACTAGCTTCGACTAGCTTCGGGAAAATTGGACACCGAATAGTGGAGAGTGAAGACAACCTCCTTCGTTCTCCTTCGACCTCCCTTCAACCTCCCTTCGACTATGATGAAGACTATCTACGACTAGCTTCGACTACCTTCGATTACCTTCGACTACCCTCGATGACCTACGAATAACATGCCGACCTACTACGACCTACTTCGACTAAACCTACGAGTCAAAAAAGTATCGATTTTTTTCCATGGCGACCTTATTTTACTCGCGGGCATTTTTCAGCATGTTGAAAAATATGCTGAGGCCTCGAGTACGCGGGGACTACCCTCGAGCATAAAGGAGAGGTACAAAGACCTCCTAGGACCTCGTGTCAACCATGCTGCGCGTATGAGTCGAGGGCAAACTCGCCAGAACTCACGAATTAGGTCGCCGCAGTGGGACAGCCCCTTAAGTTTTTAGTACGCATTGTTGATCAACCGCTAATCTATATTTCTGGAGAGCATGATAGAACTTTTAAAAACTGGGATAATCGTGACCTAAACTTACACTGTGGAGGAAATCCTATGTAAACTCAAAGTTGCTGTCAAAGGCATATTGAGGTAACGTTCATAGGAATATGGCAAAGCATTTGAAAGAAGATGCTAATGATAAATTGAAATACAATTGATATTACGTATATCTGTTAATGGGGGATGTTCCTTCAAAAATAGTCACCGGTTAACAGTTGTGTTTACAAATACAGAATCTGAGTGACATTTGATAATAAAATGAATCAAGCCACATTCTGTGACAAAGGTGACAAACGGCGTTTTTCTCCCCTGTTGAGAGAGTTTCATGAAGACAATAGATACATACCTAATGATTAATGGGAAACACAGAAAGGCCAGTTATCCCCTGTTTGTGCACAAATACATATGCTGAACAGTTTAAATAGTCGTTGATAGATTTGCCCTTGTCGTGTTGGTAGCAATATGTAGGGCTGGTAACAGTGGATACAAATATGAGCACAATCAATCTAATCTAACATCCAGAATCTTGGATGCATTTTGTGGGTGAGCTGTAAACTCACAGGGAAACAATATATTTTCTGTTAATGGATTTGTTTGTGAAGGAAAGGGACAAGTATGATTTAGGTATAATTATTGTAGGAATTCACAATTTATATACTTTCAATTTTAGAAAATCAATTAACAATAATTTTTTACTAAGTTATGATAAACAATTCTGTTTGTTTAAGAAATTAATTTCTCTCCTGATCGCATTCAATTCTGAGCAAAAGAGTCAGTAAAATTAGTTTAACGAGTTACAATTTCTTCGTCTTAAATGACATGATATTGGTGGCAGCAGATTATGATGAAATAGGATTAATAAGAACAAGACAGCTGCTACTTGCTAAGGCGAATTGGCTGGAATTCCGGGCAAAGAATGGTTCTTAAAGAAATGAACTTTTGAGCAGTGCAGCATGGTGGTGCAGTGGTAGAGTTGCTGCCTCACAGCGCCAGAGACCCGGGTTTGATCCTGACTACGGGTGCTGTCCATGCAGAGTTTGTACGTTCTCCCCGTGACCTGCGTGGGCTTTCTCCAAGATCTTCGGTTTCCTCCCACACTCCAAAGACGTACAGGTTTGTAGGTTACTTGTCTTGGTATAAATGTAAATTGTCCCTACTGCATGCAGGATAGCGTTAATGTGCAGGGATCCCTGGTCAGTGCGGACACAGTGGGCCGAAGGGCCTTTTTCAGAGCTATATCTCCAAAATAAACTAAACTCAAAAGGGTGAAACTAGTTTTGAGCAATGTCATCGAGTGATACAGCAGGTAAACGGGCCCTTCAGTCCAGTTTGCCCAAGATGATTAACGTGCCCCAACTACACCAGTCCCATCTGCCTGTGTTTGGACAGTTGGACAGGTACCCTTCCTATCCATGTACCTGTGCAAATGTCCTTTAAATGTTGTTCTAGTTTCTGCCTCAACATCCTTCTCTGGGAGTTCATTCTATATTCCATATACCAGCTAATTTTTCCCACCCTTTGTGTAAAAAAAAAGTTGCCCGTTAAATCCCATGAAATCTTTCTCTCCTACCTTGAACATATATCCCCTGGTTGTTAATTCCCATTCCCTGAGCAAATGGCTCTATCCATTGATCCTATCTATTTATCTCATGATCATACACACCTAAATAAGATCACCTCTCACCCTTCTACATAGCAAGGAATACAGTCCTATCCTGTCGAACCAAACCTTATACCTCAGGCCCTCAAGTCCTGGCAACATCCTCGTGAATATTTTCTGCACTCTTTCCAGCTTAACAGCATCTTTCCCATAGCAGGCTGACCAAAACTGAACACAAGATTCCAACAGTGGCCTCACTAATACCTTGTAACTTCAATACTCAATAACTGATGAAGACTGATGTGCCAAAGTCTTCGTGACTACCTTATCTGCATGTGACACCACTTTCAAGGAACTATGTACCAGCATTCATAGATTGCTCTGCGCTACATCACTCCCCAGGGGCCTACATTTACTGTGAAGGTCCTGCCTTTAGTCTTCCCAACATGCAACACCTCGCATTTAGCTGCATCAAACTCCATTTTCTACTCCTCTGCCCACTTGTCCACTGATCACGATCCTACTGTAATGTTTGATAACCATCTTCGCTATCTACAATACCACCCACTTTAGTGTCATCTACAAACTTACCAATCATGCCATGTACGTTCTCATCCAAATCATTGATATAGATGACAAACAGCGATGGGACCAGCACTGAACCCTGAGGCACACCACTAGTCACAGGTCTCCAGTCCAAAAAATAACCTTCCACCATCACCCTCTCCTTCCTTCCATGAAGCCAATGTTCTATCCAGTTGGCTAACTCTCTCTGGATCTCATGCGATCTAACCTTCCAGAACAGCCAACCATGTACAACCTTGTCAGATGCCTTGCTGTAATCCATGTAGATAATGATTACAGCTCTGCCTTCATCAACCATCTTGGTTAGATCTTCAAAAATAAAATTTGTGTAACATGATCTCCCATGTACAGGTCTGTGCTGACTATCCCTAATCAACCCATGACTATCTAAATGTATGTATATCTTATCTCAGAATACTCCCTAGTACCTTCCTAACCACAGATGTTAAGCTCACCGGCCTATAGTTCCCAGGCTTTTCCCTACAGCCCTTCTTGAATAGAGGCACAACATTTGTCACCCTCCAGTCTTCTAGCACCTCACCCGTATTTGATGATGACATGTATCTCAGCCAGGGTTCCTGCATTTTCCTCTCCAACTTCCCACAGTGTCTGCTGATATATCTGATCGGGCCCGGGAGATTAGTCTACCTACATACGCGTCAGGACCTTTAGAACCTCCTTGACCGTAATACTGATTGGCTGGCCCATTGACTGGCCCAAGTTCTCCGATCTCATGTCTTTCTGCATGGTAAAAACAATGGATGACTGTCTTTCACATCCAACTTAATTTTCATGTCTATTTTTACCTAGAAATTCCAATGTCAGTGGATTTTATACAGGAGTACAAACAGGCTTATATAATATTGTTACTTTCGCTTTAAATTATATTCAGCTAAAAGGTGCGGTGGAACTTGCTGGAAACGTCTTTAGTTTAGTTTAGAGATACAGCGTGGAATCAGGCCCTTCAGCCCACTGAGTCCACGCTAACCACGATCACCTGTACACTAGTTGTACCCGACACACTAGGAACAATTTACCCACAAATTACACGTCTTTGGAATGTGAATGGAAATCGGAGCAGCTGGAGAAAACTCACGTGGTCACAGAAGGAACATACAAACTCTGTACAGACAGCACTGGTAGTCAGGATTGAAACCAGGTCTCTGTCATGGCAAGGCAGCAACTTTCCTGCTGTACCACTGTTTAACCCTCTGGCCCTGTGCCACTGTGCTGCCTGTCTTGGGACTTACTTCCAGCATTGACCTGCTGAGTTGTGCACGAGCTGGCTAAATTGTGTTTGTTATTTCCCAACTACTCTGCAGCATAGGGATCTATGTGGGGTCAGCAGTAGAGCATTGCTGTCGGTTAGGACCAATACAGTACAGATTCCCCTCGTTATAACAGACCATGGAGGGGGATTAGTGTCTGTTATTAGTAAATGTCCGCTATAACTGAGTAAGGGTTTGTCCACCATTGACACCACTGCCTGGGATCCGGTTCAGAATCCTGGACCCCGTCACTGAGAGCCCAGTGGGACCTCCCGCACCACACGAAGCACAGCGGCCCATGATGGTCGCCCAGCACCACCTTGCCCAGCATGGTTGAGGAACGGCCCTGCTGCTGGCTACAACATTCACAGATTGAGTCTCCCTCGACCAACTGCCCGGGTGATAGGACATCGACCTTAGACGTTAACGCAGTTTCACCTTCCGAAGACGCTACCTAACCTTCTGAGTGTACAAAGTTCCTGTTAACTGCTACAAATGTTTTTTGTTACTGCAAGCTAAAAAAAACTAGAGGCTGTTTGTTTCATTGTATAAGAGAGTGCCATTGCACAAGTGCTGATCAAAGCAATGGCTTGTCAACTTCCATGTCCCCCCCCCCGCAGTGTAACTGCGGCCAGTGTTCTTAAAGACACAGGGCTGTCGGATTACTGTGGGATGCTCCAGCCGCTATAAGCAGAATCCATTATAAAATGATCCGTAATAATGAGGGTACACTGTAACAGAATGCTATTTCAGTTAAACCGAGGACAAAGCTCTGAGGGGCAAGGGGAACTGAACGGTTTCATTGTTTAAAAGCAGTAATTGATTTTAATTCAGCAGCATCTGTGGAGAGAAGGAATGGGTGACGTTTCAGATCGAGACCCTTCTTCACCTGAAACGTCACCCATTCCTTCTATCCAGAGATGCTGCCTGCCCCACTGAGTTACTTATGCATTATCTTCGGTGTCAACCAGAATCTGCAGTTCCTTCTTACACAAACGATTTTAATTATTGAATTGATCTTTTTATACTTATTGCGCACATATCAGAAACATTCAAAACTCCCTGACAATGCTCACAACTGTGAAAGCAAAGAGCAATGCTCATTTGCTGTTGAACCTTTATACCATCTGTTTCATGGGCATGCTTAATTTGGCCGTTCACCACATGGCAGCATTAAGCCCCACGCAGCCCTCCTCTCACCCCCATGGCCGGTATCAACAATGGCCACCTTCTCCGGTATCTACAATGCTAACAAGTCTCTACAGTTCACCCCTGATGTCAGATTTTGGTCACATCTTTTTTGTGTGATTTTATTTATTTGCAGCATAGAATAAAGTCGAGTTTCATCACTTGGATGAAGAGTCTTTTAGATGAGCATGTGGAAGTGCATGGAAGTACCAAATAGAGACAGATGAGATCTGCCTCGAACTTGGCCATGTTCAGTACGGACATTGTAGGTCGAAGGGCCTTGTTCCTGCGCTGTACTGTTCTAGATTCTATGTTCCTTATTGCTTTAAGAATACTTTTCAGTGGGTAATCTTTTTTGAATGTTTCTATTAGTCAACATGACCCAATATAAATTATTCATTTCCTCACTAAGCACCTTTGTTTACTGTAAAGTGAGATCTATTCATCAGAAGTCCAGAATAAAATGCTGCCCAATATCACTTTATAAATAACACTATATTCTATGTTCTTCACTGGCAGCCTTAATTGAATGGCAAGAAAATTGCACCCCTATATTAATGTTATTTTCTCTGTTTTCAATGCTTGTCTTGCATAACGTTAAAAAAATTACTTTTGTAACAAAGATTTTTATTTTGATTTGCATTTTGCAGTTTTTGGGTAAGATGGAATGAAGTGTACCAATTTTCCTGTAAAACTGTAATTGCAATAAAATGAATTGAAAGAGCACTAGATAGCACTATTTTACTTCGGAGTCACGTGAGTGACTACGTGAAGAAGACCCGTCAGGGCGCATGCGCGTCATTACGTCTGACGCATTGGCGCGAACGGCAGCAGGAGGACGGAGCTCCTCCTGCAGGTGAGTAGTTACAGCTCCACCAAAGTCAGGGAGACTTTGGAGGAGTTACAAAAAAGTAGAAATTGTTTCTGTATTTTTTCCCCCATAATGCAGGAACAAGTAAAAAAATCATCAAGGTGCGGGCCTGCTACGGACAAGGAGAGAGAGAGCTGCGGGAGCACAGTTTCTGAAAGGCAGCCTGTCACCTCTGGGGAGTCGCAAGCCGGTAGCAGTGCCCAGTGCCCAGTGGCCAAGTGCCCAGCCGGGTACACAGCCAACGCCAGTCGGGCGGTAGGCATAAGCCAAGTCTGTCAGGGCCATTGACGGGCCAGAGTCGGGCCAGGAGAGTCCCGTCGGGGACAGGATACCGTGCCCCAGCGGTTATCCAAAAGGAGCAGAGCATACAGGGGCTGCTCCACAAAGCCACACTCCAGGAGGAGTTGTGCAGGTGGGAGGCCATGGGGACGGCTCCGCCGGCAGTGCCTAGGAGAGGCCTGCTTCACAAAGCCACACTCCAGGAGGAGTTGTGCAGGCGGGAGGCTGTCGGGACGGCTCCGCTGGCAGTGCCTAGTAGAGGCCTGCTTGGAAGCACCCTCTTTGCAAGAGGTGAGTGCAGAAGGGCAGATACACTCTGACCCTGAGTCCGACGACGACTTCCAAAGGGAGGGCATGCAGCGGCCAGAACTGACACCGTGTGCAGCACGGTTTGCCATGTCGTCGGACGCTGGTGAGCCTCTGGGTGAGGAACTTGCCACCAGCATAAATTACCAAGTCTCACATCAGCTACAGGAGCTGACAATGTATGAGACAGTAAGGAAGCATGAAGCCCCAATCAACTGTGGCCTGTTAAAAGTTCCTGTTGGGAACAGGAAGATTTGGGGCAAGATGGGCATACAAATGAGAGCCCAGGAGGAGGTGAAGCTCCAGCATATTTTGAAAGTTGCTGGCATCTGGCATAATGAGCTTTGCCAGGATGGTGGATGGAGAGGCCATGACGAAATTACAACAAAAATGTGTGGCGTTATTGTGGAGTGCCCACTTTGAGATTAACTGCCTCCGCAAGACTGCATTTAGACCAACCATCAACCCTAAATGTGCTTCACTCTGCCAGCCTGGCACAGTGCAACTGGCACAGCTGTTTGGCGAGGATTCTGCACAGCAGGTGAAGGAGCTGGAGGAGGTTTGACTTCAGTATCACTGAACAATTGGAAGTTCAGGTGGAACTTACAAGCTTATCTAATAAAGGTGTAATTGCTAAAAGGGCTGTCTCACTGTGCGAGTTGACCCACGAGTGACCCCGAGTTTAAAACAAATTTAACTGGTGGTAATCACGTACAATTAACGTAGCGGGAACGTCGGAACTCGTGGACGCAACTTAGCGACTCTTGGCGCTAACGGGAGGTACACGTGAAACTTGTTAACTCTTGCAAAAGTTCAAACATGTTTGAACTTTTCCACGAGTAAAATGTACTCTTGAGGTTAAAAATTAATACATTTTAAACTCGTTGTAAGAACGTAGTGGCCCGTGCGTTTAACTTTGTGACTCGTGATTCTACCGTGGGAACTCTTTTTAGAAACAATAATCAGGGACAGAAATATCAGTTACTTAGACTTTTTAAAGACAAATTCTGCTTAACAAAGTTAAGCAAGTTATTGATAAGGTGACAGAGTGGGTTGAAAAGAAAAAATTGCTTGAAGTTTATATATAAATTTGTGTTGTGTTGTGTTGTGTTGAAAAGCTTTTTGCTGATCCGTTTGATTCTCACTGTTTGTTTACTTCATTGCACAATAAAAGAGAGTTCTTTGCTATCAAGATCAAATTGATGTCTGGAAGTCTTCATTTTAATATCACTACAAAGTCTCATGACTTGAATGTAATATTCCTTTCATCATAAAACACAAAATAGAGGAAGTCAAAATATATTCACATCTTGATTCTCACAATCATTTGTGAGATTTAAGGACTCAGCTGCCTCATATGCTGTGCTTTTTAAATGTTTAAAATTGTCCCCTCTCAGTAGATCAGAAAATAAGACAAACAGCACGGTGAATGTGAAACAAAGTCTTTATTCATCTTGTTCAATATAAATAACGCTTCTTTGCACATATTGAGAAAAGGAGCACCACAGCAAACAACACAGTGGTCTGAAAAAGGGCTTCTCATACATGAAAATCAACAAATGAAGCACAAATAAAAGTATTTCCACTATATACTAATTCAGCTGAGAAATGCACTAGTCTAAATTCAGGCAATAAAAGATACAATGCAATGCGCTAAATGACAAGTTTTGAGATCTACAATCAGATAAGCAGATGCATGATAACCACGTTTTAAAGGAAAGACAGATGCAATGAAATTACTTTTACACCACAATAAAAAATAAAATCCACACTTAAAGTTAAACAAAGGAAAGTCAGCAGCATTTAAACTAAACATGAAATTAACTGGATTTTTCTGCATGTGGGCTCTCCTCATGCAGTGATGTACCTGTGGTTGGCAGCCGCTCAAAATAAGCTGTTCTGCCACGGCACACTGCCCAATTCTGAATTATAGTAGGAGCAGAGATGGTCTCTCTGCTCTTTTGCACTGTTGGTCCACGTGTTACCTCGAAAACACTGCAGTGGCACCAAAGTCTCGTCGTTTGTACCACTCCTCCACGCACCTAGTGTTATTCTCCCTGTTTGACTGTCCACTAAGTCACCGTCCTGCATGACTGTTGCTGATGCTGAAGCTGCACCTCTGATATGGATCAGGTTGTGCAGAACACATGCAGCAAACACAATAATCTCTATGTTCTTTGGCTGGCATGACATCATTTTTTTAACATGTGATGATTTTTCAACACTTCGATATACATTGTTGCCTCAAGATTAACGGGAGAGGAACTTGGTACACTCAGGAGACGAACTTGGAACATCGCAGAAATGAGAAGTAAACGGGAAACTTAGACATACCCGTGGGAACTCGGTTAAACTCTGGATCATAAACTTGTAGTCTCGTACGCAACCACGAGTCTTTCACTCGGGGTCACTCGTGGGTCAACTCGCACAGTGAGACAGACCTTTAAGGCAGTTTACCAAAGCCATCAGTTTGTGTCCAATATCTTTCCCAGACCAAAAAAGGATGGGGGATGCAGAATTATACAGCACCTGAATAGGCTTAACCCTTTTGTACGGTATAGACATTTTAAGATGGAAACGTTTGTGAAGGAGATCTTAAAGATGCGGATTCAGTGTCTGTTCATTTGCAGGATAGAAGATTTAAAATTCAGCTGGATGGGGCAATTATGGCAATACAATGCATTGCCTAATGGTTTGTCTTCAGCTCCTAGAGTGATTACAAAGTTGTTAAAACCTATTCTAGGCATGATGAGAAGTCAAGGGTATGTGCTCATGGCTTAACTAGATAATATCTTGATTGTAGGACAATCAAAGGAAACAGCTGAAGCATCATTGGCAGTTGGTAAAAACCACTTTTTAAAAAATTGGACTTAATCAACATGATTGTGACCTTGCCCAGGCAAAAAAGGGTAGAGCTAATTAAGAGCTGTATCAAGTTAATTGCTGACACACAGCCTTCAATTAGCCAGGTGACAAGTCTGCTGGGGAAATTGCTGGCAGCATTTCCAGCAGTTCAATAGTGGCCACTTTATTATCTACAATTACAAAGGTCAAAGGAACAAGCACTGAGGATACATTAGGGTCATTATAATAGACATATGCTTCTACCAATAGAGGCTGTTGCTGATGTACAATGGTGGATTCAGCATGTGTCCACTAGTAGTTCCAAAGTGTTATTGGACCAAGCCTCCATGATTTTGCAGACAGATGTCAGAGTACTTGGGTAGGGTGCTACTGATACAAGATCCAGCTGTGGAGACAGATGGACATTGCTTCTGCAAACATGGGGAATTAACCAAGAGTATTTTATGGACTCAAGGCTTATGGCACTAATAAAACTAGTTTGCATGTGCAGTGCAAAATAGACAACACTACAGCAGTTGCTTATATGAATCACATGGGTGGAATCAAATCATTATCATGTGACAGGTTGGCAAATAAAATTGGACCTGGACTATGGATAGAGATATTTGGATTGGAGCTATCTATTTGCCAGGGAAACTTAATGTAGTACCAGATGGCAGGTCACAAAAATTCCGTGATAATACAGAGTGGATGTTGAACCAGGATGTGTTCAAGAACATAGTACTTCTATATGGAAGGCCAAAATATGTTCCATGGGCACCAGATCCAGGGGCAGTGGCAATTGATGCTTTTTCACTAAATTGGGATGATATGTTTGTGTACATTTTCCCACCATTCTGCCTCATAGGTCGGTGTTTGAGAAAATCAAGCAGGATGCCGCTTCAGGGGTTTTGGTGATACCAAATTCCCCGATTCAACCATGGTTCCCTTTGATGTTACAGACAGCGATCCAACCTCCTTTTGCTCATTCCAAACAGTAGGAATTTGCTGGAGCATCCAGTAACGTGTTAAGTTCATCCGTTATGTGATCGTATTGATCTGTTAATTTGCAGGTTTTTAAAGAATGCCTTACATTGGTCGAGGACTTTCTAGGCCAACGGTGGATATACTCACTGCAGCCTGGAGAAAGAGTACTCAAAAGCAGTATATGACTTATGAAAAAAAAAAAAATGGGAACAATATTGTGTTCAAAAGAATATTCGATATGATACTGTAGTTATAGAAAATGTGTTAGAGTTTTATCTACACTTTATTATGATGAGGGTCTTAGCTATAGTGCTATCAATACAGCTAGAAGTGCTTTGTCGGCATATGTTGTAATAGGTACACGGACACAAAGTATAGGTTCTCACCCTCTCATATCTAGGTTGATGAAAGGAATCTTTAATTCCAAACCGCCTGAGCCTAGGTATATGGTAATCTGCGATGTAAGCGTTGTTCTTAACATGCTTCGTCATTGGGTCCCTGTCACGTCTATAACTTTGTTAAAATTAACCATGAAATTGGCTATGCTAATGGCATTGGTGTCAGTACAGAGAGTGCAGACTTTGCAAAAACTTCAGTTAGATAGAATGGAAGTGACTACAGAGAATGTTATGTTTTATATTTATGACCTGCTCAAACAAAGCAGGCCCGGTGTGACAGGATTTAAGATTGTGTTCTCAACATATCCTACAGATCCATCTTTAAGTGTAAGGACACATTTCTTACATTACATTGAAGCCACAAGGGCTTTAAGACAAGAAGAAACAGGATTATTTGTCAGTTACAAGAAGCCAACATAAAAGAGTGGCAGTTCAGACTATCTCAACGTGGTTAAAGCAAGAGTTGGTTCAGGCAGGAATTAACATTTATGTGTTTACATCTCATTCCACTAGCGCAGTAGCAACATCGGCGGTCAGGGCGATGGACGTTCCCATCGACCATATATTAAAAGCCGCAGGTTGGAAAAATGAACTTGTGTTTCAGCAATACTACCATCGGCCGATTGTCCACTCAATATTGAGTGCTGTTGCTATTTTTTAAAGTCTGTTCTCAATACTGTTTAATTCTGTTTCGTTTGTTGCCCCTAAATTAAGAGGGTTTATTGGTTGTTTTATGACCAAAAAATAAAACTGTTTTGGTTTTGCATGATATGCAATGTCATGTTTACAGCATTATTGATGATACTCAGAGTCAATCGATGCAGTGAGAAGCCGGGATTTTGATCTGCGGCATAAAAATCACAGAGCTTTAAAATCTTCACGTAGTCACTCACGTGACTCCGAAGTAAAATAGTAAGATTAAACGAGAACTTACCAGTTTGAAGTTTGATCTTTATTTTATGAGGAGTTACGTTGGTGATTACGTGCCCGCCACGCCCAACCCTCTCTCATAGAAAAAAGGTCATAATGGTAGTTCTCATGTTGATCATCTTAATATGTTACTTCAATTATGGTGTTGTCTGTGATTTCATACCGCTGCTTTGAAGATTGACGCGCATGCGCCCTGACGGGTCTTCTTCACGTAATCACCAACGTAACTCCTCATAAAATAATGATCAAACTTCAAACTGGTAAGTTCTCGTTTAATCTTACTATTTTATTGTAGTTTTTCTTGGATTCACGTATTCAGCCAAAAACGTGTTCATTGCAATTAGGAACATAGAACAGTGCAGCACAGGAAGCATAGTTCAGCCCACTATATTTGTGCCGAACATGGTGTCATTAAACTGATCTCATCTCCCTGTACATGATCCATATCCCTCTATTCCCTGCACTTCCATGTGCCTATCTTAATGCCACTTAAACACCACTATCATACCTGCCTCTACCACCGCCCCTGACAATACGTTCCAGGCCCCCACCACTTTCTGTATAAAAAAAACTTGCCCCGCACATCTCCATTAAACTATCAAATCTCTCCCTGTAGCTTCTTCCTCCTCATGTCCGGCCATCTTCCATATCACGTATTTCCGGTCGGTCAGTGACGGTTGACGGTCGGTGGTTGCAGAATTGGCTACTTCAGTCAGTCACTGTGGCACAGTTTCTGTCGTCAGCATTGCCCGGGATGGGCCACGTGGAGGCTTCTGCTTGCATCCCTCCCTGCAGCTGAAACCCTCTAATCCAGCCGCATTCTGGTAAACCTCCTCTGCACCCTCTCCAAAGCCTCCAAATCTTTCCTGTAATGGGGCAACGAGAACTGCACGCAATACTCCAAATACAGCCGAACCAAAGTCCTACAAAGCTGCATCAGGACTTCCTGCCTCTTATATTCAATGCTCCTAGCAATGAAGACAAGCATACCATACGGTTTCTTAACCACGATAGACACAAAAAGCTGGAGTAACTCAGCGGAACAGGCAGCATCTCTGGAGAGAAGGAATGGTTGATGTTTTGGATCGAGACCCTTCAGGCTGAAATTCATGGGAAAGCGAAACGAGAGATATAGACGATTTTCCCTTTCCCGTGACTTTCAGTCTGAAGAAGGGGCTTGACCCGAAACGTCACCCTCTCCTTCTCTCCAGAGATGCTGCCTGTCCCGCTGAGTCACTCCCGCTTTTTATGTCTATCTTTAGTTTAAATCAGCATCCGCAGTTCCTTGCTACATGGTTTCTTAACCACCCTACCTACTGTGCTGTCACCTTCAGTGAGCTATGAATCTGGACTCAAAGATCCTTCTGCACATCAATGCTGTTAAGGGTCTTGCCATTAATTGTATACGCTCTCCTTACATTCAACCTCCCAACTGCATCACCTCACACTTGCTCGGGTTAAACTCCATCTGCCATTTCTCCGCCCATTTCTTCAGCTGGTCTATATCCCACTGTATCTTCTGACAACATTTCTCACTGTCTGCAATTCCTTCAATTTTAGTGTCATCAACAAACGTACTCACCAACCCATCCATGCTTACGTTCAGGTTATTTATATACATCACTAACAGCAGAGGTCCCAGCACAGATCCCTGCAGAACTCCACTGGTCACAGACCTCCAGCCAGAATATCTCCTTCCACCACAACTCTCTCTCTTCTATGAATAAGCCAGTTCTGAATCCATACAACTAAGTCTTTGTGTATCCTGTACATTTTATTCTTCTGGATCAGTCTATCAATAGGGACCTTCTCAAAAGCCTTACTAAAATCCATATATACAATATCCACCGCCCTACCTTAATAAATCTCCTTCGTCACCTCCTTAAAAAAACTCATTCAAGTTAGTGAGATAGGGCCTGCCGCATACAATGCCAACTATCCCTAATTACCACCATTCTCTTCCAATGGGAGTAAATCCTGTCTCAAAAGAATTCTCTCCAATAGATTCCCTACCACTGACGTGAGACTCATTGGCCTATCGTTCCCTGGATTCTCTCTACTTCCCTTTTTAAACAAAGAAACAACATTGGCCACTCTCCAGTCCTCCAGGACCTCACCATTGGCTCGAGACGAAGCAAAGATCATCGCCAAGGACACCACAATCTCCTCTCTTGCCTCCGTCAATAACCTGGGATAGGTCCCATCAGGCCCTGGGGATATATCCACCTTAATGTTCTTCCAGAGCCTCAGCACCACCACCTTGTCGATCCCAAACAGCCCCTGCGTACATGTATTCTTCACACTGATCTCGCTGTCCTGCAAGTTCTTCTCCTTGGTGCATACAGAGGCAAAGTTCTCATTTAGTATGTCATTTACATCCTCCTACACTAAACATAGATCCCCTCACTTATCTTTGAGTGGTCTTATCTTCTCCCTGGTCATCCTCTTATTTTTAATGTACGTATAAAGGGCCTGTCCCACTTGGGCGTCATTTGCGCGCCATTTACGAGACATAATTTACGCGTCAAGACGCAAGACGCGCGAGTTGTGATGCATGCATGGTGCGCATTACGCGCGCATGGTGCGTGGTGATGTAGGCAGTGATGCGCGGTCGCGCGCGGCGCCACGGGATTTTGGGATTCACAAAATCTTCGTGCGCCACCTGCGTGACACGCAAATGACGCCCAAGTGGGACAGGCCCCTTAGAAGCCAGGATTCTCCTTAAAATTGTAATGTTCATTCTTCACTTGAACAGCTGACAATTTTACAAAGCTTAGGTGTACAAGTGCCAAAATACTGATTGTCCTAAATTTCACATTGATTCACCTGTCATCAGCAGTGGTGGAAGCTGGTACGAGGATGGCCCAGTAATTTTTATGAATAACATCAGCATTAGGAGTACTACATGACCAAATGTTTTCAGAAATATCTTAACAGTTGAAGGCTTTGCAAAGATTACCAACATGCAGGTCGTCTGTGGCTTTGTGTGCTTACACATGGAGGTGAATAGTCAGGCATACTCAGTATGTGTTTGAACAAACAGTTCCAGAACATTAAGGTAGACACCCACATGTGGCGAGACCTATTGGGAATCTGCTAGACCAAGCCCTAGGATTTGGAATCTATTTCCCAGAACTATCAACCAGCACGTTACCCACACGTACAAAGCTCCAGGTCTATTTTGGAAACCCACCACCGTACCCCTGAAGCAAATGCTGAAATGTTGAATGATTACTTTACTGTGGTTGTACAGAGGAATCAGAGTTCTCATTCTGATCATTCACGTTTGAACAAATTAATCAACTTGGAAATCCAATCTGAACAAATGTCCAAAATCACTTTCTTCCCCCAAGTTTGGTGAAAGGTATAAGCATCACAAAATGTAAAAACAATACTTGAGCAGTAAAACCTGAAATTACAGATATAATGTGGAAATAATGTATATCTGTGAGGATAAATTTATTATAATGGGTGTGAAATCACTGCCTTGAGAGCCGAAGGAAATGATTAAAATTAAAAAGTATCAATGTTTTCAATTTCTTATTTAAAGCACAGTATGAGTGGAGTATGGAAACCCACAAGAAAATGTCCTAAAATGGAGCTCCAAGAAGCATCCAACGTGAATATATCTTGGTGTCATTGTGTATGTTTAGTTTAGTTTAGAGATACAGTGAAGAAAAGGGCCCTTTGGCCCACCGAATCTGCACCGACCAGCGATCCCCGTACATTAACATATCCTAGGGACAATTTACAATTTTACCAAACCAATTAATCTACAAACCTGTACGTCGTTGGAGTGTGGGAGGAAACCGGAGCACCTAGAGAAAACCCACGCCATCAAGGGGAGAACGTACAAACTCCGTACAGACAGCACCCGTAATCAGGATTCTCTGGCGCAGTAAGGCAGTAAATCTACCGCTGCCCCACCGTGCCACCCATGTTTATGGATACTTTTTGCATATTCTCTGTGGCTAAATTCAACTCCTGCTGGAAGTCATTGTGCAGCTTTGAATTCGGTCAAAATCAATGGTAGAAATGGTGGTTTGTGGACTTCTCATTCCACAGACACACACCTGGAATCTAAGCAGAAGATGTGAACATCTGCAGGCAATATGCACAAATGGATCCAGGGCACTACCACGAGTGCAGTGAGAAGAGGTGAGAAATATCAAGGGCAAAAGGTTTAAAATAAAATGTAGTCCCAATCATTGAGAAGGGCAATGGTCACTTGTGCCTGGTCTGTGAAAACAGCTATACAGTTACTACTAATCACATACTTAACATGCCTCCAGCACTCAAATACATATTGCATACCTTATTTCAGAACATAGACTTGCTATACCAATTATATTCAGCTATGCAAGTTGTGTCATTTGCACGTTGCAATGCAATCATTGACACATTTCTTGCAGGGAAAGGTGACTTTTGCTTGCAGCTGCAGCTGGTTTACACTGAAGATAGACACAACGTGCTGGAGTAACAGCACTACAGGCAGCTTCTCTGGAGAGAAGGAATGGGTGATGTTTCGGGTTGAGACCCTTCTTCAGACTGAGAGTCAGGGGAGATGGAAACTAGAGGTATGAAGGGTAATGTGTGAAAGCAACAGATCAAAGCAGACAATGTACAGTTGTGATGGAGGCTTGGTTAATGAACTCAAACAAAATCTGTCCTTGCCTTTCCAATTGCATGTAATTGCATGTAATTAGCATGCATGTCCAAATCTGCCATTCAATAAAAAATTGACACACTTTTCCTGAATATTAGTCTGCACAGTGTAAGGCAAGTATGGTTTGTGAAGTTGGGACATTGGAGCTCAGTTTATGGAGGCAAGCAGAAAACTTGTGCATCGTTGGTTTGAATTTTATGATGATGATGGGACTTTTTTACAAGTTAAAAAAGAGTTGCTCTGTGAAACATAAAATCTTCATAGTTATGAAGATGAAAGTACAGAAATAGGTCCTTCGGGCAGACCATCAAACACTTATTGACACTAATCCATTTTATTCTCCCCACACTCCTCTCAAACACTCTAGATATAACCATTCACCCACACACTGGGGGGCATTTGCAGGAGCCAATTCACTCACCACATGCATATTTATAGTGTAGAGATACAGCGTGGAAACAGGCCCTTCGGCCCACCAAGTACACGTCAACATCGCATCCTAGACACAAGGGGCAATTTACAGAAGCCAATTAACCTACAAACCTGCACGTCTTTGGAACATGGGAGGAAAGCAGAGCACCCGGAGAAAACCAGGCGGTCACCAGGAGAACGTACAAACTTCCCCCAAACAGTACCAATAGTCAGGATGAGAACCGGGACTGACTCTGTGAGGCAGCAGCTCGACTGCCATGCCACAGTGCCACTGCACCACTTTGGGAAGAAACCAGAGCACCTGGAGGAATCCTACAACACAATGGGGAAAATATGCAAACTCCACATAGGCAGCAGACAAACCCAGGTTGTTGGAGCTGTGAGCCACACTCTGCTAAACGCATTGTTCTTCCATCTCCTGCTACTCCTGTTGTTCTTCTCCCTTTATTGCTTGATGGCAGATAGTGGCTGTGCTGTCACCAAGCCTGCAGAGTACTGCTGGCAAAGTGGTCTAGAGAGTGAGGTTAATATTACCGACCCCATGGCTTGTCTTGTGGTTCTGTGACTGGAGTTATCATTGTGTTCTCCACCACTTCTGATCGAAAGAAAGATCCATGACAACATCTGCACACCTGTCGATTACCACAGGTGAAATTTCAAGGGCACAACAGATGGCATCAGGGTAAGAAGGTCAAGTGACCTTCACAGAGTTTACCACTAACATTTTGATTTGATCTTACACAGAGAACATGCAGTTCTGAACTCCAGCTTCACATGTGGAGTCAGGAATGTCAGGGCAAGGAAGTATTTTGCTTTTCGAACATTTGGAAAATCTCCAATTCTGCAAAATCATTGTGCCTGCAATATCTGCTGAGTTCAGATTAAGACGAAGGATCTGAATTTCTCTCCCTTGAGCAGAGAGCACTCATGGAGGTGAACTTTAACCAGTGAAATGTGGCATTAATCAGACACTACTGTCTGAGTGTTTAGATAGTTAGAAAATGCCGGTGTGGTCCTGGGCTGAGGATGGGTAGTTGAGTTTACTGTCATGTGTGTAAGTATAGTGATGTACAGGTACAGTGAGTATCTTACTTGCAGCGGCATCATTAGCACACAGCCAACACACAATACACAATTGTGAATTTGTGGAATTCTCTGCCACAGAAGGCAGTAGAGGCCAATTCACTGGATGAATTTAAACGAGAGTTAGATAGGGGCTAGCGGAATCAAGGGATATGGGGATATGGGGAGAAGGCAGGCAATGGTTACTGATTGTGGATGATCAGCCATGATCACAATGAATGGCGGTGCAGGCTTGAAGGGCCAAATGGCCTCCTCCTGCAACTATTTTCTATGTTTCTAATACATAAATTCCACAAGATTGTGTAAAAAACATCTACTCAAAACAAGACATTAGTGCAAAACACAATTAGAAGACAAGTTCACAGTAGTGCAAGGTTGTTTCAAGAACCTGGAGATTATAGGAAAACAACAGGTTCTGAACCTGGTGCTGAGAGACTTTGGAGTTTTGTGCGTTGTGCCCGATGGTAGCAGAGGGCATGGCATGGATGGCGGGGATTCTTGACAATGGATGCCGCCATTTTGAGGCAGTACTTCATGTAGATGCTCTTGATGGTGTGGGGGAGTTGTGCCTTTGACGGACTGAGCTGTGTCCAACACTCACTGCACCTTTCATTGATTCCTGTCACCAAGGCTTTGTTTCCCTGTCTATTGCTCCTGAGACAGTCGGAATTAGTAATGTGCCTTCTATAAGTTTCCAGCCTTTGGTTTCTGTGCCCTTACTACACCGTTGTTGCTCTCGTCCTTTGGCACGTTGTACTGACCTTTGGATCTTCCCCTCCTGTCACAGGGACTGCTACTGCAGCAATAAAAGGCTGTGGTGACCTCAATGCTCACTCTACTCTCACAACTGTTGTCTTCAACCTCATTAACGGCCTCTGGGGTCAAGGAAAGAGCGTTCACGTCGCGGCCATGTTTCCACCAATCTTTCCACCACCACGCACAAGAAGCACAAGAAGCGACAGGACTGACACCATTGTATGCAGTTGCCGAGAAGTGTGATCAGTTCTGGCTGAACAACTTCTAATCTTGTGTGTGGACTCGATAAGAAGAAGAAGAACAGGCTCTGCTCTCCATCTGGCCCCTTAAACAAAACCTGCAAGTGGGTGATGATCCCTTTAAATGGTGCAGACGCAATGTTCAACTATTACGTTGTGACGTGTTAGTAAAAGGAGACAATTCTTTAGGAAAAAGCCAAGTAAATATGAAGTGCTGAAGTGACTGCTGGAGTGATAATTGTGAGATCAGTCTTCTACAATGCTAATGCCACTTTAAGATGACATAATGAAGTACCTGTGATCAGCACCGGTTATTTATATCTGTGGGAATAAATGTTATGTAGGTAGGAGTGCTGGAAGTGAGCAGTGTGCATCTGTACATCTAACTGACAATATACATGCACGTTATTTGTGCCTGGTGCAAGTGGGGTCATTCAGAAGTAAGGAAGCGATCACAGGTCACATCAGTTGCTATGTGCAATCAATTCAATCACCAGCACACAAAAAAAAAACATGTGTTCCTCAAATACATTTCTCAGTCTGGATGTCCTTAAGTATTCTACACCTAATGATAATGTATTTAACCTTTCTAACGTGCAAAGATATCTTGAGACATTTTTCTTAAAATTATCTGACTGACTATAATTTATGTTTATTGAAGGAGTTCCCTGCTATTTGAAATAGAGGTCTTGTGAGTCCCGCATGTGCTGTAGAATATCAAAACATTTGTCAACCATTTATAAGAGTGTGAGCGAGTTAAGAAAATGTACTCGGAACAGCAAAGAACTCAATCAATAGATGTTTATAACATGGGTGTCAATTGTTGCTATGTTTAATAGGAACTCCTCTCGCAGTCCCTTACACAACTTTAAAATTAGCCCAATTACTTCCAAGCTAAGTTTAAATTATAAAAGTACTTATAGACATTGATAGGCGTTGTTGATTGCCAAAACACATGGTTGTCGTTTCAGATTTGAGAGCCACTGATTTAAGTGATATTCTCAAAATAAAATGTTGCTTCATATTGTTCATTTAGTGGTGGTCTGGCCATCTTAAAATGCCATTAGTATTGTAGAAGATAGTACTGATTTAAACATGTTCTTTCGAGTGATCATTTTAATCCATTAGTTTTACTTTGATTTTTTTTCCAAAAAAGTTGTGTAATTGTGCTTGACACAATAAAATAACAGACCAGCTTCTTTTTCCCTTTCTAAATGTTTTAAATATTTTGCATATACAACGTGCAATGAATGTGAATAATCACTCATGCTGTGCTTTGAAAATCAGCCTGCTTTATTCGTATGCTGTAAGTGGCATCAACATCATGTGTCACATTTTCCATCCATATTATCTTTTTAGTTCATGTTCAATAAGAAGTGTAGCCATGGCTGTTTGTTCATAAACACATCTGGTTCAGCAGTTGTTTACTGTAGTGAAAGGGACTGCCAGCTTCCGTATAACCACTTACATATTTATTTTCTTTGTATCATGTACAGTTTCATTTACAACTCGCAAGTGGTGCAAAATAAAGCTTGAGTTAAAGAGTGCCATTTACAATGTGTAGTTTCAAAAAATGTCTCAATTTATTAATACAATCTATGTTTTTAATCTGTTGTCATATGGTAGAATTATTCAAAATAATTATATTTTTATCATTATTAATGGGGGGTTTTAACCAGCATCTGCAGTTCCTTGTGTTATTTGCTAATACCTAATGTTATTTGATTTTATTAACCTAATAATCAGAATGAACAATGTGCTTTATAATTTATGCATTTTGGGTGAGAACTGAGTATCATCGAGCTTGCAGAAGAGCAAGGTAATCAAGATTAAGTTGTGTATCTGCACAACTGTGCACTTTTAGTTTCAAAATTGAGGGGAAAACGGATCATTTTGTTTCTTCATAGCACTATTCATTCAATTTTAAGGCCTTTTGGTGACAAAATGTGACCTGAAGTGTACCTGGAGTGTAGGTGTAGATCTTCTGGTTATGGTTTTCAAACCATTGTGGCTATTTATTGATTATAAGAATTTCAACAGATTTTAGTAGAATATCTCTTTGCTGTACTTAAAATCTAGTACAGTTATGCAGTGGGAATGATCAAACATTTATTACAGGAGAGAAGGTAATATGCATAATTTATACTGTTTTAGCACAATCATTAGTGATATTCTTGATAGATTTTATTTCCAACTTTCATATCTAATACATGCCTGGAAAATTAATTTTATATCTTTCATTTATTTGCCTATGTTAAAATTGAGTTTTAAGTCATCTTCAAGTGAACAGTTTGATTGCTGCTCATGCATGGGCTTAATTACTTCCGAAGAAGGACAGTATTAAATGTTTTAAATGTCACAAAAATAAATGAATATCAGCCAGTAGATATAAAACCAGCCAATATCTGTGATGTTTTCTCCAAGGGCTTTTTTATTTAAATGCCTTTGAGGCAAAATTTTATTTAGTCACCCAAAAAGGAATCCCATCTCTCTATTTATCACAGGCTGATGCTATATGATTTGTAAGTCTCTTACAAAATTTTAATTTGGTATGATTAGCTGTGCATCATTAAACAACAGTCTTTCATAAAGAATGCTGTAAAATACTGACAGAATCAAGATAGCGAATACTTTGAATAAGCTATAGTCAAAGCTAGATAATGTTATATGAAACAGAGAGAAGGAACTAGTGCTTTCAATTTGAGATGATTTTAGTTAGAAAGTCTAAAAGCCTGACAATTAATGTGTTTCTATTTTTAACATGTAATGCCCCTCAATTTAAATTATTTCGCTGAAGGGAAAAGTATAAGTTACGTTGACTAAAAATGTAATAATGATTAGATTATAAATACTTCTTTTTTTTTAAAACAGCCAGGCATTTATTGAAGGCATTTATTTGTTGGAAGGCTGTACCATGCTTTTCCCTTCTGTCTGGGACTGCCTCTGTAATTGGCAGAATGGGACCATCTTGATAATGGAAGTGTGAAGGTGTAATGAGAGCGTTAATTGATGCTTCTTAATCACTTTTAGGTATTAAGTCATGATGCAAGAATCCACGACAGAGACAATAAGCAACAGTTCAATGAATCAAAATGGAATGAGCACTCTAAGCAGCCAATTAGATGCTGGCAGCAGAGATGGAAGATCAAGTGGTGACACCAGTGCGGAAGTAAGCACAGTCGAACTGCTGCATCTGCAACAACAGCAGGTAAGTTTTGTTTTCCCTAAGACCTTCTTATTATATATTTCATCACTTTCTTTTCTTATTAACGATCAGATAAGCTTTTCTCCCCATAGGATTATAAGATGTATTTTGAGTGCTTTCAGTGATTTTAATCTTCAGTGCTGAAAACAATTTTCTCATTCATTATACTCCAGTGTTTAGGAATTCCTATGCCTGAGCGTGGTACGATGACATTTCATTATGATAATGCATTTTTATAGATAGGTATCTACCTACTTAAATTTAAATAAAGTAATTCTAATTGGCTTTATTATTTATTAGTCTTCAGTTTTTTTCTTAGGCACTTCTGTTGTAATATGTTATTTTCCACCAGAGGGCCACATTATTTGATTTCTTACCTACTAGCAACATAAACTGAATGTATTTCTTCTGAAGTAAAGAAGATTCACTGATGTATTGCCTTGCACAATTATCTTACAGTAAAAAACAATGTCAATTTTAATGATGGGCTGCTTTCAGAGAAGGGTGGGGTATGGGAGTAAGTGCAGGGGGAGGGAATATTTTGAAATCTATCCACCAAATTGAGCTAAAGGCCAGAGAAGTTTTAAGTCTCAGCTGTCATTGAAATGCTGACACCCACACCTCTGGACTGGAAACAGACAGAAAGTGCCAGTAAGAAGTGCAGATTCCCCTTACCAAGTGCAAGACTTACTATGAGTGACTAAGATAGAGCTTCAGGTAAGTTTGCAGGGGGATTAGAGAGCAATTTGAGGGGGGGGGGGGTGAATAGAGCTTGGCTGTCCTCATGGGCCTGAAGGAATAATTCTGCATTTTTGGTTCCATAAAGAAAATGCATAGGTCTTCTGATCTCTTGTATATTGATCGGAAAGATTGCAATCTCCCTGCTCAAGCCCCTAATTAAAATACAGTCAAGGCCCTGTTTACACACTAAATACAAAGGGTTATAAATTCATATGGTTGTCAAACCAAGCCTCCCCTGCTCACGATGGATTCTTTATTCAGCTGCAGAACTATGCAGACTGAAATTGAAAATTGCAGAAAGCAGTACCAAGCAAATAATCAAACTATTGGTTTTTAACTGCCCAATCTCCATCCAAGTGAGTAAAGTTAAAACTGGACTCGTAATGTTCTATGAGAGTTAAAATAGTTATTTGTTTAACTCGTATAGATAAAGTTAATAAAGTTATCATTCAAAAGAAGAGAATTGCAGGGATCTGAAATATTTAAGTTTTAAGGAATGCACAATGCTGTGACACTGCATATTTGTTTTTCTAATTAAATTCTTCCAACCTAAAAGAAAATACAAACAAAATTGTAAGTTATGTGGCATAAAGCATGTTAGATAAAATATTTTTGTTTGTAATATTCTGAATTCCAGATACTTTTACTGTGTGGATTTTTTAAGAGTTAATTCAAATGATATGGCGCTTGATTATTATATAGAATGGCAAACACTTTTCTCCTTTCCATCAAAAAGATGAAGAAAATACAGTTGTAGAAGTTTTGTTTATTTGGAACGTATGTAATTAAGCAGAAGGTGGCTTCATTGAGCGCGTTAGAAATGTAATGAAGAATTGGCAAGTTGATGTCTCCATCAGTCCCATCATTACAGTGTGATTTTGATTGGATAGATATTGGCATGTGTCACGTCTGCCCAATATACTACCACTTATTCATAATGATTATACAGTGATCTTTTCAAACAGGTAATATATTTTGGTAAATTGTTCAGGTCTTAATTCACTATAATTTAAAATGTATTTGTAAATTACATATATAATAAATTAGATAGTGTAGATAGAGTGGAACATTTTGAAAATTTTAGCTTTTAGTTTTTTAGAGTTTCTCTGATGATAATCAATTATTGTTATAAATATCTCAATTCAATCTACAAACTAATAGGAACACTTCACCCTAGGGTATTTATATCTTGACTGATGGAAATGAAATGGTTGTTCAAATTGTTTCCGCTACATTCCAAGAAAGTGAAATAAAAAGAAAATTATCTGTCTATAAATTTATTTCATGATAAGGTATCACTGATATTGATTATATGAAATCCTGTGTTGTACAGGCTATATTTTTGACATGGTAATTTATTTCAAAACTCAATTCAAAACATTTCTAATTTGGATCAATGTGCTTATAAAAGGTGTATGGGTTTAAAATGATTTGCTTAAAGGAGAGATAATAAAATTGATGCAATCTTAAATGCACTGAGTGGCAAGCTATATTTCAATTTAGCTATGATGCTCTTCTGTATAAAAAGTGATCAAGACACATGCACAGAACATAAGATGAGGAAATGTACTTGAGGCTAACTAATTGATTTTCCACTAGTTACTCTGCAAAAAATAAAATCTTTCTACTGAATATAGGAAGGCCAGTTGATTTGACCAAATGAGCAGAATTCCACCACAGCACAAAAGGAAGAAAAGGACTAAAACATTATGTCTACCTTCTGAATAGAAAGGTGAAGCGAAAACTAGGTAGATTACAAGTTGAGAAACTAACTGGTTTCACAGAAAAAAATAACTGTCCAGTGTACAAATATTATTAAAATCACACTGTCCAAATTAAAATATTTTGTCTATTTATAATCATTACAGAAAAATTGAAAAGTTTAGTTCAAGTAAAAAATCATATGTTTGGATACAACCACAGAATAGTGAAAGAGAAGAGCTTTTATTTGTAGGAAAGATTTATACTATTGAGGAAAAAAGCAACACATTTGTGTCACTGGAAAATAAAGTGCCTGAAAGAAAACTACCCGTAAGTAATGAGAATATCTCTGTTTCAAGGAAAACAATGAAACCTTTACTTGTTTCATCTTTTAAGCGTTTCAAATTGCCACTTTGTCAGCACATTTATGTAGCCTTGGAGGAGGATGGGAAGATGCACAGCTATAACATGAAACACATTCTGTTTTGATGAGCTTGCACATGCATGTTACCTGAATTAGTTGTTGTAAAATATTTACAGAACAGTGTAGCATCACTTGGAAACAAAATATTTGTGTGAACTTATGAACACTGATTACGACCTTGAGAAAATAATATAAAGGATCCTGGTTATCAGTTTAGACAGCTGGGTTAAAAGGAATGAAAGAAAAAGTGTCTACTTTCTATTGCCCTTCACATGGCATCTCCACCTATTACCTGACTTTTATTCAAAGTCCTGACCTCTCTTCTGCTCAATGTCCTGGCTTAGCTATGTGTTATGTTCCCTTTCCTACTCCCTGTAAGATTCAACCAATGCTCTTTCAAACTTTAATTTGGTTATGAGTCTCCCCAATATCAGACTCATAACAGGCCGTGCTCCAATTCCCTTATACAGGCAAATAAATTGGTAAACCAGGGAAATAACGTCCCCTCAGCAATAAGAACACTTAATTCCCTCCAATAACTTTTTGACTTTGATGTATACAGTGTCTTGTCTATGGTTTTTGTCTGTTCTTTTGCACTATGTATTGTTGGTGAGATTTGTGATTTGTGATGTGCTTTATTATTATTGTTGTTAGTGTTAATGTGCTAAAGCAGTACCATCATGTACCGAACCCAATTACCACCAACCCTGGTCGTGTGGCAAATAAAGTTTCTATTCTATTCTATTCTATTCTATTTTCAACTAATTTTCCATAGTTGTTGAAATATATTTTGCCCAAAGTACATTATGTGTTAATTAACATTTTCTTTCCTGTTGGTGCAAATAAACTGGCTTTTTCGTGAAAGATCTTCTGTCAGTGAAATACAAACACAAAGATGTGCAGAAATGTCAGGCATAAATTATCTGAAGTTAAATCTGCCTTTGTAGATTCTAGAAATTGCTATTGAAAGAAAGACCTTCTGTCCTCTGCACCAGCCACAGGTGACCAAGAGAAAACAAAATACAGCTAAAGCTCACAGCCAATTAGGAAGAAAAATATCTGAAGAATTCCAATTTAATCCCTCTGTGATTGATACTATCTGAAGAGGCCACATTAACAATGGCATATGTGGGTATAATATAATCACTACCTTAATTAGAAAGGGGTGCCTTGCTCTCTTGAAGGTATGCAGCCCAAGATGTAAACTCTATTTACATTAGGCCTGGAAAAATACGTCACCACGTCCTGCAGAATAATTTAATACTTGCCTGCTGAGCTCCTACTTGTTTGGTTCAGTAGCTGATACTAGGTGGAACAGGCATAATACGTACTGTTATGTTTGACTATCAATTTGTTTTTTGAGTACCTAGCCCTCTCAAGTGGATACCTCAGAATGTTAGTAGTAAGCCTCGGAAAAGATGGAATGGGCACATTGTGAGCAGAACTGGACCAGAGTCATATTTCACCATTTTTTAGTTCATCCACCCAATCTTGATTGGTTATGAAGCTCCAAATTATCAAGCAATAACTAAAGCAGCTTCAAAGTAAAATTTGAGCACTGGGTCTTTATAGAGCCACTTTGTCCCATTAGTCGATTTTGTAGCCACAATCGATTTTGCATTGTATCAGCTGAGCTGATGAAATGGATACCTGATACCTGACTTAACTTGAGGAGCTGAGCTTAAGATTGTTATAAGAACATATAAATTTGGAAAATCAATTTACCACAAAACCTGTTGAGCCTGCTTGGCCTTTCAGTAAGGTCATGGTAGATCTGATCTTTGCTTCAACTCCACTTTCCTGCCTCTTCCCACAACCCTATAGACCAAATATTTGCTTTGGCTTTGACTATGACTTGTTATTCATAGTAATGATAATTTGTTAGCTTTGCACACCATCTGCATCAAATTCAAATTGGAAATTATCATTGGTGACTTTCTATTTTGCATCTTTTTTAATATCCGAATTGAAGTCATCAAAAGTGAAATTGTTCCCTTTCAGATTTTAAATGGAGCTAAGCTGCATTTGATTCACTGGAGGTAATGTGAAAGAAGTTAGACAGTGAATAGATAGATGACGTGCATTTTTAGTGCTGTCAAGATCTAAGTAATAACTCTATCAAGGAAGATTGACCATAATGTAGCCCATCTATCTAGACTCCATAAGATAGTGGTCTCTCTCTAGTTATAGAAATTCACCGCTTCATATTGCAATTACACTGGATCTACATGAGATAAGGGAAGCATTGAAGCTGGCAGGACAATGTAGCAGTGCGGTTTTTATCATGACTTACAGCATACTCGTTGTCAACATCAGCAGTCCAGTGACCCCACGTAAATCAGTTGATAGAATCTTATAGGCCAGTTTGTCAAACTGCAAATAAGTCCTTTTCTCTTGAAATCAATAGATTCAGAGAATGGAGTTGATATATGTGGGCTATTCCATGTCATTTAATACTCTCTAGTGCTCGATTCTCCAGACATGGCTTAATTGTTGCCCACAGCTAGTTTGCATGTTATTGTTATGGGATAAATGACACTGTTCTTGACGTGGGCCTTACATAAGCACCTGGTTAAAGACTGAACATTGTCTTCATATTGTTCAGCTGAAATATTACACAGCCATGATCTTCCATCAACTTTTTTTCCACAATCCTGAGGAGGTAATGCTTATTTTTAGAACATAAAACAGCACAGCATAGGAACAGGCCCTTCGGCCCACACTGTCTGTGCCAAACATGATGGCGAAATAAACTGACCTCCTTTCCCTGCATATCCATATGCCTATCCAAAATCTTCTTCAACACCGTTATGAAACCTGCCTCCTCCACCACCCCTGGCAGCACATTCCAGGCACCCATTACCCTCTGTGTGTAAAGAAAAATGTCCTGCAAATCTCCTTTAAACTTTGCCCCTCTCATCTCAAAGCCCTGCCTCTGGTCTATGATATTACCACCCTGGGAAAAATGGTGTTTTTAGTAAATGTATTACATCAAAACTAAAGAAGAAAGAATGAATTAGAGCAACAGCAGTAAGACATACATAGGTTTTCTCATTAAATAGCGGACATGGGAAAGCGTATGGATCTTGACCCCATTTCAAAAACTTTCTGCCTGCCTTCTTTCCTCTCTGTTGGCCCAACTCACTTGAACCGAGATGGATGACAACTAGTTTAACCATTCACCATCAATTCCAACTGCACCACATAAACTGCTAACAACCTCTGCTCTCAGCATCCCCCACAACCAGCCCAGCATGCAGAAGTGCTTCCCCTTCTCAACTGGAATACATTTTCTTCAAACTCTTTCATTTAAACCAGCTTCCCATCTAGTAGCAAATGTTGGGAGTTTGTGGAATTTGTTATTAATGTTGGATTTGGCCCAAATGGGTCAGTGGCACTGCGGTAAGACATCATTAAATGCCACTTACCAATTGGTGAGTATAGATTATCTACATTCACCACTGCTCAAAGCCATCTTGAGCCAAAGTAGGTGGGTGCCATAAAATGTCCATTCAATTGAGTTAGCATGAGAAGCCTGGGTCTGGTATAATCTGGCATAGGCTTTGCTGACATATTCCCCAATATATGTAGCGATAGATGTCTGGATACTGAGACAGTCCAACATGTTGTGAATTCTGTGAACAGGTATCTCAGATGACATTTCCAGCAAATTCTGGGCTCTGTTCTGTTCAGTTCAATTTAGTTTATTGTCACAAGTACTGAGGTACAGTGAAAAGCTGTATGCTATCCAATCAGCAGAAAGACAATACATGATTACAAACGAGCCTGATACATTCTTTCCCCAATCCAACCAAATCAAAATGTACCGTTCATCCCAGTCCTACACCTTGTTAAAAATAGAGAATAATTTCATGAGATACCATGTTCCATCAGAGCAGTCTAGTGTTATAGATAAGGGAATGATGGATCAAACTATTATGCATTGCATTGAGTAGTGTGACGAATTTTAACTTGAATATTTCACGTAGATTTCTAAAGGAAAAATAAACATTAATTAAAATCTCTGATGTATGTGTGAATATGAATATTATTTTCTACCTTTCAGAGAGGAGTATATTTAGCAGCCATCAGGGAGAGGCCTGTGTAATGTTGCAGGTGCATGGCACATGCCGATATGCATGAGACAATTATTTAGACTTTACCAGGTCCCTGTTGGAAATCGCACACCTATACCTGAGGGAGCTGTAGTCATACCTAAATTGCTTGATGGCAACTGACATCTAAGAAGCAGCTTGGAGAATATAATGGTGCAAAAATCTGCTCACAATAAGTCATTCCCTCCACACCAGTAGTTGTCATCTATTCATGTGATTGGTCATGGCTGAGTTAAGTGAGTTCTAAGTATATTGTTAGTCCAGAGTATTGGGTAGTTGCATTAGGATTCAAGAACAAAAGTTAAAAGAGCTTAATTTGGAGGATACAGCTATGATTTTGGAGATTGAATTCGTCAGATAAAATCTATAGTGAGGAACTGCAGATGCTGGTTTAAACTGAAGATAGACACAGAAAGCTGGAGTAACTCAGCGGGTCACACAGCATCTCTGGAGAAAAGGAATAGATGACGTTTCGGGGTCTGAAGAAGGGTCACCCATTTCTTCTCTCCAGAGATGCTGTCTGACCCGTTGAGTTACTCCAGCTTTGTGTGTCTATTTTCTGGATAAAATCTATGTTTGGGTAGATTTCTATATGGTTGTTAGTGCCTAATGAGTCAAACAAACTATTCTTTCCTGTACTTATTTAGGATCAGTCGCAAATAACCTAATTTTGGGCCTGATCATGGACTACTAATATTTTCTTATAATTCCAAATGTTGCTCAGATTGAAATTGAATGGAAGTGCAGCAGTCCAAAGCATCCATCCACCCAACCACGATTTTTCTAGGCCAAAGCCTTCATGTAAAATGTTATTATTTTTGGTGTGAATTACTTTGACCAGACTATTTCAGTTAACTGAATGTGTTTGCAAGAAACTAGTTAGTGACTACATGGGAACTGAATGTGTTGGTAATTCATATTGTCAATCTTGGTGATGTTTGTTTTTCTACGGTCTGTCACATCTCACTGAAGTTTAGTCTTAGATACGTGAAGGTGATAAATTGTTTTTTAAAGACCATTAAAAGCTAAGACTGTATTTGGCAGTAGGTTTGGTTTTCGTTGCTGAACTCGTTCAGTGAAAGTAAATAAAAACCAAATATGTCCATTGGTGACATGTTTCATGGCACTAAAAATATTTTCTTGTCTATAGTGTATTACTCATCAGATCGAAAGCCAAAAATAAATAATCATATTGTACAAAGTGAATTTCAAAATTTAGGGTAGTGCTCCAGAAATGAAAAAATATTTAAGTTTAAGTAGTGCTCAGGAACTTATAATTGAAAAAGAGATTGAAGAATGTAAAAATATAACAAATATTATATTAAACATGCTTGATTCCAAACCCATCCCTAATTTTCATCATGATTCTGAGTGATCTTGCACCTCATCCACTCCTCAATTCTCCATATATTCTGATTCTGTTGGCGTCTAAAAATCTATCATTATCAATCTTGAATGTTTCCAGTGATAGAGCATCTGCTGACCCTTGCTCCAGAAAATACCGCGCATTAAAAAATGGCAACAACTATTCTTTATACCATGTTCCCTGGTTTTTGAGTTTCCGGCTCAGTAAAAGAGCCTGTCGGGGTAAAACCTGTCCATCCCACTCAGAATCCCGTCTATCGCAATGAGCTCCATTGTTAGCCTTATAATGTTCAGTGAATATCAACACTAGTTCAGATCTATTCAAGAAGAGGGTTGATAATCACATAGGGTAAAAATAGAGAAGATGCTGATAATTGAGAACACTTTGCAAAGGAAGGCAAAAGCTAATGCAAGCTGGCTGTATTGAATGGTCACCCTGCATCTGCTGTATACCCAAATATGGAAAAACTAAACTTGGAATTTTTGTTGTCATTGCTTAAGCAGCTCCAGTATATTTTTATTTTACTGAAATGTTCATTTTCAATTACTTCAAGTTCTGTCAAAACATTTTATTTCCAAGAAAACTACCAGCACTTCTTATTGAAAAAAGATTTCATTTAGGAGAGCAACAGCATATTTCTGTCCAAAAATCTACTTTCCATACTTGTCAAGGATATATACTTGTTAAAAGTTGAATATGAACAAATGTGCATTTCTGTATATTTAAAAATATTGTTTGCATTTTATGTTTTAGAATGTAGGCATTAGAGAGGTTTATTACTCGGGGCAGTGGGATGCTATAGGGCACAGGGGGGCTATATTTATCCCCCCATCAAAGTCGTCTTGTTGAGTCTCATTGTCTGTACTCGTTCTCACCGAACAAACAGCTAACAAACAGCTAACAATGGCCTGTTTCCTTTATCATTGTTACTTTTTTGCATATCTTTCATTCATTTGTTCTATATATCTCTACATCACTATCTACATATCTCACCTCGTTTCCCTTTCCCCTGACTCTTGGTCTGAAGGAAGGGCTCAACCCAAAACGTCACCTATCCTTTCTCTCCAGAGATGCTGCCTGACCTGCTGAGTTACTTCAGCGTTTTGTGTCTATCTACAGGAGCATGTGAGCCTGGGATCATTTAGGTAAAGTGTTATTATGTCAATAAGAAGCTCTCCAACATTAATGCATTATGCTCTCAATATGTTTACTCTGGAATGATTTTTTTACTTCTCTTGATAGTCCAAAGAAGATCTTACGCTTTCTATATTTTAAGATGATTTTTGATTTATGTTTGCATTGTGATAGAGCACAAGGCCAAAGGCAAAACCCGAGAGGTATTTTTTCCAAGGAGTCAGGAAGGTGAAACTATAGTTTGGATGAACAAATTGAAACAAGATAAATGGTTCTCATGTTAATGGATTCAGTACATGTTTTGTACTGAGTGGAGGCACAGCTGAGATACTCATGATATCTGACACCGTGCGCCCTACATTGAAAAAGAATATTGAAAAATGCACATCAAATAATTGAAAACTTACATTTAGTTAAAGAACAAATCATTTGAGTTTATAATTAATTTACATAAGTTAATACTGTTTTAAATGAATATTACTTTAAAAGTTATTCATCATTCTTATTTTTTCAACTGTCCACATGTTAAAGAGAGACATTTGATAAGAGTGAGAAGTTCTTCTGGCAGCATGAGCTGATGCTAACGTTCTGTTGTGTTTGCACCATTAACCTGGAAAGCCAGCAATAGCCACACCTCAAGATCATTGAAGCTCTGTGACAGCAATATATAAATGCAGCTGTGGGGATATCATGGGTAATGGTTGCTACCTAGCCCTAGCCATGTGTCAATTGTTAGCGTATGTGCTCATTCGTGAGTCCTATTGGGAATGCCTTTGTTGATACTGTTGCAGTTTTGGACTTGATGTGAGGCTTTATCCACATCACAAACCCCTGTGAACTGATCATACAAACAGAGCAGATCGTAAAACATAGAAACATAGAAAATAGGTGCAGGAGGAGGCCATTCGGCCCTTCGAGGCAGCACCGCCATTCATTGTGATCATGGCTGATCGTCCCCAATCAATAACCCGTGCCTGCCTTCTCCTCATATCCCTTGATTCCACTAGCCCCAAGAGCTCTATCTAACTCTCTCTTAAATCCATCCAGTGATTTGGCCTCCACTGCCATCTGTGGCAGGGAATTCCACAAATTCACAACTCTTTGGGTGAAAAAGTTTTTTCTCACCTCAGTCTTAAATGGCCTCCCCTTTATTCTAAGACTGTGACCCTTGGTTCTGGACTCGCCCAACATTGGAAACATTTTTCCTGCATCTAGCTTGTCCAGTCCTTTTATATTTTTATATGTTTCTATAAGATTCCCCCCTCATCCTTCTAAACTCCAGTGAATACAAGCCTAGTCTTTTCAATCTTTCCTCATATGACAGTCCCGCCATCCCAGGGATCAATCTCGTGAACCTACGCAGCACTGCCTCAATAACAAGGATGTCCTTCCTCAAAATAGGAGACTAAAACTGTACACAATACTCCAGATGTGGTCTTACCAGAGCCCTATACAACTGCAGAAGAACCTCTCTACTCCTATACTGAAATCCCCTTGTTATGAAGTCCAACATTCCATTAGCTTTCTTCACTGCCTGCTGTACCTGTAAGCCTACTTTTAGTGACCGGTGTACAAGGACACCCAGGTCTCGCTGTACCTCCCCTTTACCTAACCTAACCCCATTGAGATAATAGACTTCCCCCTTGTTTTTGCCTCCAAATTGGATAACCTCACATTTATCTATATTATACTGCATCTTCCACGCATCTGCCCACTCACTCAACCTGTCCAGGTCACCCTGCAACCTCCTAACATCCTCTTCACAGTTCACACTGCCACCCAGCTTTGTGTCATCTGCAAACTTGCTAGTGTTGCTCCTAATTCTCTCTTCCAAATCATTAATATTTATGGTAAACAGTTGCGGCCCCAACACCGAGCCGTGCGGCACTCCACTCGCCACTGCCTCCCATTCTGAACAGGACCCGTTCACTCCTACTCTTTGCTTCCTGTCTGTCAACCAATTTTCTATCCACGTCAACACCCTACCCCCAATACCATGTGCTCTAATTTTAGTCACCAGTCTCCCGTGTGGGACCTTATCAAAGGCTTTCTGAAAGTGTAGATACACTACATCCACTGGCACCCCTTCATCCATTTTACTTGTCACATCCTCAAAAAATTCCAGAAGATTAGTGTAGCATGATTTACCTTTCATAAATCCATGCTGACTTGGACTAATCCTTTTACCGCTATCCAAATGCCCCATTATTACCTCTTTAATAATACTCCAGCATCTTTCCCACCACCGAAGTCAGGCTAACTGGTCTGTAATTCCCCGTTTTCTCTCTCGCTCCTTTTTTTTAAAAAGTGGGATAACATTAGCTATCCTCCAATCCACAGGAACTGATCCTGAATCTATTGAACATTGGAAAATGATCACCAATGCATCCACTATTTCTAGAGCCACCTCCCTGAGGACCCTGGGATGCAGACCATCAGGCCCTGGGGATTTATCATCCTTCAGTTCCATTAGCCTACCCAATACTATTTCTCGCCTAATGAAAATGTCTTTCAGTTCCTCTACCCCCTTAGATCCTCTGTCCTCCAGTACGTCTGGGAGATTGTTTGTTTCTTCCTTAGTGAAGACAGATCCGAAGTACCTGTTCACATCTGAAGTACCTGTTCAGATAAGTGCAAGATGTTGCATTTTGGGATGTTAAGCCAGGGCAGGACCTTCACAGTGAATAGCAGACCCATGGGGTGTGTTGTAGAGCAGGGGCATCTAGGAGTACAGGTGCATTGGTCCTTGAAAGTGGCATCACAGGTAGATAGGGTGGTCAAGAGGGCTTTGGGTACATTGGCCATCAGTATTTATTCTGTATAGTAGTTGGGATATTATGTTAAAATTGTACAAGACATTGGTGAGGCAGCATTTGTGTTCAGTGTATGGTCATCCTGCTAAAGGAAGAATGTTGTTAAGCTGGAACAAGTCCAGTGTTATGAGGATGCTGCCAGGACCTGAGCTATAGGGAGGGGATGGGCAGCCGGGACTTTATTCCTTGAAACGCAGGAGGCTGAGGGGTGATCTTATAGAGGTGTACAGTATATGATCATGAGGTGAATAGATAGGGTGAATGCATAGTCTTTTACCAAGAGTAGGGGAATCAAGGACCAGAGGATATAGATTTAAGGTAAGAGAGGAAAGATTTAATAAGGACCTGAAGGGCAACATTTTCACATATGGGTGGGTGTCAGAGGAGGTCGAGGAGGCAGGTACTATAACAGCAACATAGGTACATGGATCGTTCGCTCCTGTGTCAGAGGACGTGTAGCTCGCTGTTGGCTTCTGTCGTCGTCCAACATGCTGACAGACCTGGTCGCCCAACGCGTCACAAAGTGCACGGTGTCGTCGTTTCTGGGGATCACCATGAGGAGGCTACTGTCATGATCCCCATGATAACAAGGTTTAAAGGGAAATGGGTTTAATGAAATAGGGTCCATCACTGGCTCTGACCTCCCCACCATCGAAGGGATGTACTGGAGTCGCTGCCTCAAAAAGGCTGCCAGCATCGTCAGAGACCCACACCACCCACACACTCATTTCACCCCTGCCATCGGGAAGAAGGTACGGGGAGCCTGAAAACGGTAATGTCTAGGTTCAGGAACAGTTTCTTCCCTACAGCCATCAGGCTATTAAACACTACAACCTTAAATAGCTCTGAACTACATAGACTATTATTGTTATGATTGCACTATTATTGTTTGTTTGTATGTATGTGTGATCTATATGTATATGTGTATTTGTGAGTATGTGTATACACACTGAACTTGTTTTGCTTTCTCGTTTATTATATTGTTTACAGTGTATTATACATATTCTGTTGTGCTGCTGCAAGTAAGAATTTCATTGTTCTATCTGGGACATATGACAATAAAACACTCTTGACTTGATATGGGGAAAATGTGGACAGGTAGGACTAGTGTAGATGAGGCAGTTTGGTCAGCATGGGCCAAAGGGCCTGTTTCCGTGCTGTGTGACTATGACAATGGAGTGTATTTGTGAGTTGCGATATCCTGGCCTTTGTATTGTTCCAGAGAGGAAACACTGAAATAAGAGCATATCAAAATAAAAGGCATTATTGTATTCTTTTAAGTGAATTTGGATATGCACAGGAGTTACTTTAGTCCCACTGTATATTTCTGCAGCAGGAGATTATTTAATGTGTGAGTGGTAAATACAGGACTATGATGTCATTGGACTTGGTGTTCTAGTTGCTACTGTACTGTATGTGTCAACGTTTCTGTTGACTAGGTGCCTTGACCAGGTTTCTCATATCCCCAAAGCAGCACTTAATTTCTGCTAATTTCCTTCATTCCCAACACTGCTCAGACATTAAGATCCATGTTTTAACCACAGTATATATACTTCTAATCTGAGATAGACAAAAAAAGCTGGAGTAACTCAGGCAGCATCTCTGGAGAGAAGGAATAGGTCACGTTTCGGGTCGAGACCCTTCTTCAGTTTCGGGAAATGGCAACGAGAGATATAGATGGTGATATCGAGAGATATGGAGCAAATGCATGAAAGATATGCAAAAAAGTAATGATGATAAAGGTGACAGGAGACATTGTTGGCTGCAGTCTAGGTGAAAAGGAGTTACAGACAATGAGATTCAACAAGACAACTTTGAAGCTAGTACGACTTGGGTGGGAGAGGGATGGAGAGAGAAGGAATGCAAGTTAGAAAAATCAATAATCATACCACTGGGTTGCAAGCTGCCCAAGCGAAATATGAGGTGTTGTTCCTCCAATTTGCATTTGGCCTCACTCAGACAATGGAGGAGGCCCAGGACAGAAAAGTCAGTGTGGGAATGGGAGGGGTGTTAAAGTGTTGGGCAACCGGGAGATCAGGTGGTTGTTGAGCGAAATGATCACCCAGTATATGTTTGGTCTCGCCGATGTATAAGACTTCACATATTGAACAACGGATACAGTAGATGAGATTGGAGGAGGTGCAAGTGAACCTCTGCCTAACCTGAAAGGACTGTCGGGGTCCCTGGACAGAGTCGAGGGAGGAGTTTCAATGCATATCAGGCAGCCAGAATTGACTAAATAAACAGGCATGGTTAGCATGCTGATTCAAAATGTATTCATCGGCTGGTACAAAATGTATTCATAGGCTGGTATAAATGTCACTGGATCCAGCAGGATCTGTGAGCATCTGGGAGAGAGAGATTAAGAAAAAGGCAAAGCAGAATACTTCTGTTGGAGTGATCCTCCCATAGTTTGGGCAATCAACAGGTGCTAGGATTTCTAGGCTGTGATGTGGATCACTCTGTATTGGACTTTTTTCAAAAAAATTACGTAGTGAAATACACAACCGTACGAGAATTGGTCACGTTTCATTTATTAACATAAATCCAGGAGGAATAGCAGTTCTCTGCTAACATTAATAAGATCCAAAATTAGATTTCAAACTTACCCAGGTGTGGAAATAGCTGGTGTACAGCACAATCCACACCCTTAATATAATGAAAACATATAAAAGAACGGGTATGATACTGATTCTAATGCAAAACAGATCTGTTTAAAGTTAGTATTGATGGTGATAGTGATTCAATAGATATTGTGTTTGACTTATTCCATTCAACATGAACACAATGTAACCACATTTACACCATGTGCAGAAAGCAGTTCCATGCTGAGCAGTCCACTTTACAAAGCAAAATTACAGCTGAAATTTGCAGTGAGACTTTTCTCACTGAAAGTCTCTTCTATGATTATCTTTTGTGGATGTAACTCTGTTTAGTATTTCTTCTAAGTGCCTGCTACTTATGTCTTCTTCTTCCGAATGAAACATAAACCAAAGGAATAGTTAGATCTCAAGCCGGGTGTTGAGCAGCCAGGTTGTGTCTCTGCGTCAATGTCTGCCGGGACCTGAGCTCCATTTGGTGGGTGGTAGAGTGGGCACCTAGAGATGACATGGTTGGCTGTCTGTTGTTCTGCTCCGCATTCACAGGCTGGGCTCTGATGGAGCCCCCATCTCCACATGCTGGCATTGAAACGCCCAACTCCAGTACCATGTCTGTTGAGCTTCACCCATGCTCCTCTGGGGAGGTCAGACCCTGGACAGCTTTTATCTGGTGAAGAGCCAACTGTGTAATGGAGATGAGGTTGCCTTCCACTCCTGTGACCACTTGGTGGCTATCCAGTGTGCTTTTGTCTCAGTTGTCCGAATGGATGCTAGGAGTTGTTTTCCATGTGGAGCAAAGGGGTGATGGGACTTCAGTCTGGAAGGTCATGCTTGTCTAATCTTCTTGAATTTTTCGAAGAGGTTACTAGGGAAATTGATGAGGGTAAAGCAGTGGATGTTGTCTATATGGACTTCAGTAAGGCCTTCGACAAGTTTCCTCATGGAAGGTTGGTTAAGAAGATTCAATTGTTGGGTATTAATGGTGGAGTAGCAAGATGGATTCAACAGTGGCTGAATGGGAGATGCCAGAGAGTAATGGTGGATGGCTGTTTGTCAGGTTGGAGGCCGGTGACTAGTGGGGTGCCTCAGGGGTCTGTGTTGGGTCCACTGTTGTTTGTCATGTACATCAATGATCTGGATGATGGTGTGGAAAATTGGATTAGTAAGTATGCAGATGATACTAAGATAGGTGGTGTTGTGGATAATGAAGTAGATTTTCAAAGTCTACAGAGAGATTTAGGCCATTTGGAAGAGTGGGCTGAAAGATGGCAGATGGAGTTTAATGCTGACAAATGTGAGGTGCTGCATCTCGGCAGGACAAATCAAAATAGGACGTACATGGTAAATGGTAGCGAATTGAGGAATGCAGTTGAACAGAGGGATCTAGGAATAACTGTGCATAGTTCCCTGAAGGTGGAATCTCATGTAGATAGGGTGGTAAAGAAAGCTTTTGGTGTGCTGGCCTTTATAAATCAGAGCATTGAATATAGAAGTTGGGATGTAATGTTAAAATTGTACAAGGCATTGGTGAGGCCAATTCTGGAGTATGGAGTACAATTTTGGTCGCCTAATTATAGGAAGGATGTCAACAAAATAGAGAGAGTACAGAGGAGATTTACTAGAATGTTGCCTGGGTTTCAGCAACTAAGTTACAGAGAAAGGTTCAACAAGTTAGGTCTTTATACTTTGGAGCGTAGAAGTTTAAGAGGGGACTTGATAGAGGTCTTTAAAATTATGAGCGGGTTAGACAGAGTTGACGTGGATAAGCTTTTCCCATTGAGAGTAGGGAAGATTCAAACAAGGGGACATGACTTGAGAATTAAGGGACAGAAGTTTAGGGGTAACATTAGGGGGAACTTCTTTACTCAGAGAGTGGTAGCTGTGTGGAATGAGCTTCCAGTGGAAGTGGCGGAGGCAGGTTCGATGTTATCCTTTAAAAATAGATTATATGGGTATATGGACGGGAAAGGAATGGAGGGTTATGGTCTGAGTGCAGGTAGATGGGACTAGGGGGAAGTAAAAAAAGAAAAGCATTCGGCACGGACTTGAAGGGCCGAGATGGCCTGTTTCCGTGCTGTTATGGTTATATGGTTATAGGGGGTGGCCACTGCTCTCTGCTGATAGCCTGATGGAGGAGGTGATCTGGGTCCATGGCACGATGAGATAGTGCCAGAGTTGCTGCTTGCCTTCGGATCCCTGCAGACGGAATGCCTGCAAGTATAGGGAGCTGCTCGACTGGAGTAGGTTGAAGGCACCTAGTGATGGTTCGCAAGGTGCTGTTTAGGCTCGTGTCCACCAATGCAATACAATACAATACAAAACAATACAATACAATACCGTTTATTGTCATTTGAACCTCAAATAAAGTTCAAACGAAATTTGGGTTCTGCAGTCATACAACAAGAAAAAAAACCAAGACACACAATTTACACAAACATCCATCACAGTGAATCTCCTCCTCACTGTGATGGAAGGCAAAGTCATTGTCTCACCCTGTTTTCCATTCTTCTCCCGATGTTAAAGCCCCCGGCGGGCGATGGCGAGTCCCGCGGCCGTTAAGGCCGTGCCGGGCGATGTAAGGCCCTGCTCCGGGTCTTGATGTTGGAGCCCCCGGTGAGCGATGGTAAGTCCCGCGGCCGTTAAAGCCGTGCCGAGCGATGTAAGACCCCACTCCGGGTCATTTTCAACCCCGCAATTCGGGCGGGAGAAGTTGCCGTTGCTGGAGCTCCGAAAGGCGGTCTCCCACCAGGGACCCGCGAGCCCCCGGTGTCACCGTCCACCGGGCCTGTGGCTGGAGCCTCCGAAGCTCTGAAGTCGGGTCACAGCCGCGCGCGACCACAGCTCTCCAAGCTCCGAAGTCAGCCAGCTCCACGATGGTGAGTCCGCAGGCTCCGCGACTGGAGCCCCCAGGTCGTTCCGGTTGGAGGCCGCTCCACGGTGCTAGGCCCCAACGACAACAGAGACCCGACAGAGAAAAGGTCGGGTCCCCCGTGCAGGGAAGAGATTCAAAAGTTTCCCCCCCACCCTCCCCCCACACATATACACAGTTAAAAACAATATATAAACCACAACCAAACTATACACTCAACAGGACAAGATTTTTTTTTTTTAAGACAGACGGACTGCTGAGGCCGCTGCCGCGAGGCGCCGCCAGGCTAGTATGCCTACTGCTACTCCATACGGGTGCGCAGTACTCAGCTGGAGCATACACAAGAGCTAAGGCAGAGGTGCGAAGAGTTAATGGACTGGCTCCCCAACTTGTTCCTGCCAGGCGTCGGATGAGGCCGCTACGTGTCATGACCTTGTCACGGAGACCAGCCAGGTGTTGACGAAATGTAAGCGACCTCCAGCTTTACGCCGAGGTAAGTGGGTGTTTGTTGGAAGTCCAAGTGCCTGTTGTTAACGAAGCCAACTAGCTCTCGCTTAGCTTCCTTGTTGTTTAGATGGAATGCTGTTGACACTGTTTTGCCTTCGCTCAGCTTTAGACGCCACTGTTGTAGGAATACTGCCAAAGTCCCCATGTCTTGACTCAAGGAGCTTTCGATTGTCTTCCACACTTTGTGTCTCATCAGGATGGCGAGATCGTCAGCATACCCATATTTTCCAGTGATGGTCTCTGGGAGGTCATGGATGTACACGTTGAAAAGCAGCGGAGCCAAGACCGATCCCTGTGGGACGCCATTCTTCAGTCTACGTAGCCTACTCAGCTGTCCATCACTGGTCTTAAGCACAAAGCTGCAGTTTGATATCAGCTCCATGATGTAGTGTACCATGTGCCTGTCTGGCAGCACCCGAAGTAGCTTTGCAGTTGGTCCCCGGTGCCACATGGTGTCATAGGCAGCTGTCAGATCTATAAGAACAGCTCCTGCCTTCTCATTAGCCTCAAAGCAGTCCTCGATGTCTTGGGTGAAGAGGGTTACCTGGTCCGCAGTAGATCGGCCTTGGCGGAAGCCTGCCTGCTCGTCGGGTAGTTGAGGGTCTATGATGGGGTTGATACGCCCATGGATCAGTCTCTCAAGGAGTTTGTATTGTATTGTATTCAATTTATTGTCATTATCTCATAAGAGACAACGAAATGGATTTTCCTTACAGTCATGTAACATAAAAATAAATAATAAATACATTTAAAAAATATATATATTTTTTAAAAGCACAAACACAGAAGTCCGGGTGTATGCTGTCAGATCCGGGGGCTTTTCCTGCTTTCAACATCTTGAGTGCTGTGGCCATTTCCTCGGGGGGTGAAAGCCATTGTTAGGTCCGTATCCCCTCTGTCAGTTTTCCATGACTCGGCCACCTCTTTGCTCACTTTGCATGAGAAATCACGGTCAGAGTTTGTGAATCGACCATTCTTGACCAGTTGAGATGTGATTGCGTTGGCGGTCACTGGGCATTTGCTGGGTTTGGATGTAGCTCTGCCGGTCAGGCGGTTGACTGTGTGCCATGCTTTACGGCTCAAGTGGGTGAAGTCGATCGATTCAATACTCTCAATCCAGCGTTCTTGTCGTTTCACATCCAAGTGTGTGAGCAGTGTAGTGGCAGTGGTTTCAGAATCCTCTTTGGTGCCAGCAGCAGTATGATCTTCGTATAGCTGTTGACACTCATCATCCCAACATGGAATGTAATCCCTCCGATAGCCACGGGGGATGGATTACTTGCCTGCACTGATGAGCATGTTGCATTAGGCTTGGAAGGAAGATTCCAGGTTGGTACTGTCTGTGGGAGGAAGGCCCGAGGCGGCTGCATTGGTAAGTTGTTGGAACTTGTCCCAGTCGGCCTTGCGGAAGTTCTACTGCTTCACAGGTTTGCTCGATGTTGGTGCAACCAGTGGTGTTGTGGTGATGAATGATGGTCGGTGTTGTAACCGTGGGAACTTCTCCAGAACCCGGCGCGTTGGTGGCTGATGGTTCTTTGTGTTACTGGCAAAGGCTAGGTCTGGGTTTGTACCAGTGTTCCAGTGGGCCGAGTGGAAGCTGTTTGGCTCCTTTGGATCATACAGAAGCGTGAGGTCATTGGCAGATGCCCAATCTATGAGGCCGTTTCCATCACTATTACATCTTGAGTAGCCCCATTCGGTGTGGTGGCAGTTGAACTCACATGAGTATACGCAGGGAGGGTTGAACACTGGTGTACATGTTGTAGCCAGACGCATTGAGGGTGGCTTGTACACATTGATGATGGTGGTGTCCTGGACCTTCACTGGAAGCCATTCCAGATCTGAGTCTTCTGCAAGACTGCCCTTCTATAGCCCAATCCGTGTCATCTCTGATGAAAGTGGCCAGACTATACTTACTACTTGGTGTGAAAGTAGCTAGTGTGAATTCAGGAATTGTGAGTATCTCCACTGTTACGCAGTGTGTCGCCTGCAGGAGTATGACAGTCGCTTTGTTGGCGTATGCTAGCTGCTCAATGGTGGATATCTTAGCACTGGTGAGACCTTCAACATTCAGCTGTAGTATGCCAGCATCCTTGCCTTTGACGGCAACTGCCGCCCGCTCTGAAAAGAGCGTGAAGCTTGGCTCAGGGCTGCGACACTCAGTCTTTGTCCTATCCTTGGTTTGGTTTCGTGTTATCGGCATCCGTCTCCATGAAGTATTCCACAAGAGAAGACTAATTGGATTAACAGGAGAGACCACGAGAAGGTTGCCGACATCTCTAATGCGAAAAAAATAGACACACAGCATTTTACCACAAGAATCATAGTTTGTGGTGTCTCACCTCCCGGATCTTAGGATCTCAGGGGAAAATAGCCCACTAGATTGCCTGATCTGCTAGTTTAGTTTAGTTAAGTTTATTGTCACTTGTATTGAGGTACAGTGAAAAGCTTTTGTTGCGTGCTAACCAGTCAGCAGAAAGACAATACCTGATTACAATCGATCTAGTTACAGTGTACAGATACATGATAAGGGAATAACATGCTGGGTCACCAGGCCGATTCGGTAAGCAACAGTCAATGGGCATTCAGATTGAACTTAATCCACTCTTTTCAACATAATGGCATCTTTCCTGTAGCAATGTGACCAAATCTGAACACAAGACTCTCAGAATGCTGTCAGAAGTTACAACAAGATATAGATAAGCTGCAGAAATGGGCAAAGAAATGGCAGATGGAGTTTATCCCGGACAAGTGTGAGATGTTGCACTTTGGGAGGTTGAATGTGAGGTGAGAGTCTACAGTTATTGGCAAGACCCTTAACAGCATTGATGTGCAGATGGATCTTGGAAACCAAGTTGATAGCTCACTAAAGGTGGCAACACGAGTATTGGTAAAGAAGGCAATGCCTTCAACACTAGGGGCATTGAATATAAGGATCAGGAAGTTATGATGCAGCTCTATCGGACTTTGGTTAGGCCGCATCTGGAGTATTGTATGCACTTCTGGTCGTTCCATTACAGAAAAGATGTGGAGACTTTGGAGCGGGTGCAGAGAAGGTTTTTCCAGAATGCTGCTGGATTAGAGGGTTTCAGGCAAAGGATGGATAGACTTGGATTGTTTTCTCTGAAATGTCAGAGGTTGAAGTGTGACTTGCTAGAAGTATATACAAGAAGCTTTTTTCCCAGGGTGGAAATGCGCAACACTAGAGGTCATAGCTAGTATAAGGTGAGAGGGGGAAAGTTTAATGGAGATATGCAGGGCAAGTTTTTAACACAGACAGTGGTTGGGGCCTGGAAAGCATTGTTAGGGGTGGTGGTGGAGGCAGATACAATCACGGCATTTATGAGGCGTTTGGATGGGCACCTGGTACTGCAAGGAATAGGAGGATATGGATCATGTACAGGCAGATGAGATCAATTGAACTAGGCATCATGTTCAGCATAAACATTGTGGGCCGAAGGGCCATTCCTGGGCTGTACTGTTCTATGTTCTAATAGTTCAAATGACACCTCACTAGCACTTTGTACATCTATAACATAATGTCCCAACTTCTATACTCAGCCCCTAACGGAAAAAAGCCAGCATGCCAAAAGTCTTCTTCACCTCCCTATCTCCCTGTCCGACCACTTTCAGGGAATTATGTACTTGCTCTTCTGGATCCCTCTGTTCTATGGCACTCACCAGGGTGCTACCTTTCACTGCAAATGTACTATCTTGGTTTGCTTTTCAAAATGCACCATCTCACACTTATCTGATTGAAACTCCATGATGCCATTCATCTATTGGGCTCTTAAAGATAGCGGAGTCAGTGGATATGGGGAGAAGGCAGGAACGGGGTACTGATTGGGGATGATCAGCATTGAATGGCGGTGCTGGCTCGAAGGGCCGAATGGCTTACTCCTGCACCTATTGTCTATTGTCTATTTGCCCAGCTGAACAACATCTTGCTGTAATTCTCAATAACAATCTTTTGTGTGTACAATACCACCTGTTTTAGTGTAATAGGTATAGATAGATTTAGCATATAGCATAGATTCAGAAATGTTGTGAGCTATTTCATTAAAGCCTCATTCACTTCTCCAACAGCAACACAACATTTCCTAAACAAAATTGAAATGTTTGCCTTTTTATGTTTTCAACATTTCTTTCCTCTCTCTCTATCTAACTCTAACTCTATCTATCTATCTCCCTCTCCCTCTCTCCCCCCTCTCTCCCCCCCCCCTCTCTCCCCCCCTCTCTCCCCCCCCCCCCCCCTATCTCCCCCTCTCTTTATGTTTTGACTGATTCTCATTTGGTCCCAAGTGAAACATTGAAGTCACTGTCATTGCCATAATGGTTTAGCAATCCGGCGATTTGTGATGCAACTATAATGTGAACAGAAAGTTTCAATCAATGTAATATGTCACTATACCCACGACTGTTGCAATTTCTACCAGTCAATGTTCATGGGCACCTCTCTCTATCTGCTATTTTCACAGTCATCCTACTTTAAACTAAATAGGTAACACCGTCTAGATAAAGGACAGGCAATGTCATTTAACAACACGAGGCATCATCTATTACTGCTGTTGATACTCATTCCTAGCCAACGTTGTTCTTCTGGCATATTAAATGATGGTTATTTTCAAATGCAGGAAAGGTCTATTACCACTGCTGTTTTGTTTTTAAATGAAATGAAGTAAGCAAAGGGAGATTTTACAGTTCCAGGTTTAGTAAGCTGCATGTTGTGCTGTGCTCAATCAGGCTGCATGCTGAAGAAGGGTCTCGACCCGAAACGTCACCTATTCCTTTTCTCCAGAGATGCTGCCTGTCCCGCTGAGTTACTCCAGCATTTTGTCTCTACCTAATGCTGTTAAGGGCTTTGCCATTACTCTCCTTACATTCAACGTCCCAAAGTGCAACACCTCACACTTGCTCAGGTTAATCTCCATTTTCTGCCCATTTTTACAGCTGTTTATAACCCGTTGAATTTTACTCACTGTCTGCAACTCTTCCATTTTTGGTGTTGTCAGCAAACTTACTCATCAACCCATCTAGGTCATTTATAGATATCACAAACAACAGAGGTCCCAGCACAGATCCCTGCGGAACTCCCCTGGTCACAGACCTCCAGCCTGAATATCTACCTTCCACAAACCTCTGCTATGAATAAGCCAGTTCTGAACCCATACGAGCAAGTCATCGTGAATCACGTGCATCTCAATCTTCTGGATCAGCCTACCATGAGGGACCTTATCATGAGCATTACTAGAATCCAGCATCCACTGCCTATCTTCATCAATCTCCTATGGTACCTCAATAATGCCTCTTCCTTCAACAATGTGGTGAATACTTTGACAGAGTAGCTGACCTAAATACACCAAAATGGAGCTGATCTTGCCACATCATAAATGACATCAATGACATTCACCATGATTTACCATGGAAAATTGATAGGCACTTTTGATATTTACACTTTTGCAGTTAAACGAGGATATGTGGAAACTGCTTTGCTCCTGAAATGGACCTCGCCATTTAATGCACTATTAGTGTGAAGAACTTGATAGCTGCAAAATAAATGTGATCGTAAACATTAACGTTTGTATAACTCCAATATTTTGAACTAACTTTGAATAGTTAGGGAAGAGTCTTGAGTTCCATTTGCATTCATCTAGTTTCTGAAAGTTAACTGCGGATATGGAAATCAATTGTTTCAGCTTTTTCTTAAAATATATTTTTTAAATTATAAATAACTCTCTTTAAGTTTCTTCTTTTGCCTCTTTTATCTTTCTCTCAGTACATCTTTCTCTCTTATTTTACCGTTGTACCATTGTAACATTAGAATTCACTATTGTAATATTCTAGTTCTAGCGAAGATGCTGCTAGATGAGGCTTCCCCAACTGCTGGGCTAAAGGAACATTGTTAACCCTTGTCATACAGGTCCCAGATGCCCTGTAGGTGGTGCTGCACATTTTGCATGGCCAGTTGACTGCAATTTACTGTGCAAATCCTGCAGAAATGTAAATGCAAGCTCAAATCAATGGAACTGCCCATGTTCTCCTGTTTGCAATGTGGGAAAAATCTGGGCCATTGTATTCACACCAGGGAGCAGAGTTGTAAATGGAAAATGAAGGCTACAGTCAGGGATATCCTAGAAAATCTTTTTGTGGGGAATTTCTCTTGGTTGCATTTCAGCAGCTTATTTGTCACCTGTGAGCTCTGTGGGGATTTGTGTCACGCAGATGCATGCACATATGCGTATGCACACACATCCAAGATGACAAGAAACTATATTAACATGTTGCTGCTCAAGTGTGTCGAGAAGCAAGCATTGGAAAACATAACATGTTATATGTATGAGCTGGTTGGTATTGACAGCCTTCATCCCCTTTCTCCAGCTGCCCTCTTATCCAGGTGAATACGTTCATTTTTCTTTAAACATTAGTATGTTGACATATCGATTGGAATGATGAATGTTGTTTTAAAGTATTGAGGTTGACATTTCAGAAACAGGCTCACCTAATCCATATTTTCATATGCTCTAACAGTAGACTGTCTCAGTGACTGAATGTGGTCATGGGCATTGGGTAAATGAATGCAGATACCTTACTACTTCTCTGATATATACAGGACTACTGTGACAGAAGTCATGACATTGGGTTTTGCTGATTTATCTTTCTATAATTTACCCTTATAGAAGTTATTTGACAGATTTCACGATGAGCTTTTCTACTGCCATGGGTCTAGTTTGTGGCTTTATCCTCCTATACTAGTAGCTTCTGGGAGTCAGTAGTACAGAAGGCAGGAATAGTATCATAGTGGAGACATTCAGTTGGTGATGAAAGATTAAAAATGCCAAAAATGAGAATACCGTTAAAATGTGTCGGGTGAACTGCTGAAAAAACTGAAACCTGGCTTTTTGTTTCAAGCTTGGTGGAATAAAAATCAAATGTTTATAAGAAGTGTGGGTTGCACTCAATCATTCGAGAAATACTTGAAGATTTTAATAAGATTTTAACTACTTGCTTAATGAAGTTTACTGAGCTTTTAAGTATTTCTCATAAAGTAACAAATAAAGTGCTATTTGAATGTTTTACTGCATTTTTGCATAAGCCCACAGTTTGAAAAGATAGCAAAACAATATCAAATCACGACATGCATGTGAATGCTGGTATTGAATGTGTTTAAAGTCAAAGAGAATGGCCACAATATGTGGTATCCCACTCTGTTGTGTTTCAGCTCTTTCTGTCAAGCATATTGTAACCTATCAAATTGGAAATTATTTATGGCTATAGCTGTGAGCATGCATGTTGGGTAAAATTTATTCTATGCAGATTTGGAGATGTTAAATTCTTCCATTCGAATCTTGAAGAAGACTTTGTTATACATAAGCGACATCTCGTGAGTGAGACCTACCTTTCAGGTGAGTGCAGTAAAATCTGTATTCTATGAAAGGCAGCTAGTATTCCACTAAAACTACACATGGGAGCAAAACAGGTGGAATTATTTTGTTAAGAAACTGTTCATTTTTTCTTGACATTATTCATATAATGGTTCAGCTGGATTAACAGTTTTCCATGGAGAAGAGAGTTTTCCTGATGTAGAACGTGAATATAATTTTATACAAGCATGCGTGTAAAATCAATTATGACAGCAACCTTTTATTAAATGGCATATTCCATCATCTACACATTGCTTCATTGTCCCTAATTCTGAGGCACACGTAAAATACGTCAAGATTTATATTATTAAAATGTATATTAAAACGAAACATACAATTGCAATGTACAAATATCTTGGAATGAGCCCAATATTTTAGGCAGGCTGCTCACTATTTAAAATATCTTGAGTTATTTGTTCTGTTGTGGAAGGAAATAAAAGTGCAAAATTCAATATTACAATTAACTAATTTGTTTATTTTCCTAGTATTGCCTATTCATAAAATAAACTAAATACTGGTTGTCTGAGTGTAAGTATGGGAAATCTTATCCAACAAATAAAACATTTGATACAAAATCATGGACATGTGCATCATAGAGGAAGGATATTTTTTAAATTATTGTGTCTCTTGTATCATAGAATGATACAGCGTGGAAACAGGCCCTTCGGCCCAACTTGTACACACCGGCCAACATGTCCCAGCTACACTAGTCCCACCTGCCTGGTCCATATTCCTCCAAACCTGTCCTATCCATGTACCTGTCTAACTGTTTCTTGAATGTTGGGATAGTCCCTGCCTCAACTACCTCCTCTGGCATCTTGTTCCATACACCCACCACCCTTTGTGTGGAAAAAGATACCCCTCAGATTCCTATTAAATATTTTCCCCTTCACCTTAAACCTCTGTCCTCTGGTCCTCGATTCACCTACTCTGGGCAAGAGACTCTGTGCACCTGCCCGATCTATTCCTCTCATGATTAATATTGTAACAATCTAACCTATGGTTTGCTGCTTTCCCTGAACTACCATGAACCAAGAAAGCAAGGAGGAGAGAGAAATTTCAGGCCTCATATAAACTTGCTGAACTTTGACTTCTTTGTTAATTCTAGTATGTCACAAAATATTTACCTTGCATTCTGCTCAGCAAAATAAATATTTCAAATTAAAATTGGTTGTTGGTTTTTTATTGTCAAGTGTACTGAGATACAATGAAAGGCTTTTGTTTGCCTGCTATGCAGTCAAAACAAATCAGACTATACATGAGTACAACAGTGAACAAAGTCTGTAACATGAGTAAAACTCAAACATTGAATGATTAACTATTTAGACTATTGTTATTTTGTTTTGAGGTAACTTAATAACTTCATTCCAATTAAAAGAAAATAGTGCTTATCAGCAGCGTAGCCTTTGATGTAAATTCTAATTTATAAAGTTATTCTGCCAAATTAAAATAAATAGGTGATTATTTTTCTCATATATACCTTTTACCATCCATTTGTTTATGGATAGGGTGTCTGTCATTGATGTATAAGTAATTTACTCCTTCGAAGTTAAAACTTCCGTTTAGATGCCACATCATTGGGAATAGAATATCTTTACTATTCAAAATCAGTTTACAACAATATAAACAAGCACTGTGTAGGAAGGAACTGCAGATGCTGATTTACACCAAAGGTAGACACAAAATGCTGGAGTAACTCAGCGGGACAGTCAGCATCTCTGGAGAGAAGGAATGGGTGACGTTTCGGGTCGAGACCCTTCAGTAACATTACTAAGAAAGGACGTAGTTAGAAATAAAACAAAGTTGTTTTAGAATTAGTTTTCACTGTAAATGAGTTGTTTTTTCATTCTTTTCTTATGCTGGTAACGTTGAGAAAGTTGTTTCTGGAGCCATTGATTTGTGGTTCAACAACCTGCTCATGTGCAAGCTGGGGTCATTGCTTAGAAACATTCAAATGGGTACATAGTTGGTGTCTCATTATCCACCCTGGATGCTCATACAGGATTAACACACCTGCCATTTTGAGGCCCAGGGAAGTAGTTTTGTGGGGATTGCATGTGCAAGGGAGGGACTCATTGGAGTGGAGCAAAGTTATTTTCTCGGCCCAGGATAAAGGGGCTTGTTCTGGCCCCACAGCCCTGGAAAGAAAAAAGTGAGAAGCAGGCCTTGTGGATTTTTGAATGATGTCCAGTTATTCCTTTGATGAAAATTTATTGTTTATGCATCTTGTCCTGTGGAAAAAACTGCATCAGATAAATCTGCGTTAAACTGGATGGTCAAGGTAATCACTGGAGAGAAACATAAAATGCTGGAGTGACTCAGCGGGTCAGGCACCATCTCTGGATAGAAGGTTTCGGTGAAGTCCAGCTTTTTGTGTCTATCTTCGGTTTAAACCAGCATCCGCAGTTCATTGCTACACTTAAGACAGTGGTATTTGTGGTGGTCTTCACTTCATGAGAGAACGCAGTTATAGAACATGAACTCCATAGGCCTTCTGGATTTAGTAAGAGCCAACAATTAAGCACCATGGGTTGCAAGTTCTGGCAGTAATCTGGATTTGAATTCTGTCCAGCAAGCTTCCATTAATGTCATGATTTCAAATGTGATTGTTGTGGTGGGATATTAATTTTTACCTCTAGATCAATATACTAATCAATATACTAATTTTTATACTTAAGCTAAAGATAGATCCTGAAATTCCAGTGGCATATTTCCAATCTTTTGCTATAACTTTGGAAGAAATAGAACAGAATATACCAAATAAAATATTGTTTTGTTGCCTCCATTTGCTTGATTGAAATATTTGTTAGATTTCAACCTGATACATGTCTTCCTTTTTTTTTAATGACGAGGAGAATTTTTTTTAAAAGTTTCAGTAAGTACATTTGTCCTGGAATTATGAAAAAAAAAACTTCATGCCGCCAAGCTGATAAATACAGGAACTCCAGCTTTTCTGTGATCTGTGTATTCTCAGTTGCTGCATGAAAAGTGGAATCTACCGCTACAAAGAGTAGCTTATTCATTGTGCCTGTCTTGCATGAAAGCATTTACAGAGAAAATATGACAGGAACATGTTCAGCTAATGAGGTCGAATAGTTGTAACATTAAATTTAGGCTGTGTTTTCTATTAGGTTTTATTTATCAGTACAGTATTTGCATTCAGTCCTTTCACATTAGTTATCTCATGCACAGTTCTGTGGATGGGGCACCTTTCCTCATTTCACAGCCAATTGTTACTCTGTGCTGAGTCTGTAAGTTGCTTGTGAATATAAAAGTGACTGCAATTAACCTGACTTTGTTACTTGAGGAGAATTTGAGATGAGAAATCTGACAGGAAATGACAGGCATTTTTCTGGGTTTAGCACAGAAGAAAGTAGAAGTAACATTGCAAAGAGAGGCATCAGGGAGCAGGTACCTGCAAATTAAGTGGCTGACACTGTCTATTGAGAATTTCGATAGTAGTGTCTAGAATTTTTATGTTATGTTCATATAATTTTAAATTCGTAGTGTGGTCGCTGTTTGCATTACCATTGTAAATGTGCGAGCTGATATAACTGTATATTCTGACGGATCAGGGTTTCGAGTTTTACGTTTTCTGTAAATTGAGAATGCATTCATTTATGTGGGGTTTTTTGGAACAACAAATTACTTTTAAAAGTGTTCTTCCGGGATGTTGTTTTGAAAAAATAACTATTATTTGGTTGTTGTCTATGAGTTACTATGTTGATTTTCTATTTATGATCATCACTGTAATATTGCCTGCAGGCTTTTTGATTTTCTCCACAATCCTGGTTTTAAAGCACTAATCATTTCATGGTAACATCTCCTGTTAGCACACGGCACATTTATGCAACATTTATTGTATTTGTCAGGTGTTTAGGAGACCACTGGGAGTTTTAATTAATGTCAGTTAAGAAGATACATTGTTCAGCTGATACCAGCTTGGCAAGTTTCTCATTTTCCTATAATCCATACACTCCTCTGTCTTCAGGGAAATATGCAAAATTAAAAGTTACACTGCATGCTGTTGTCTGTACAGCATCCAGCTCATCAAGCTAAAACTCTCATGCAAATTTTAATTTGCCCTTGAGCATAATTTACTGTAGAAGCCAGAATCATTGAGGTTTTATGCAGCACAGATACAGGAAAGATACTCCATTAAACCACATGTTCTCATTCAGAGAATCACATTCCCTACACAGTACTATCTTCATTTATCATGCAAAAATTTGTAATCACAACAACAGAATATATTTAATTTACATGTAACGCAGGGCTTTAGGAAAGGAATTTCACTAAGAGTGTTTAGATTTAGCATTAGGGTGCAGTCATATGTTTTCAATAGCAGAGAACATTTTGTATTCCTGTAGTAATCCCTGCAGTACTGTACTTTTGGCCTGACATATAGAGTCTTTTTCTACACTAGGATGACACTAAAAGATATGTAGAATGACTGACAATGTAGCAGATGCATGGCGCTATCCCTAGACAAAACAGAAGGTATTGTTCTATTATCAACTACTGTGAATTACCATTGTCTGCCCATCTGTGTTAAGACATATTACATGACTTCATGGAATTTACAGCGCACTCCTTCTGTAACTCGATTTTTCAATGTTTGGTCCCTGGAGATTTTACAAAATGTCAAGCTGTAGCTTGCAAGAGAAAAGTGAAATCTACTGGAAACAAACACTTATGAACATTTCATGCCTGATCTCCTTTGTGATGTTGTTTAGGGGGGCAGGTGTTACACTGAAATACTGTCGAGTAGGTGTGAATCTGGCTTCTTTGGAAAATAAGATTTTAATTGAACATACGTTGCGAACCAAATGATAATATACTTGAATAAATGTTACAATGCATTAATATAGACTTTTTTAAACAATATCACTATTTATTTTATTACTTCGAAGTTTTTTCACTTTTTTTCCTTTCCATGCACAAAGGTTTTGGCACATAACATTGTCCTTACCTTACGTTGTTTTGTAGAAACAGTCTGAAGAAGGGTTTCGGCCCAAAACGTTGCCTATTTCCTTCGCTCCATAGATGCTGCTGCACCCACTGAGTTTCTCCAGCACTTTTGTCTACCGTTGTTTTGTAGAAGATGTCTTCTGAAAGACACCAGTCATTAGGTTTTCAGTAATTGGATGTAACTTAAAGTGGAAAAAAAAGGTGGAATTATTAATTTACCCTATATTGTTGGTTTTGGGGCATCTTTGTCAGCATGTGCAAGTTGGGCCAAATGTCCTGTTTCCATGACTGTGACTGAAGAAGGGTCTGGACCCGAAATATCACCCATTCCTTCTCGCCAGAGATGCTGCCTGTCCCGCTGAGTTGATCCAGCTTTTTATGTTGATCCCTTTGTGACTGTGACTCTAAGTCATTTTTATTGATGAAGATTCATAATATGGTTTTGTTAGTGATTCATGAAATAATAATTTTTCTGATTTCTGATAAACCAAAATGGTCAGGCCCAATCAAATGAGTGTAAGTTAATTGTGTATGAGCAACTTTCTAAACATTTGCCAAGGCAACAAAGGGATAATTCAACAAAGAGTTTAGTTTAGAGATACAGCGTGGAAACAGGCCCTTCTGCCCACCAAGTCCACATCGACCAGCGATCCCCACACATTAACTCTATCCTATACACACAAGGGACAATTTACACTACACCAAGTCAATTAACCTACAAACCTGTATGTCTTTGGGAGGAAACCGGAGATCTCTGAGAAAACCCACATGGTCACGGGAAGAACGTACAAACTCTGTACAGACAGCACCCATAGTCGGGATCGAACCCGGGTCTCCGGGGTTGCAAGTGCTGAAAGGCAGCAACTCTACCGCTGCGCCGTCGTGCCGCCCTAAGGGTCAATGGAAGTTTCCAACAAATCTCCTTATGTTTGGAATAAGCCACCCTTCCATGTTGTGTCACACTACCCTATGAACAAGTTGTCAAGACAAGAAAACCAAATCAATAAGCTAATTAACAGCAAATTTATTGCCGTATAATGATACAAGGTAAATAGATTCAACAATTAAAATACACCAAAGTTACAAGAATTGGCCAACCTCTTTGCTTGGAAGGTTCATCATTTAGGTGAGAGCTAGTTAAACCATATTTTACAGATCTCTGGAGTAGAAAAATTTAAAAAAAAAAAACATTCTGATCTGTTCTTCAGATATATTTTGGTTATGGTTTAATATGCATTATGATAAAATATGTTTTCTCCTTCGTACATACGCCTCCCATTGGGTCCCCTACCCATCCCCTAATGTTCCCATCTGCCACCATCCCTCCCTTATTTGGTTCCGCTATTCACACCTTCCTTTCTTTTCAGATTCTACCATCTATAGGCTTCCAGTATCTTAATTTATCACCTCAGAGCCTGTGTGACTATCTTCACCCTTTCCTGACTCCATATGTTCATCCACCTCTCCTCACCTGCATCTACCAATCACTTTTGTAGGAAGGAACTGCAGATGCTGGTTTACACCGAACATAGACACAAAATGCTGGAGTAACTCAGCGGGACATGCAAAATCTCTGGATAGAGGGAATGGGCGATGTTTCTGGTCGAGACCCTTCTTCAGATCCTTCTTCAGAAGGGTCTTGACCTGAAACGTCACCCATTTCTTCTATCCGGAGATGCTGCCTCTCCCGCTGAGTTACTCCACATTTTGTGTCTATCTACCCATCACTTGCCAGATCTTGCTGAACCTCTTTATATTGGCTATCTACCGTCTACTCTTTTACTCCAGATATGTGGCCTTGAGCGGACATATCGACTTCCATTCCCGTCCACATTTCCGCCCGGATTGTTGAATTCTTCCAGTAGGTCGTTTTTCCTCCAGATTCCAGCATCTGCACGCTGTCTTGTCTCCACCAATTAATGTTTATTATTAATGTTTAATGTTTTATGTGTCATTCCTAACTGTCACTGTATGTCATGTTGTCACTTGCAGGCAGGCAGAGCACCAAGGCAAATTCCTTGTATGTGAATACTTGGCCCATAAACGTATTCATTCATTCAAATGTCAATCTCTGATGTCCATTAGTACTCCCCGAACAATGAATGGGCCCAGGGCTCAATGCGGAGAGGCAGCTTGTGAAGCTGATGTTGATCAGGGTGGGCTGAGGTGCTGGGATCACGGTTGCTGCATGTCCGGCACAGTGAGTCTTGGACTGACACCAGCAGTTCCAACTGTTGACAAACGTCATGTTACTGTTATGGAGGTTGTTGTCCACACTGAGATCTGTGGAACTCGTTGTAGACAAATCACTGGGCCAGGATGAGGCATACAGCCAATATAAGAGAGGAGAGAGTTAGATATAGCTCTTAGCTTTCAGGGCTAATGGATTCAAGGGATATATGGAGAAAGCAGGAATGGTGTACTGATTTTGGATGATCAGCCATGATCATATTGAATGGCGGTGCTGACTCGAAGGGCACAGTGGCTTACTCCTGCACCTATTTTCTATGTTTCTATGGAAGGAACTTCAGATGCTGGTTTACACTGAAGATAGACACAAAATGCTGGAGTACCTCAGCGGGACAGGCAGCATCTCTGGAGAGAAGGAATGGGTAATGTTTCAGGTCGAGACCCTTCTTCAGGAGGAGAAGACAGCTTCCATCACATCCAACAAGGGATGATAAGAGAGACAGTGTAACCCAAGTAGTTGGTGAACATAGGGACCAAGTGCTGCTAATCTCCAGCATTGACCCCACTGACTTTTCCAGCCAAGAGTATCACCGAGCTCCATATGGCCAGCAGTGCTTGTTCCAGCGACTCCAACACTCGCCTTCAGAGGCTGCCGCCACACTCAGGGCAATACAATGTTCAAGAAAGAACTACAGATGCTGGAAAAATCGAAGGTAGACAAACATACTGGAGAAACTCAGCGGGTGAGGCAGCATCTATGGAGCGAAGGAATAGGCGACGTTTCGGGTCGAGACCCTTCTTCAGACTTCTTCAGCAATACAATGGTGGGATTTGTGCCAGGTTCCCGTACAGCAATACTGTAAGTTATCCATCTCTCTGGCGATCATGTTATTAAAGACCCCTTTCAGCATTGACTGCATTAGCATTCTCATTACCAGAGAACACATCCCCAGCGCTAAACGAGGTATTAGTATTTGACAATGTAATGTATGAAAACGTTCCGGCAGTAACATTTCCTGTTCATCGTGTCACACTGTTGTCCTCTGTCTCTGCCACACTTCATCCTGACTGACTTTACTAAGAGGTAATGCCATGCAGCTGTGTGGTAGCAGTGAATTCTGGACGCAGTGTGCAATCTACATCTGTTACTGTGAAGCCTGGATACTGTTGCTAATGGGAGATTCATTTCTTGCCAATTCTAAATGTACCTGATGTTGCAAATTAGATCAACGGTTATAATGTCTATATCCTTTAATTTAAGTATCACTTGACTGATTAGACATTTGGGATATGAAAATCAATAACTTTACAGCTATTTTGAAGCTGAAATCAAAACAGAAATGCTTGAAATGCGCAGCGCAAAGTCCCTTAATTGTATTTAAATTAAAGTTTATTATTGTGCAAGTCAGAAATACTCAAATATTTGTAAAGAAAAAACTGGATCAATTTAACTTTGAAAAGACAACACAATGTACACCTTCACTTCCACTCAATAGACAATAGACAATAGGTGCTGGAGTAGGCCATTCAGCCCTTCGAGCCAGCACCACCATTCAATGTGATCAAGCTGATCATCCCCAATCAGTACCCCGTTCCTGCCTTCTCCCCATATCCCCTGACTACGCTATTTTTAAGAGCCCTATCTAGCTCTCTCTTGAAAGCATCCAGAGAACCTGCCTCCATCGCCCTCTGAAGCAGAGAATTCCACAGACTCACCAATCTCTGTGAGAAAAAGTGTTTCCTCATCTCCGTTCTAAATGGCTTACTCCTTATTCTTAAACTGTGGCCCCTGGTTCTGGACTCCCCCAACATCAGGAACATGTTTCCTGCCTCTCGCATATCCAAACCCTTAACAATCTTATATGTTTCAATGAGATCCCCTCTCATTCTTCTAAACTCCAGAGTGTACAAGCCCAGCTGCTCCATTCTCTCAGCATATGACAGTCCCGCCATCCCGGGAATTAACCTTGTAAACCTACGCTGCACTCCCGCAATAGCAAGAATTCATGACAATAGCAAGAATTCATGACATTCACTCAACGCCATCTTCCTACTTACAGCAATAGAATTCATGACTTTTCATTCAGCAAGTGCACAATTACAAGCAATCTACCATTAACCAGTCGATAGACACACAACGCTGGAGTAACTCAGCGGGACAGGCAGCAACTCTGGAGAGAAGGAATGCGTGAAGTTTTGGGTCGAGATCCTTCTTCAGACTGGTCAGGGAAAGGGAAACGAGAGATAATGAAAGAAAAAAGGGAATCCTCTGCAGTGTCCCTTTCCTCTGACTAGTTTGAAGAAGGATCTTGACCCGAAAAGTCATCGATTCCTTCTCTCCAGGGATGCTGCCTGTCTTGCTGAGATACTCCTGCATTGTGGCTTTCTTCGGTTTAAACCAGCATCTGCAGTTCCTTCCTGCACAATAACCAGTCCATGGTGTTTTAGCTGAAGACCTGCAGTTGAGCTGCTGACTGACCCCAAGTCATAGTTTTCTGATCTCTGCTATCTTCAGTTTACTCAGAGCCACTGTCCAAACCAGTTGACCAGCAACTGCTAATACAACTGAGGATGGGGATTTGGAGATACAGAAGAGGGATGACTAGTGGGAGAGTCCAGGATCATAGTCTCAGAATAAAAGGGCACTGGTAAAGGCAGGAAACGAGGAGGAATATCTTTAGTCGGATGGTGGTGAATATGAATTCATTGCCACAGAAGGCTGAGGAGGCCGTCAATCGATATTTTTAAGGCAGAGATAGATTCTTGATTAGTACAGGTGTCAAGGGTTATGGGGTGAAGGCAAGAGAATGGAGTTAAGAGGGAAATTCAGCCATGATTGAATGGTGGAGTATTGATCTGCTCCTATCAATTATAAACTTATGAGTTACAGCAAACCAAGCCTCTGCTTCTGTTGGAGCGTGATCTCCCCATACATAGCATCTCGCTGACCATGTAGCATTACTCTGGTTGCACTTGTCCTTTTGCTGCAGGAGAACTGCAAGATTCCAATGGGTTGCATGCATGGGGTCATTGAGAACCATAGATTGCTCAACGGTGGTATCTTGCCTCCCATCTGAACAGCAATCTCATCATCAGTGGCATCTATCTCCCTTCACCATTGCACCATCTCCCGAGGGCCATGATGCTCATCATTGGGCTCAAATCTGCCCCGCATTCAATCATGGCTGATCAATCTCTCCCTCCTAACCCCATTCTACTGGCTCCTCCCCATAACCCCTTTATATTAGGGCTTTATATTAAAGATTGAATCAGGGAATTATTCTGTGTTCAGAGTTCTAGTGCAAATTAAAAACACTTAAACAGAGATACATACAGCAATTGTTAATTAACAAATGTAATGCATCTGATACCTTGCCAAATGTGGACAAGGGGCACTGTTTTTCACTTAGACATGGCAAATACTTACCTTCGACTTCCATCGGATGAGCTGCCATTTGGGTTTTTTTTTCTCTCAGGAATTTTTCAGGTCATAACTGATAATCAATTAATCAAATTTTGCATGGAATTTGGGGGAAATATGTGACTTGAATGCTATTCTCAACAAGGCACAACATAGACAGATACATGAAGTCAGGCTGAATGAAATGCTTCTCTGTTTGGAGAAGCCTGAAGTATGTGTTAAAGGCCGCAAATGTGAGATGATTCAGAAATTGGTTGATAATACAAATTACCTGTACAGCAGGTGGCATTGGCTGGAAGAACAAATTAGATTCTGTTTTAGCCAAGATATAGGACTTCATTCCCAAAGGTTAGTCAGCTCACACGTTAAACTCAAATGAAGATATTTGCTTACACTTTGTTCTGCAGAATGAACTGTTGGTTGTCAAAGGATATTTCATGATGGGAACCAAAGTAGTGATTTGCAAGAAAAGTAAAACTCAGTTTAGTTTAGAGAAACAGGCCCTTTGGCCCACCCAGTCCGTGACAACCAGCAATCCCCCAACACTAACACTATCCTACACACACTGGGGATAATTTACATTTATACCAAAGCCAATTAACTTACAAAACCGTCCGTCTTTGGAGTGTGGGAGGAAACTGAAGATCTCGGAAAAAACCCACGCGGTCACGGGGAGAATGTACAAACTCTATACAGACAGCACCCGTAGTCAGGATCGAACTCGGGTCTCTGGCGCTGTAAGGCAGCAACTCTACCGCTGCACCCATTGTTGTTGAAGTATTTGCATGATCAATACCTTGTGGTGTATCTGACAAAGATTCTGGTATGGAACTATCTATGGTGTCTAGGGTTAAATAAGCATTGAAGTAGAATAGAGTGTACATGGACCATTAACCAGTCCGCAGGCAAGATGCTAACTTCAGTTTTATTGCACCCATGGAAAGGACCTTCCAACGTGTGGCAACAGCTAGACAGAATTTGCAGAGATAATTGTTCATCGTAGTAAATATATATTTGAAGTGGAGAGAAGTTTCCGATGAATCACATGAGCTTCTTGAAAAGAACTGTCAATGCAGGGTTTTTTTCAGAAGAAAATTCATGAGGAGAAATGGTAAACCTAACGTATAATAACTGCAAACAATCTTTATTCATGTGCCATGATATATAATTGGATGTCGGGTATAAATAATCAGGTGTAATGTTTCATCAACGAAGGAGAAGTATATTAGACTCTTCTTGTGACTGGAGGAATAAATGACAGTTTTGTACAGACTGACCTGGGTGGCCTTTGCCAGCAAGGTCTAGATCCTGAGAAATTAATTAAAAACAAATTAAATGATATTCATCAGTATGTAACATTCTACCCACCATCATTGAATCAGTTCCAAACTTTTCAAATAATTGTGCAGAAGATTGACTATGTTTTTAGTTTTTGGACTGATATACAAATGTTTAGGAATTTCCATAGATGCTGGTGAGTTCCTGATTTTATGTCTTCTGAATTTTTATCTGACTCAAAACTTGCCAGTGAATTTCAATTAACATTGGTTATGAAAGCCCCTGTCTCACTGTACGAGGTAATTCACGAGTTCTCCCGAGTTTTCCCCTGATTCGAACTCGGAGAATGTCCGTAGCGGGTCCGTAGGAATTCGTGGATGTCTCGTAGCGGCTCGTAATGCTAACGGTAGATATAAAAAGTTTTTAAAAATTTCATCACGTGTATTCTTTTACTCGTGGACATTTTTTGCAGGGTTAAAAAAACATCACGAGTTTACCGGATGTTCCGAGTACCTACCGTTAGCATTACGAGCCGCTACGAGACATCCACGAACTCCTACGGACCTGCTACAGACATTCTCCGAGTTCGAATCAGGGGAAAACCCGGGAGAAATCTTGAATTACATCGTACAGTGGGACAGGGGCTTTAGTGTCTGGTTTACAGTGGCAATGCAGAGCAATCTGAAAAATGGGACACGCAAATATCAAGCAATGGGAGCAAGCATAGAAGGTAGACACAAAATGCTGGAGTAACTCAGCAGGACAGGCAGCATCTCTGGGGAGAAGGAATGGGTGATGTTTTGGGTTGAGTCCTTTCTTCAGACTGATAGTCGGGAGAGAGAAACTAGAGATACGAAGGGTACAGAAAGAATGTAAGGCCTGATAAGGACAGATCAAAACAGGCGATGATCAAGGAAATGTAGAATAGTTCATTGTTGGCTGAGGGGAAGCTGACAATGAAGCATACAAACAGTAAAATTAATCAGGAGGACAGTGAAACTAGTCGGAGGAAGAGGGACGGAGAGAAAGGAAAGCACGGCTTACTTGAAGTTAGAGAAATCAATATTCATACTGCTGGGTTGTAAGCTGCTCAAGAGAAATATGAGATGCTGTTCTACTAATATGCGTTTGGCCTCACTCTGACAGTGGAGGAGGCTCAGGACAGAAAGAACTGTGGGAATGGGAGAGGGAGATAGAGTGTTTGGCAACCGGGAGATCAGGTAGGCCCAGGCAGACTGAGCTTTGTTGGTTTCACCATTAATTGTCCAGGTTTAGCCAGAAGTTTAATTGCAATTCTGTCAAAGTATTGTAGCATACCTGACAGTACTTATCTCATTGAATAATATTGTTTCATGCATATTATACACGAATGCAGAGGTACCCAGGCTAGACCATTGGGCATGACAATTATTACACCAAATTATGATATTTAAATGCATCCAAGGAGGGATTTCTGTAATGTGTAGAGAACAATGAAGCTGAGGTTGTTGTATTTTATAAATTCATTGGGTATATACCAGTAATCCTTGGGAGCTAGGAATAACATTTACTTTTGTATTACCCTAAATTTGCATATAAATTGAATATAAATGGGTCTTGTTTTTCTGAAAAGAGTGCTGGAGTAACTCAGCGGGTCAGGCAGCATCTGTGGAGAACATCGATAGGTGACGTTTCACAGAGTGCTGGAGTAACTCAGCGGGTCAGGCAGCATCCCTGGAGAACATGGATAGGTAACGTTTCAAGTTGGGACCCTCCTTCAGACTGATTGCAGGGCAGTGGGAGGGAAGAAAGCTAGAGTTTGGCAACAATGTTAAAAGAGTCCATTTTAAACATATTTTTCAAAGAGAACAAATAAGACGTGAGTACAAATAAGATTGAAGTACCTATTTGAAAAGTTGATTGCTTAGACGTGTGTGTCATGGCTTGGGCATTAATGCTGATGACTTATGTTTGGGTTTTGCTTATCCCATTAGATTTTTCAATGCTGCCCTAATACTGCTGTGACTCTCAATTTCATTTTGATCAGTTGAAGACAAATATCTCCAAACTGCAAAGGGGCAAAAGACAGCATCTCTCTACATCACCGTCTATATCTCTCGTTTCCCTTTCCTCTGACTCTCAGTCTGAAGAAGGGTCTTAACCCGAAACATCACCTATTCCTTTTCCCCAGAGATGCTGTCTGACCCGCTGAGTTACTCCAGCTTTTTGTGTCTATCTTTGGTTTAAACCACCATCTGCAGTTCCTTCCTACACTTATCCATGGACCTGTCCAAGTGTCTTTTATTTGGCTTTGGATGAAGAGGTTGAGATTTGTTTGGCAAAGTGACATTTCTCTCTGCAAAACAAATTTCAACCTCTTGTTAACAATTAAGTATGCAGTGATTGAGATTGGAATGGAGGAGGAAACATTTAAAAGCAAAGAGTTTGGACAAGGAAAATCAGAAAAACTGGGCACAATCTGAGGGTGAAATTCAGACGATATTTTTAATGTCATCCTAAAGAACACATTTATTCCCTACACAAAATATGTGATGCACATGAGTTTTTCCAAACTGTTGGACTAATGTATATTTCATTTTATTTTTCAATTAATTATGACAACAAGGTACTTTTTTCTTGAAATAGTTTGCAACATCTTGTCAACAATGTCACCCTGCTGCTCAATGAAAACCGAGTTGTTTAGCAATACCGCCCTACAATTTATCATTTCACTAATCTTTACAGATTATACATTTTAGTAAATTAGAAAACTATTGCAGTTCTAGTTCAGTTCCTATGAGAAAAAAATTCAATGTATGCAGAAATACATCCCGACTAACAATAACATCATAAAGTCATGAACATCCCCAATAAATCCAACGTGGGATTTTCTTACTTCTCTGCAACATTACAGAAGAAATAATGATGCTAATGCCCACTGACAATTTGTAGTGTGCGTTACCTTTCTCTGATGTAAACTTTTAATATCCTTAAGTTTTTGAAAAATACAAGTCTTTTTTTTTTGCAGTTGAACGTATGTAGCATGTAGTGGTCCTTAAGCCCACTCACTCCTATAATTCAGAGAGGAGTTTAGTAGTTTATGCTTCATTACGGAGATTATATTGTGCAGAAAACGCCAGCTGTGCCACGCTCCTTTTTTAATGCTAACGTGATTAGTAATTACAGTAGATATAGCTTTCAAGGCGATATAACTTAAATCAGAGGACTAGTCACGTATAAGTAGGTGCATTGTTGGCAAATATCTCATTAAGATATTTTTACCAAGCCTGGTTTGTTAACCAACAGAATAATTTTTAGTAATATTTTGTAAAAAAACAGAAGGGTGCTATTTGGCCCATCAAGCCTATGCTGGATCTCAGATCTATCTCATCCATACACCCCCCAAGTTATTTCCCTGTAGACTATTATCTCTCACAAGACCATCAAATTAATTCAATGCTGACAATGTTTGTGCCGAACATGATGCCGAGTTAAACTGATCTTCCATCTAAACACCATGATCGTATCTGCCTCCACCTGGCGATGCAATCAGGCCCCCACTACATTAATCTTTCCCCATCTCATTATATAGCTATGCTCTCTAGTTTTGGATTTTGCCACTCTGGGGGGAATAGGTTCTGACTGTCTAACCTATCTCATAATTGTATGTACTTCAATCAAGTTGCTGCTATATTGTTACTTCACCATCTGGAATTTTTCTTCTCAATGCTTTGTTTGAACTGCACAATGTTCACCATGCCAGACAGTTGGTAATATATGTCCACACAAAGTGAATGCATTGTTCTTTATTGAAGTAGTTGGTGATGCAAATTGGTGAATAATAGTGAATTTTCTTCTCATGTTTGCACAGTGTAGCAATTCCCAAAGTATACGAATAAGAAAGCTACAATACAGTGAGCACACCTAAAGATGCAAGCATTCAGATGCTATGAGATTGAATAGTAAGATTAAACGAGAACTTACCAGTTTGAAGTTTGATCTTTATTTTATGAGGAGTTACGTTGGTGATTACGTGAAGAAGACCCGTCAGGGCGCATGCTCGTCAATCTTCAAAGCAGCGGTATGAAATCACAGACAACACAATAATTGAAGTAACATATTAAGATGAGGAACATGAGAACTACCATTATGACCTTTTTTCTATGAGAGAGGGTTGGGCGTGGCGGGCACGTAATCACCAACGTAACTCCTCATAAAATAAAGATCAAACTTCAAACTGGTAAGTTCTCGTTTAATCTTACTATTTTACTTCGGAGTCACGTGAGTGACTACGTGAAGATTTCAAAGCTCTGTGATTTTTATGCCGCAGATCAAAATCCCGGCTTCTCACTGCATCGATTGACTCTGAGTATAATCAATAATGCTGTAAACATGACATTGAATATCATGCAAAAAAAAAAAACAGTTTTATTTTTGGTCATAAAACAAACAATAAACCCTCTTAATTTAGGGGCAACAAACGAAACAGAATTAAACAGTATTGAAAACAGAATTTAAACAATAGCAACAGCACTCAATATTGAGTTGGCAAACAGCCCTCCATCGGCAATCGGCCGATGGTAGTATTGCTGAAACACAAGTTCATTTTGCCAACCTGCGGCTTTTAATATATGGTCGATGGGAACGTCCATCGCCCTGGCCGCGGATGTTGCTACTGCCCTAGTGGAATGAGATGTAAATACATCAGTGGTAATTCCTTTTTTTTTTTTTTTTTTTTTTTTTTTTTTTAATTTTTATTTATTAGAAGTACATTACATCACAGCCACATACATTAATACTCGTCATTTATATCTTCTTACAATTAATGTACTCCCTTTATTTATTTTTTTACACTAAAGAAAGAAAAGATTGAAAGAGAGAAGAAAGTGAAGGAAAAAGTGCAAGTGTAGAAAAGTGTAGAAAATGCAACAACAAAAAAGGACGAAGACCCTATGAGAGCGAAATTAAAAACAAAAAGAAAAAGAGTTAAGAAATAGGCCCTAAGAAAAGAAAAGAGAAAGAGAAAAAAAAGAAAAACAAATGTTTTTTTTTGAGCATCACGTAAATAGGACATACCAACTCTTCAACCATCATCCCCCCCCACCCGACCCCAATCCTTTACTTTTTTAAAGTACTTTTGCACCCTATGTTTGTAATAATTCTATAAATGCAGACCACGTCAGGTGGAAGTGATCTGGTTTACCTGCTAGGAGGAGTCTTATCTCTTCAAGGTGTAGTGTTTCAAATATATTTGAAATCCACATATTTATAGTTGGTATTGGAGCCTTCTTCCAAAATTTTAGAATTAGCTTTTTTCCAGTTATTAACCCATAATCCATTAATTTCTTTTGAAACACATTTAGTTCTGGATCATCTTCCGTTATTCCGAAGATAATCCATTCTGCTTTGGGTATCAGTCTTGTTTTAAATAACTTTGTAAAGATTTCAAAAATTTCATTCCAAAATTTTTGAATTTTTGTACAGAAGACAAATGAGTGCGCTATAGTTGCTTCTTGGGATTGACATTTATCACAAATAGATGATACGTTTGGGAAAATTTTATGAATTTTAGTTTTCGAATAATATAATCTATGTAAAATTTTAAATTGTATTAAAGTGTGTCTTACATTAATCGAGCATTTATGTACTTTTAATAAGTATTCATTCCAACTTTCCTTTGAAATTTTAATAGCTAACTCTTGTTCCCAGTCTCTTCTGATACCCTCCGTAGATGGTATTTGTACATTTAAGATAATATTGTACAAATATGATATTAAGTTTGCTGATTCCGCTTGTATCTGCATTGCCTCGTCCAGTACATCTGCTGGGTTATTATGATGATCTTTTATATATTTTTTCAAATAGTCGCATATTTGAAAGTATTTAAAATATTGATTATTTCCGAGTTTATATTTTATTTGTAATTGTTGAAATGAAAGTAATTTTCCAGTTTCATACAAGTCACCAAGCGTTTTAATTCCTAGTCTATCCCATTGTGTATAAGCTTTATCTATAATAGAAGGACTAAACGAAGGGTTATTGACTATAGGTAATAAAAGTGATAAGTTTCTTAATTTTAAATTTTGTTTTATTTGTTTCCAAATACGGATTGTACTATGAATAATTGGGTTCTTATTATAGTTTATGTTATTCAATTTCATTGGAGAGAGGAGGATCGCTCCAATGTTTCTAGAGGAGCAATCCTCTTTCTCCATTACAATCCAGTCTACTTGCTGGGCGGAGTTATCCAGCAGTTGAATCATGTTTTTAATATTTACTGACCAATAATAATACATAAAATTGGGTAGTGCTAGACCCCCCAATACTTTAGATTTATTCAGATGGGTTTTTTGTATTCTATGTGATTTATAGTCCCATATAAAATTAGTGATATCTGAGTCGAGTTTTTTAAAAAACTTCTTAGGTAAGTATATAGGAATTGATTGAAATAGGTATAAAATTTGTGGTAAAAAGATCATTTTTATTGCGTTTATTCGGCCTATTAAAGACATCAGAAGCGTTTTCCAGAATTTAATTAATGTATTCAGTTTATTAAGTAGGGGGTCAAAATTTGCCCTGAGCATACCTTGATATGCTCTGGTAATTTCGATTCCCAAATATTTAAATTTTTCTGTAGCTATTTTAAAAGGGAATTTTAAAAGATGTGTTGAATCTTTCGGTTTTATTGACATAATTTCACTTTTATTCCAATTTATTCTATATCCAGAAAAAGATCCGAAGTCTTCAATTAAATTTAATATATTTGGTATAGTGATTTGAGGTTTTGTAATATACAATAATATATCATCCGCGTATAAAGATATTTTATTATATGAGTCTTTAGTATTATATCCATGAATATCAGGGTGTATTCTAATTTTTTCTGCTAGCGGTTCAATAATGAGAGCAAACAGCTGTGGTGATAATGAGCATCCTTGTCTATTTCCCCTTGATAGTTGAAATTTCGAGGATAATATGTTATTAGTAAGTATTCTAGCTGTAGGTTTGTTATATAGTAACTTAATCCATAAAATAAAATTCTCTCCCAGTTGAAATTTTTGTAATACTTTATCCATATAATTCCATTCTACTTGATCAAATGCTTTTTCAGCATCCAGCGAAATAATTGATAATTCTTGATCTTCAGATTTGTGTGAGTGCATTATGTTGAGTAGACGTCTCATATTATTAGAAGAGTATCTCTTAGGGATAAACCCTGTCTGATCTGGGTTTATTAATTTACTAATGTATTTACTTAATCTTCTGGCTAATGTTTTCGCTAATATTTTTTGATCTGTGTTTAACAATGCTATAGCTCTATATGAGCCAGGTTCTTCTAAATCCTTATTTTTCTTAGGTATTAATGTAATCGTTGATTCCGCTAATGTATCAGGTAGTATTCGTTTTTTAAAAGCGTATTGGTACATTTTTTGTAATCTTGGTATTATTTTATCATAAAAGTTTTTATAAAATTCATTAGTAAATCCATCAGGGCCTGGTGTTTTTCCATTTTTTAGTGAGTTTATTGTATCTTCTAATTCCTTAATTGAGATTTGTGCACCCAGTTCCTCTTGTTCCTTCAGCTCTAACTTTGGAAGATTACAGGTATCCAAGAACTTTGTGATATTATTGGAATCAATTATCGTTTTAGATGTATACAAATTCTCGTAAAATTGCGCAAATCTTTTATTAATATCCTTCGGTGTTGTTAATAATTCCCCTTTATCTGATTTGATCTTTGGTATAGTATGTTCCTTTTCTCGTTTTTTTAGCTGGCGAGCCAAAAGTTTATGCGGTTTATCCCCAAATTCAAAGTGCTCTTGTTTTGTAATTTGAAAAAGTCTTATAAGTTTGGCAGATAATAATTTATTTAATTTAAATTTTAAAATTATTATTTTATTATGTTTATCTATTGATGGATCTTTAGCATTATCTATATCCATTTGTCTAATAAGTTCTTCTAACTGTCTTTGTTCATTCTTATTCTTTTTATTTTGAAAAGCTTGATATGAAATTATAATACCCCTAATGTATGCTTTAAAAGATTCCCAAAGTAAAGTAGGCGATATATCTGAAGTATCATTTGTTTGAAAAAAGACCTCCATTTGTTCTTTTAAATATATACTCGCTTGTGGATCTTTTAAAATTTGAGAGTTAAATCTCCAGAATGAATTATTCTTAGACAATCCTTCCAGTTTTAAAAAGAAAGTTAGTGGAGAATGGTCTGAAATTGAATTTGTATGATATATTGCATTAGATGTTTGGGGGATTAATTTTGTATCCAGCAGAAAGTAGTCTATACGTGAGTATGTCTTATGTACCATTGAGTAAAACGAATATTCCCTGCCAGTTGGATTCACAATTCTCCAAACATCTGCTATATTAGTGTTGTTTATGTAGGTATTGAGGAGTTCCCCAGTTTTCGATTTCATATTCCCTCTCTGTTTTTGACTTGATTTATCTAAGTACGGGTCTAAAACACAGTTAAAGTCTCCGCCTATTATAACATTTTGATAGTTTGACTCTGCAATTATATTGAAGATTTTATTGAAAAAGTGGGGGTTATCAAAGTTAGGGGCATATATATTTACCAAAGTAAGTGGAGTGTCATGGATTTCTCCATTAACTATTAGGTATCTCCCTTCTATATCTGTTATAATATTCTTTGCTTTAAATGGTATACCTTTTCTTATGATAATTGACGTGCCTCTAGATTTTGAAGTGAATGAAGAGTGGTATGTTTGACCTATCCATTTCGCCCTCAGCCTAACTTGGTCCTGAGGTTTTAGGTGTGTTTCTTGTAGGAAGGTAATGTCAGAATTATACATTTTTAGCTGAGCTAATATCTTACCCCTTTTGATAGGTTCATTAATACCTCTTATATTCCAACTACAAAATGAGACTCCTCCTAGGTTCTTTTGTGTGGTGTCATGCATTTTGAATAATTATAGTACCTTTGAATCTTGTGGTGCGTCCATATCCCAGGTCTTTAGGTATTGGGGGAGTTTTTGAATTATTAACTTTTGTTGGTATGTCCATATTATTCTTATCACTAAACACAAAACACAAACAAGTGATTTTATGTAATAAAAAAAAAACTAAAAAAGTGAGGCTACAGTGTCTATAGTCGGCACTGTAGCAAGTGACCCACCTGTAGGTGGGAAAAAACCTTATTTTGACTTCCATTGCGTTGTTGCTCAACTCGCTCCGCTCTCTTAGTTAATCATAACATATTAAAATATTAAAACGAGGCCTCACATTCATATATATAATACAATTTTACCCTGATATTTCCTTATAACATATATATATATCAGAGTTTAATTATTAAACCAATATTTTTGATTTCAATAAGAATCAGCTGTTGGTTGAAGGGGTTAACGAGACGTGCTCCTGGACATAAGCCAGGAGCTCGTTTCTCATCCCCTCCTCCCGCTTATAGACAAGGTTACAATTTATTAAAAATTCATATTAGTATGTTAGTTCATTATTTTTTTGTTTTTTTTTGTTAGTATTCTAATCTAACCTGCATAACTTTTAAAGTTGTTAATAGGATAAGTTCTTACAATTGGTTATAACATTTTAATCAATAAGCAATTATTTTCTAATTCATATCCCGTTATAAAGTTGTTTACACGTTTTGAACAGAAAATGTCCTTGCTTCAGCATTCCGGAGATAACAATGTAACTATCCCCAGACAAAACATAGCTGAGAATTATTCGGATCTGCCAAAGCTCCCTTTTATTTCTGTCTTTCAACAATCGTTTGGGCATATTTGAAAGCGTCTTCAGGCTTAACAAATGACTTTTCAAGACCATTAAAAGAAATACGCATTTTAGCGGGATAAAAAACCCCGAATCTGACCCCTTCTCTCCCTCTTAAAAGATCTTTAACCTTATCAAATTTGTTTCTTTTTTGCACAATTTCATGTGGGTAGTCCCTGAATATCTTAATAGTGTCTTTGTCCAGCCGTAATTGTACACCATATTTGATTTTTGTCATAACATATTCCAGTTCTGCAGTGTCTCGAAATTTCACTATAATATGTCGTGGATAAGCTTTTCCCGCATCAAATCTTTTTCCAAATCTTGGGACACGATGAGCCACTTCGATTTTCGGTTCCTTGGGAAGATTCAACAGTTGTTTCAACAAGCCCATGGCAAATTCACGTACCTGTTCCCCTTCTGCCCCCTCTGAAACACCAAGAATCCTCAGATTCTGGCGTCTAGAACGAGCTTCCAGGTCCAGGCATTTGAATGAGACTTTCTCTAATTGAGTCCCCATTTGTAGTGATGCTTGTTCGTTTTCTCGCCTCATTTGCTCATGTTCTTGCCTCAATTTCGCCATGTCTTCAACCAGTCGTGCCGTATTTTTCTCCAATTCCGTAATTGTCTGCATACTTGCAGCTACTGTTTCAAGTACAGCCGTGAACTTATCCGTAGTAATTACATCCATCTTATCCATTTTCTCTGATAGTCCATCTTTCACCTCATCAATTCGTTTATTCATAGTGTCCAGTAAATCCGTCATATTCTTCTGGTTACCAGCATTTAAATCCTTCATCATCTTCTGCATTCCTTCCATCATTTTTGCCGAATTTTCCTTCATTTCCTTCTTATCTTCCACCCTATTATCCGAGATCTCATCTTTCAAATTTTTCATTGATTTTTTCAAGTCATCAAAGTCTTTCTTAGATCTTGTATCCATTTCTGCAGCCACTTCAGAGACTTCAGAGGTAACTTCAGTTTCGAACTGTTTCGACAGTTTATTCACAGCTCTCTGAGGGCTCACAGCTGGAGTCAATTTACTCATTTAAAGGGCTTCAAACCACCGTTTAAAACATCGCGTTTAACGATGACGTCATCAGCGCGGTAACCAGAAGCTCCGGTAAGGTTTTTAAAAACAATCCCGATTTTCGGACCCGTTTTACACGATAAATCGTGAAGTTTTTCGGGAGAGGAGCTGGGTGCACGTCTGTTAGTCTAACATGACGCCACCGGAAGTCACATCAGTGGTAATTCCTGCCTGAACCAACACTTGGTTTAACCACCTTGAGATAGTCTGAACTGCCACTCTTTTATGTTGGCTTCTTGTAACTGACAAATAATCCTGTTTCTTCTTGGCTTAAAGCCCTTGTGGCTTCAATGTAATGTAACAAATTTGTCCTTACACATAAACATGGATCTGTAGGATATGCTGAGAACACAATCTTAAATCCTGCCACACCTGGCCTGCTTTGTTTGAGCAGGTTATAAATATAAAACATAGCATTCTCTGTAGTCACTTCCATTCTATCTAACTGAAGTTTTTGCAAAGTCTGCACTCTCTGTGCTGACACCAATGCCATTAGCATAGCCAATTTCATGGTTAATTTTAAGAAAGTTATAGACGTGACAGGGACCCAATGACGAAGCATGTTAAGAACAACGCTTCCATCCCAGATTACCATATACCTAGGCTTAGACGGTAATGGAATTAAAGATTCCTTTCATCAACCTAGATATGCGAGGGTGAGAACCTATACTTTGTGTCCATGTACCTATTACAAGATATGCGGACAAAGCACTTCTAGCTGTATTGATAGCACTATAGCTAAGACCCTCATCATAATAAAGTGTAGATAAAACTCTAACACATTTTCAATAACTACAGTATCATATGGAATATTCTTTTGAACACAATATTGTTCCCATTTTTATTTTTTTTTAAAACATTTTACATAAGACATATACTGCTTTTGAGTACTCTTTCTCCAGGCTGCAGTGAGCATATCCACCGTTCGCCTAGAAAGTCCTCGACCCAAGGCATTCTTAAAACCTGCAATTTAACAGATCAATACGATCACATAACGGATGAACTTCACTCGTTACCGGATGCTCCAGCAAATTCCTACTGTTTGGAATCAGCAAAAGGAGGTTGGATCGCTATCTGTAACATCAAAGGGAACCATGGTTGAGTTGGGCAATTTGGTATCACCAAAACCCCTGAAGCGGGATCCTGCTTGATTTTTTATTTTTTTTATTTTTATTTTTTCCAAACACCGACCTATGAGGCAGAATGGTGGGAAAATGTACACAAACATATCATCCCAATTTAGTGAAAAAGCATCAATTGCCACTGCCCCTGGATCTGGTTCCCATGAAAGATATTTTGGCAGCTGGTGGTTAAGCCTGGATGCAAACAAATCGATATCTGGCATTCCATATAGAAGTACTATGTTCTTGAACACATCCTGGTTCAACATCCACTCTGTATTATCATGGAATTTTCGTGACCTGGCATCTGCTACTACATTAAGTTTCCCTGGCAGATAGATAGCTGAAATCCAAATATCTCTATCCATACACCAGGTCCAAATTTGATTTGCCAACCTGTCACATGATAATGATTTGATGCCACCCATGTGATTAATATAAGCAACTGCTGTAGTGTTTTCTATTTGGCACTGCACATGCAAGCTAGTTTTGTTAGTGCCATAAGCCTTGAGTCCATCAAATACTCCTAAAAGCTCTAAATGGTTAATTCCCCATGTTTGCAGAAGCAATGTCCATCTGCCTCCACAGCTGGATCTCGTATCAGTAGCACCCCACCAAAGTGCACTGACATCTGTCTGCAAAATCATGGAAGCTTGGTCCAATAACACTTTGGATCTACTAGTGGACACATGCTGAATCCACCATTGTACAACAGCAACAGCCTCTACTTATAGAAGCATATGCCTATTATAATGACCCTAATGTATCCTCAGTGCTTGTTCCTTTGACCTTTGTAATTGTTGATAATAAAGTGGCACTATTGTACTGCTGGAAATGCTGCCACCAATTTCCCAAGCAGACTCGTCACCTGGCTTATTGAAGGCTGTGTGTCAGCAATTAACTTGATACAGCTCTCAATTAGCTCTACCCTTTTTTGCCTCGGCAAGGTCACAATCATGTTGATTGAGTCTATTGTGAATCCCAAATAGTCAATTTGTGTCACAGGTGTTAATTTAGATTTCTCTGGATGGCTTATGAAGCCCAATCTTTGAAAAGTGGTTTTAACAACTGCCACTGATGCTTCAGCTGTTTCCTTTGGTTGTCCTACAATCAAGATATCATCTAGTTAAGCCATGAGCACATGCCCTTGACTTCTCATCATGCCTAGAATAGGTTTTAACAACTTTGTAATCACCAATACCAACGCTCAAAATGTGGATTGCAAGTATGTTGGACACTGCACATCTTGAGGAAATGCGATTCCTCCTAATAGATAAATTTAACCAATTCACAACGAGTTGGTCTCCATTTGTCCTCTTTTTGGAATCATATGGTGCAACACAATTGTAAAAGCTAACTCGTGACTGGGCGACGGATGGTCAAGATTATAAATATGATCTCCTTACTTCTTTTTTCTTTTTCTTCCTTTTTTTCTTTTATTCTCTTTTTCCTATTTTCTACTCTTTAACTTTCCTCTTTCACTCTCTATTTTTCTTCTCCACGCACTATATATCTCACATTTTTCTATACTTCATTATCTAATTTATTTTTCTTTTCTTCTTTATTATAATAAAAAAATAAGAAGCTTTACATAAAATGTATTATGAAAATATGATTGTATACAATTGTACTTCTAATAAAATAAAAATATAAAAAAACAACAACTTTGTAATCACTCTAGGAGCTGAAGACAAACCATTAGGCAGTGCATTGTATTGCCACAATTGCCCCATCCAGCTGAATTTTAAATCTTCTATCCTGCAAATGAACAGACACTGAATCCGCATCTTTAAGATCTATAGTTGCCATATAGCATCCTCTGGAAACAAGTTGCTTAGCCTTCACAAACGTTTCCATCTTAAAATGTCTATACCGTACAAAAGGGTTAAGACTATTCAGGTCCAGTATAATTCTGCATCCCCCGTCCTTTTTTGGTCTGGGAAAGATATTGGACAGAAACTGTTGGCTTTGGTAAATTGCCTTAGCAATTACACCTTTATTACATAAGCTTGCAAGTTCCTCCTGAACTTCCAATTGTTCAGTGATACTGAAGTCAAACTCCTTTTTGGAACATGTTGCATGGGTAAATCAGAATTTGCACTGCATCTAGCTCTATTCGAAACCCTTCAATAACCTTCAGTATAAACATACCTGAGGTAATTTGTTTCCATTCCTCTAAGAACAGATGTAATTCCAACTTTTAATTGTATCACATTAGATCTGTCTATATGAGAACCAGACCCACTTACCTCCTTACCACCTGGCATTGTTCCCCGGCCTCGAGCTGGATATCTCACCTTCCCTGGCGCTGCTACAGCCGAACGCCAACTGCGCTGCATCGTAGCTCGACTTGTCCCTTGCCCGGACCAGTCTCCTCGCTTATAGGGATACTTCCGCTTTGGTGGATATGTGGCTGCTGGCTGCTTAATCAAGCCCATCGTCTTGGCCTCCTCCTCCAGCTCCTTCACCTGCTTTGCGAAATCCTCGCCAAACAGTAGATTTGCCGGTTGCACTGTGCCAGGCTGGCAGAGTGAAGCATATTTAGGATTGATGGTTGGTCTAATCGCAGTTTTGCGGAGGCAGTTGATCTCAAAGTGGGCACTCCACAATAGCGCCAGCACCTTTTGTTGTAATATTCTCATGGCCTCTCCATCCACCATCCTGGCAAAGCTCTTATGCCAGATGCCAGCAACTTTAAAATATGCTGGAGCTTCATCTCCTGGGCTCTCATTTGTATGCCCATCATGCCCCAAATCATCCTGTTCCCAACAGGAACTTTTAACAGGCCACAGTTGATTGGGGCTTCATGCTTCCTTACTGTTTCATCCATTGTCAGCTCCTGTACCTGATGTGAGACTTGGTAATTTATGCTGGTGGCAAGTTCCTCACCCAGAGGCTCACCAGCTTCCGACGACATGGCAAACCGTGCTGCACACGGTGTCAGCTCTGGCAGCTGCCTGCCCTCCCTTTGGAAGTCGTCGTTGGACTCAGGGTCAGAACTTATCTCCCCTTCTGCACTCACCTCTTGAAAGAGGGTGCTTACAAGCAGGCCTCTACTAGGCACTGCCGGTGGAGCCTTCCCCACGGCCTCCCGCCTGCACTACTCCTCCTGGAGTGTGGCTTTGTGGAGCAGCCCCTGTATGAGCTGCTCCTTTTGGATAACCGCTGGGGCACGGTATCCTGTCCCGGACGGGACTCTCCTGGCCCGACTCTGCGGAGTCAATGGGCCTGACAGACTTGGCGGACTCTCCTGGCCCGACTGCCGTTGGCTGTGTACCCGGCTGGGTACTTGGGAGTGCCAAGTCTGTCGCCGCACCGCTACCGGCTTGCGACTCCCCAGAGGTGACAGGCTGCCTTTCAGAGACTGCGCTCCCGCAGCTCTCTCTCCCCTTGTCCATAGCACGCCTGCACCTCGTTGATTTTTCCCTTGTTCCTGTATTGTGGGGACAAAACACAGCAACAATTTTTCTACTTTTTACTAACTCCTCCAAAGTCTCTAAACTACTCACCTGCAGGAGGAGCTCCGTCTTCCTGCTGCCGGGCGCCAATGCGTCAGACGTAATGACGCGCATGCGCCATGACGGGTCTTCTTCACGTAGTCACTCACGTGACTCCGAAGTAAAATTCTATGCGCCAGGCAATGCCGTGATAGAATGCCATGCATGTGGTTTTGTTCCTCAACAATGTTGTTAGCCGAGCGCAATGAGAATAATTAGACTGCAGATAATTGTGATTTAATTGCACTCAATCTTAGAGTCACACAATTATTTGTCAATATACCATCTCTGTCTCTCATTCTGGTTTTTCACAATACGGTTCCTATCTTTCTTATGCCAAATCAAAATAGAATGAATGCACATATGCAGTTGAACCAGTTTGCGAACAATATTTGCGTTTGACCACCTCAATCTTTAAGTTTCTAGCCAAACTGTGTGCAAGTTCAGAACCCTCCATGAAATTAAAAGCAGGGTTGTTTTTTTCCATGACTATCTGTTGTTATTTAACCCAAATCTTCACCCATCCATCCCACCATAGCCCTGCAAACATAACCTGAGTAGCCATTTTCATTATCAACATTTTGACTGCAAGTACTAGAACTTCTGCCTGTTTCTAGCCATCAGTTATTCTAGGCTTGACTCCATTGTTTTATGTTTTTTCTCCATCAGTTTGACGCTTCTTTAAGATATTACTAGTCTAAGTCTGTCACACGGGAGACCCGGTCCCCCAACGCAACCCGTTCCCCAACACAATATTCCACCGCTCACCATAGCCCCCAACTGCGTAGGAGAGGCTGATGTTTTTTAAGTTTAAAATGTCAATAACTTGTAAAATATAAGATCAAAGCGAACGCATCTCACTCTCCCTCTTCAGTCCCCTATCCCCTCCTCCATTATCCTCCCTCCACCAACCCTTCTCTGCTTCCTCCCCTCACCCCCTCTATCCCCTCTTCCCCCTCCCCGCCTCCATTTCTTCACCATCCCTCTTCCTACCCCTAACCTCCTCCAGTCTCCCTCATCCTCCAGCACTCCCTCCCCCTTTTCTTCACCCTCTCTCTGTCTCTGTCTCCCTCTCTCTCTCTCTCTCTGTCTGCGTCTCCAGGGCTGCCAACACTGAGTGAGAGTGAGAAATTGCGAGGGAGCGTAGCAAATGAGGGGGGGGGGTGTTGGAGGGGGGTGTCCCCCCTCCCAAGGTAGGGAGCTTTTCCATTTTTCCACTTGAAATTGTGCAATCTGGTGCATACTGTAGTGAGTCTTTTAACTTACATTTGAATGCAACATTTATGCTTCAAATTGGATTAGGTATGAATAAGGTTAGGCTAAATTACATTCCTAATTGCATTCCACAGTAGAGCCAGGCCCTGATCAACAGGTGCAGCACATGAATGACCTTAGTATATTCATGTATGGAAATCAGATTATAATTCATGCTTTTATGCATATATAGAGAAACAAAAACATGGAAACAAGGCAAGAGGAGTCAGACTTCCATCACTGTTCTGCACAAATAAATCAATCAACCTTACCCTTTGACTATAGAAACAAGACGAAAATAATGCCACATATTCAACCGTATATGTTTCAATGAAATTAAGATATATATGTAAAACATATATATGGAAACAGGCCCTTTGGCCCACCAAGCACACCAACCAGCAATCTACCATACACCAGTTGTATCCTACATACAAGGGACAATTTACAGAAGCCAATTAACCTGCACTTCTTTTGGATGTGGGAGAAACCGGAATATCCAGAGAAAACCATGTTGTCATAAGGAGAATGTACAAATACTGTACAGACAGCACCCATAGTCAGGATCCAATCTGGGTCTGTGGTGCTGCAAGGCATCAACTCGATTAGCGGCCCTCCCCGGTAACTGACAGTGGACGCGGCGAATCAATGCGGCGATGGTGCAGGAAGGGGCATTGCCATCCCGGCCATGGAGGTGACTGACATGAGAGGAAACCAATCTGCATGGCGGTGACTGACAGGAGAAGAGACCAATAGGCGTGTTTTTTAAGATTTTAAAAACTTAATAACTTTTAAAATATACCATCGATCAGAACAAAATTGTTGCACTTGCAGCACAGGAGAATAGTGAGTAAGGCGGTGAAAAATCGTAGCGCTATCCTGCATCGTTTTTGCGCAACTAGAAAAACCACCCAAACAGGAAGATAACAAGATAAGAGTTTTAGTTATATATATCGATACTGTATCCGCCTAATCCTTTAATTACCTTCTCCTCCATCCTGTGACCACCCAACTCCCCTACTTGTCCTTAATATTAGAGAACATTGTCCTTTCCCTTTAAACATTACTTTTGTGTCCTCTCTGTCTACTGCTTTGTTAGATAGGAAAGGTTTCGAGAGATATGAGACGGCAAATGGGATGAGCTTAGATGGGGCATCTTGGCCAGCAAGAACCGAGTGGGCTGAAGGGATTGTTTCAGTGATGTATGACTCTACGACTCTGGTTCCAACTAAGCTTGATCTTTATGGTACACTAGACCAAGAGGGACCCATTGGATCCCGTCCCTTCATGCGCGGTTGCAGAGGGGGGGGAACGGGGGGGAGGAGGGTGGGGAAGCGGCCTGCGGCATCACACACACACTAACCACTCCACACACACGTGCACACACACACACACACACACACACACACACACACACACACACACACACACACACACACACACACACACACACACACACACACACACACACACACACAGGGAGGGGGGAAGAGAGGGGGGGGAGGAGAGAGGGGGGGAGGAGAGAGGGGGGAGGAGAGAGGGCGGAGAAAGAGTGGGGAGAGAGGGGAGAAAGAGCGGGGAGAGAGGGGGAGAGAGGGGGAAGGGGAGGGGGAGAGAGAGGGGGAGGGGAGGGTGGGAGGGAGAGAGGCTGGAGGAGTGGAGAGGTGCGCGGGAAGAGGGGGGGAGGAGGCGAGGGGGAGGGGTAGGGAAGGAGGGGGGAGAGGCGGGGGCACGAAGGGGAGGAGGTGGGGGGGAGGAAGGGGGAGGAGGAGGGGAGAGAGGATAGGGGGGTAGAGGAGGGGGAGGGAGAGGAGGGGGAAGAGGAGGGGAGGGAGAGAAGGGCGAGAGGAGGAGAGGAGGGGGGAGGAGGGGGGAGGAGGAGGGGGGAGGAGGAGGGGGGAGAGGAGGAGGAGGGGGAAAGGAGGAGGGGAGCGGGCGGGCGGGTGGCCGGGCAGCGGTCGTCAACCAAAGGACTGCGAGTTCGGTGGCTTCAATCCAGAACCCAACTTGCTCATTTTTTGAATAACGGGGGGGGGGGGAGGAGGTGTGGGGGTGGGAGGATGGGTGGGGGGGAGGACGGGTGGGGGGGTGACATCACTAGCAACGTGAGCAAGACGGCAGGCACGCAGGTCCTGTGTGACGTCATCAGCGAAAGACAGTCTTTTTTATTTCAAAGTTTTGTCAGATTTTTGAATATTTTCATTTAAAAACTCGCGAAATAAAACATGAAATATTCAGATGGTGAATTCGGACTCCACGGGAAAAATCTTTATCAGTATATGTAAAAATGTTACTGTTACCGCGTCGTTTTTCATGAAGTGATTATACACAAACAAATAAACACACACACACATCCAAGATGACAAAGAACAAAGGACATTTATTGTCACATACACCATTTCTGGTGCAGTGAAATTTGAGTTGCCATTTGCAGCACACCAATAAAAAATAAAACACAACATTAAAGAATTTAACATTAAACATAAAAACATTTCCCCACAATGGTTCCCACTGTGAGGGAAGGCAGCAAAGTCAGTCCTCTCCCTCTATGTTCACCCATGGTCGAGCCTTTTTGAGGCCTCCGCAGTCGCAGCGATAGCAGCTCGATGATACAGGCCCTCTCGCCGGATGATGGAGCTCCGGCGTCGGGAGAACACTCTTCAGCGGCTTGGGGTGTCTGGAACGGCCGCTTGCTGCCAGAGACCGCGGCTCCCGAAGTCCACAGGCTGCGCTGGTCGGAGCTCCAACACTGTCGATCTCGGTGAGCGATCCCAGGCTCCGCGGTGTTCAAAGTCAGCGTCGCCCGCAGCTGGACGCCCCGCAACAACAGCTCCGTGATGTTGGAGTCGGCGGTCTCAGCACGGCGACCCGGGTAAGATTCGAGATTCGAGATTCCTTTATTTGTCATTCAGACCTTTCGGTCTGAACGAAATTTCGTTGCCTGCAGTCATACATATAATAATAAATGACAAAACACACAATAAACACAAATTAACATCCACCACAGTGAGTTCACCAGGCACCTCCTCACTGTGATGGAGGCAAAAGTCTTAAAGTCTCTGTCTCTTCCCGCTTTCTTCTCCCTCTGCGCTGAGGCGATCCAGGCTTCTGATGCTGTGGCCCCGCCGGGCGACGGTAAGCCAGTCCAGCGGCCGAATCCGTGCTCCGCGACGGGCCGGCTCAAACTCCGCGGCCCGGGGTGGTCGAAGCTGCCGAAGCTGCCGCCCTCCAGTCCAGCGGACGCAGCTGTAGTTGCGGGAGCCCCAGAAAAACAGGTCACCAACCTGTGACCTGCGCGCTCCCGACGATGTCGTCCACTGGGCCCGCGGCCGAGCCTCCGGATTCAGGTCGCCACCAGTGTCCTCGGTCGCCACCGCCGGAACGCCACCGCCACCGCCGGAACGCCACCGCAGCCCCGAAGTTGGCCAGCCTCGCGCTGGTAAGTCCTGGCTCTGCCTCCGGAGCCTCGAGGTCGGTCGGTCGCTCGCAGTTGGAGTTGGAGGCCGGCAGGTCGCAGTTGGAGTTGGAGGCCGGCAGCTCCGCCATTTTGGCCTCAGCGCAGACGGAGGCAGAGAAGGGGGACACGACAAGAAAAAGTCGCTTTCCCCCGAAGGAAGAGATAAAGGTCATGTTTCACCCCCCCACCCCCCACCCCACACATACACAACCCAATAAACTAAAATTTAACTGAAACAGGACAAAAGAAAACAACAAAAAAAGTAAAAACAGACGGACTGCAGGCGAGCCGCTGCTGTACGACAGCGCCGCCACTTCCGGAAGGCATCGCCCGCTCCGCGATGGTGCTTCAGCGTTGTGCCGCCACCGAAGCTGAGGTCCCGGCAGGAAACGCCGCTCCAGTCCTGTTGGTAGGCCGCGAGGAAGGACAGAGTTTTATAAGTATAGAGATGATAGTAGGCCGCAGAGCGACTGGAGATGTGATCCGGAAAACAATACTTTTTCATTATTTTCCTAATGTAATGGTCATTTAAACGTTTCAGTTGATTCATTAAAAACATTTATGTATTTATTTATTTGACTAAGAGTTATGAATTAAGATTTTTCCCCTCTCTGGCGTGTTCATCACATCGATATTACTGTTGCTATTTGTTTAAAAGTTGAGCCATGATTAATAAATTAGACTCAAAAAGCTGGAGTAACTCAGTGGGACAGGCTGCATCTCTGGAAAGAAGGAATGGGTGATGTTTTAGGTCAAGACCCATCTTCAAACAACCCAAAACGTCACCCATTCCTTCTCTCCAACATCTGCAGTTCCTTTCTACACATTAATAAATTAGATTCTGGCAAAGAATAGTTAAAGATATAACTGAATATAATTATTTACCAGCAGTCAACCATTGATGATAAACTGTTTTATTTATTTCACGTATCTTTTATAATAAAATCAAATGTCATCAATACATATTGAATATAATGTGAAAAGGAAGTATAATCTTAATTTGTACATCTAAGTTTGTACATGGTATGAGATTGAAGCTGCTTCAAATCAAAACCATCTGAACTGGGCAAATTAATTTACGTTGATTTCCATTTAGTGAAAAAATTGTAATATTCCCATGCTAGATTAAAATGCACTCTGATATAAATGAGCATCAGTCAAGCTAGTGTAAACAGACTGATATGCAAGCTTGTGTGGATGTTGTAATTGAAATCCTCTTTCATCTTCTTCCCCTAGATATATGCATGTTAGGTTTGTAATTTTGTTAATCTATAATATAGCCTGTCAAGACAAAGTTGTGAAGAGCAGATAGATCAGATTGAATTTGGATCAAGTTGAAGTCGAATCTAATCAGTTAATGTTAATGAGTCAGGAATCAATTTTGATTCACTGTACAAGTTTCTTTACATGTATGGAAAAGATGTGTTCAAGCTATACAGGTTTATAGCAATCTGTAACTTAAGTGATAGAAAGATAAAGACAATTGCTTTATAACATTTAATTATTGGGCTATAAAGCAGAAAACAAGTTTTGGCAATATTCATCTTGTAAAGAAAACCTGATCATTGTCTTAAGCATGTCCAAAGCAAATGGGTTTGAAATTTGTTTCACAGTAAGTTTCACTGTAAAATATTGCTGGCCATATGCTAACATCCTCCAATTTTTTTAGTTGGTTGCACTAGCAACCCTATTGCCCTTATTTAAATATTCAGGAATTAAATAAGCATTAAACGGAACAAAATGATTCATTTATGACAAACACAGATGCCACTGAATTAATGCACAACCTCAAAGGAAGAACTCATTTCGCCAGTTTATTTGATAATATTTTGTTATGGAATAGTGTCTGTGGAGTTCAAGTGATCAAGCATTTATTCAAGCATATAACGTACAAAAGTCTCTCAAGTTGACAAGTCGCCATTGGCAATGTTTAAACTTCTCTGAGAGTAATACCGAACAGTATTAAAGCCCCATTTGTGGAATTCTATCTATGAGCCTTTCCCAGATTCCACCAACGATTAAATACTAATAACAATTAATATTATTGATTCGTAAAGTCACAATGTGGAAAGGTTAAAGGCAGGAAAAGAGAAAGTCAACTTTTTCTAAACTCCAAAATGAATTACCTCAAGAAGACCAGAAATTCCACATTTCTGGGTTGGCGAGACTGCTTGGCTGGGGAAAACTGTTAAAGTGGAGCCACTGGCAGAGCAAAGCATTTCTGATTGCAACTTGTTGCCTTCCTTGTTCAAACGATCATAAACAGAAGATAACATTTACTGTTTGATTTACTCCTTGTATATAAAAGTTTTATTTGATTAAGATGCAGCATACCCTGCACTTCTGCAGTTTGCAGAACAATCGAAGGTCTCTCAAATAGTGGGGGGAGGGGGGAGACAAATTGGAAATACAAGGATGGAGTTAAAGGGAAAGAGAGTATAGGAAAAGTTAAGAAAGACACCAGAATTAACGGGACAGAAAGCTCACAGAGGTATAGGAGAGTATGGCCAAGTCAAATAGGAATCGATGTGAAAGTTGAGGGGAGTAATGGATTAAAAGTATAATATATGAATGCACAAAGTATAAGAAGTAAAGTGGATGAGCTTGAGGCTCAGTTAGAGATTGGTAGATATGACATTGTGTGGATTTCAGAGACATGGCTGCAGGAGGATCAGGCCTGGGAACTGAATATTCAGGGTTATACGTCCTATAGAAAGGACAGGCAGGTGGGCAGAGGATGTGGGGTAGTTCTGTTGGTGAGGGATGAAATGCAGTCCCTTGCAAGAGGGATGTAGAGTCGCTGACGATGTAGAGTCGCTGTGGATAGAATTGAGGAATTGTAAATGTAAGAAGACATTAATGGGAGTTATCTACAGGCCCCCAAACAGTTGCCTGGATATAGGGTGCAAGTTGCAGCAGGAGTTAAAATTGGCATGTAACAAAGGCAATGCCACTGTGGTTATGGGAGATTTCAATATGCAGGTAGACTGGGAAAATCAGGTTGGTTTTGGACCCAGGAAAGGGAGTTTGTCGAGTTCCTCCGAGGTAGATTCTTTGAGTAGCTTGTACTGGAGAGAGAAGGCAATTCTGGATTTAGTTTTGTCGAATGAACCAGATTTAATAAGGGAACTCAAGGTAAAGGAACCGCTAGGAGGTACTGACCATAATATGATAAGATTTAATCTGCAATTTGAGAGGGAGAAGGTTAAATCAGAAGTGTCAGTGTTGTAGTTCAACAAAGGGGACAATGAAGGCATGAGAGAGGAGCTGGCCAAGGTCGACTGGAAAAGGATCCTTGCAGGAATGATGGTGGAACAGCAATGACAGGAAATTATGGGCATAATCCAGAAGATGCAGGGTCATTTAATTTCAAAGATGAAGAAAGATTCCAAGGGGAGTAAGAGGCAACCATGGCTGACAAGGGAAGTTAGGGATCGAATAAAACTAAAAGAAAAGGTGTATAACACAGCAAAGAGTAGCGGTAAGCCAGAGGATTGGGAAACTTTCAAAGGACATCAGAAGGTAACACAAAGGGCAATATGGGGTGAAAAGATGAAGCACGAGGATTAGCTCGCCCAGAATATAAAGAAGGATAGTAAAAGCTTCTTTAGGTATGTTAAGAGCAAAAGATTAGGAAAGCCAAATGTGGGTCACTTGAAGGCAGAACAGGTGAAATTATTATGGGGAACAAGGAAATGGCAGAAAAGTTAAACAGGTACTTTGTGTGTGTCTTTCTTGGTGAAGACAGAACCAATCTCCCAGATGTACCAGAGGACAGAGGACCTAGAGAGACAGAGGAACTGAAAGAAATTAGCATTAAGCGAGAAATAGTATTGGGTAAACTGATAGGATAAAAGGCTGCTAAATCCCCAGGGCCTGATGGTCTACATCCCAGGGTACTCAAGGAGGTGGCTCTAGAAATCATGGAAGCATTGGTGATCATTTTCCAATGTTCTATAGATTCAGGATCAGTTCCTGTGGATTGGAGGGTAGCTAATTTTATCCCACTTTTCAAGAAAGGAGCGAAAGAGAAAACAGGGTATTACAGACCAGTTAGCCTGACTTCCCAGGACAGAAAGATCAGTATGGGGAGTTTAAACTGTTGGCAACTGGGAGATCCAGTAGGCCTTGGCGGACCGAGTGCAAGTGTTCAGTGAAGTGGTCGCCATGTCTATGCTTGGTCTCGCCAAGTATGTTGAGCTCCTCCTGAATCATATCGTGTAGAGTTTTCAGGTACATCCAAAATTGGCAGCAAATGAAAAGGATCAACGTGATTCAGAAAGTTTAGAAATAACTAACAATTATCGGATTACAGGACTATGCGACTCCTGACCCCTAAGCCTTTAAATGTGGGATTGATTTAGGAAAGATAAATGGCACAAGCCATGGACAGAAGGCTTGAAGTTTCATACAAAGCAACAGATCAGCAAATTGTAAGCATGTGAGCACAATACAGTGGCAGATAAAGTAATACTGTAGTCTACCTGCTCGAGTGCCTGGGGTCAGTTCTAACCTTCAGTGCTGTTTATATAGGGCTTGTATATTCTTCCTGTGATTGTGTGAGTTTCATTGTTATGCTCCCACATCCCAACAAAATGTGTAGGTTGCTGGGTTAATTGGCGTCCGTGTGCAGGTGAATGGTAGAATCTAGGGGGAGCTGATGGCAGTATAGGAGGGTAAACTGGGTTAAAGTAGGTTTAGTATCAAAACAAGCCGGGCACAGTTGTGCAGCTGGTAGTGCTGCTGCCTCACACCGTTAGATACCTAGATACGATGCTGACCTCAGGTGCTGTCTGTCTGATGTTCACACATTCTCCCTGTGACCGCATTAGTTTTCTCTAGTTTCCTTGGTCCAGTTTCCTCCCACATCCCAAAGATGCACGGGATTGTAGGTGAATTGGCCTCGGTAAATTGCCCCAATTGTGCAGGGAGTGGATGTGAAAGTGGAATAACATAGAACTGGTGTGGATGGGTGATCGATGGGTGGTCAGTGTGGACTTGATGGGCCGAAGGGCCTGCTTCCATGCTGTATCTTTCCGTCAATTCAGTCTGTCAAATCGGTACTTAATGGTTGGTTCAGTCTCGCTGTTTCTGTCTAATAATTGATGACTCCAAGCACATAAGTAAGTTGCATGTCGTAATATGGCTTTAATGTGGAACAGGGACACATCCTGTGGAAAAGCAGAACACTGTGCCTGTTGTGAGGGCAGGTGAATTTGTGAATAAAATGAGGATTACTTCTTAGACTCAATACAGATGCAATCCCTGGATTGATACTGGCAATGAAGGGATTATGCTTTGAGGAGAGGTTGAATAAGACTGACCTATATTCACCAGAGTTCATAACAATTGGACATTAAGTTTTTGAGATATGATACACTTAGAAGGATTGACTCTAGGAACATAGAACATAGAACAGTACAGCATAGGGACAGGTCCTTCAGTACACAATGTTTATGCTGAACATAATGCCTAGCTGAAGTTATCTCTTCTGCCTGCACATGATCCATATCCCTCTATTCCCTGTACTTCTGCATGCCTTCTAAAAGCCTCTTAAATGCCACTACCGTACCTGCCTCCACCATCACCCCTGACAATGCCTGCCAGGCCCCCACCTGTCCCGTAGATCTCCATTAAACATTCCCATCTCACCTTCTAGCAACGCCCTCTAGTGTTGGATATTTCCACCCTGGGGAAAAGGTTCTGACTGTCTACTCTATCTATGCCTCTCATAATTTTATATACCTCTATCTGTGCCTTATCTCTAAATTAAATAAACTAATATTTAAAGCATACTTCAATATATATTGGAAGAGCTTCGATCTGCAGGACTAACGACCAAGTGTATGAATGTCATTACAATGAACCACAGATGCTGGGTCACTAAAGAAAGACATAAATTGCTGGAGTAACTCAGCGGGTCAGGTCGTAACTCTGGAGGACATGGACAGGTGTCGTTTCAGGTCGGGATCCTTTTTCACACCAGATTTATGAAGGTGGGATTTGGCAGGAGCAAATTGGCATAAACACAATCGCCTCTTTCTGTGTCATACATTTTCGACAATTCTCAGAATATCCTTCCCTTTTATGAGATTGTTTTCTTACTTTGACATTGAATACAATCTACCTATTCTGTGTAGTATTTTGAAGATTTCGAGCTGCTGTTGATATTTATATAATATTTTGAGAGAGTGCAACAAGGAAGGTTTTGAGAGACTGTATCCCTGGTTGGAGAATCTAAGTTTAGAAGCCAAGATAAAGGATTGGCCATTTAGGACCTTTATCTGGAGAAATTCCTCACTTCGGATTGTTCATCTTTGGAATGCTCTGTCCTTGTTTTGTGACTAGATTTAAGACCAAGACTGATTGATTTCAGATCGCAAATGCTTTGAGAGATTTGAGGATCAGTGTGATCTTACTGAACACTGACCCCAACTCAATGAGAAGTAAGATCTATTTCTGCACCTGTTTCTTGTATTCACAACACAAACATGAACTAAAATTGTTGGCTTAAAATATAACATTTAACATGCATCCACACAATAGATTCATTTGTTTTAAAGTACAATCACAGTTAGCACATACCTGGAATTCCATTATTTTTATTTAAATTTTTACCGTTATTAAGAAATGTTGGATTTTATCCTCATTAAATCAAAGCACGCAAATAAACTCCAATTACACATTAATACAGGGCATTGTAATGCACTAACAGATTTCTCCAGCATGAACTCTCAATGGTGGAATTGACATCACAAATTTTATTACATGAAATGTAGAGAATCACAAATGTACTTTTGATTTCTGCTGATGTATTTATTGAAACATCATCTGATTGAATTTAAGTTTTCCTGAACAATGCCTTTAGTTAAGTGTGCGTACATGTCTGTCCAATTGTAATACAGGTTATTTTGGTAAATGACTTTGTATGATATTAAAGTACAGAAAGATTTATTGGATGCATTATTTGGAGAAGCTTATTCTAATTCCGCCCAAGCAGGCCTGTCATTTCTTTAGAACCACATAATTATGTGCCCCTGTTAATTCTAAACAGTAGGAGGTCATAAAGAATAGGCCACCCACTGAGATGTATTACAAAAGAACCTGTTTTAAACTGAGTTCCCTCCTGCTGAAATCAAATGAGAAAGTTCAATCCAATATTCTCATGCAAACTTTTATAGTCCAACTGATTCCCATACTGAAATCAAAATTGCAAATATCGGCATAGATGTTATTCTGCTGCAGTCTGTATGACATCTGATAATGATAGTAGACAAAAAAATGCTGGAGAAGCTCAGCAGGTGGGGCAGCATCTATGGAGAAAAGGTATAGGTGACGTTTCGGGTCGAGACCCTTCTTCATAATGATACGTCCTTTCAGATTTATCTGACCTTTTCTGATAGGTTATTGTATTTTAACACAAACAAAGAATCACAGCCAACACATTTTATCTCTGTAACAGCCGCTCTCCTAACATTGAAGAAGGGTCTCGGACCGAAATGTCACCCATTCCTTCTCTCCAGAGATGCTGCCTCGCCAGTATTTTGTGTCTATCTTCGATTTAAACCAACATCTGCAGTTCTCTCCTACAAATTTATAGAGATGCTTTTCTATGCATTTTTTTTTAAAGACTATCAATTTCTGTTACATCCCAATTTTTTTCAATGGTATCATGGCTTTTGGATTTTAATGTACCAATGCCAGTTCTAAAACTTACAAGAAATGAAGGAAAGAAAGGAAAATATTGTCTACATTGACACAAAGAGTTAGATATGGTTGAAAGCTTCAAGTTTTTCGGAATAAATATCAGCAGCAATTTGTCCTGGAAGCAGTCCATCAAAGCAATGGCCAAGAAAACACGACCCTCGTCAATATCTTCAGATGCGACGTAGAAAGCATTTTATTGGAATGCATCCCAGCATGGATTGGAAACAGCTCCACCCAAAACCGCAATGAATTGCAAAGAGTTGTGGACGTAGCCCAGCCCCACACACAAACCAGCCTCCTTTCAATGGACTCCATCTACACTTCATGCTGCCTCGGCAAGGCCACCAGCATAATCAAAGACCAGTCTCACCCCGGTCACTCCCTCTTCTCCCCACTCCCATCAGGCAAGAGGTACAGAAGCTTGAAAATGAATATCTGCAGATTCAGGGACAGTTTCTTCCCAGAAATTATCAGCTAGAGTGCGGTACTGACCTCCCATCTATCTCACTGAAGACCTTATCCAACTTTATCTTGCACTACATGTTATACCATTTATCCTGTATCTGTACCCAGTAGAAGGCTTGATTGTAATCATGTATAGTCTTTTCATTGACAGAACATTGAGTGATACAGCATGGAAATGGGCCCTTCAGCCCAACTTGCCCACACCGGCCAACGTCCCAACTACACTAGTCCCACCTGCCCATGTTTGGTCCATATCCCTCTAAACCTGTCCTATCAAACCTGTCTAATTGTTTCTTAAACATTACAATAGTCCCAGCTACAGCTATCTCCTATGGCAGCTCATTCCATACACCCACCACCCTTTGTGTGAAAAAGTTACCCCTCAGATTCCTATTGAATCTTCCCCCCTTCACCTTAAACATATGTCCTCTGCTCCTCGATTCCCCTACTCTGGGCAAGAGACTCTGCATCTACCCGATCTATTCCTCTCATGATTTTATACACCTCTATAAGATCTCCCCTCTTCCTCTTGCGCTGCAAGGAATAGATTCCCAGCCTAAACCTCTCCCTATAGCTCAGAACCTTGAGTCCTGGCAACATCCTCGTAAATCTACTCTGTTCCTTTTCTATCTTGACAATATGTGACATTAACAAACAAAACTAAAATTCAAATGATCTTATTTCAATCCATGACATTGAGAAGGTAATGATGATAGAACTTAGCATTTTACACCTTTCACAATCACAAGGCACTTTAGCTTTTAAGTGTTGTTGCTGGTGAAGTAGGAAACATAGTCTTTTTTTTACACACCTGTGTCTCAGATAATCAGTTCTTGTTAACAGTTGTGTTTGTTGAGGGAGAAATATTGGCCAGGACTTTGACCATTGATCCTGGTCTTTTTGCGATTATGTTATGGTATGTATTTACATTAGATATATCAGGGAGCAAATGAGACCTTGTTTTAATGCACTGCATTAAGCTGGACCCAGCCACACTTGACATTGTCTTCCTGGGTCAACGTTAGCTCCTGCAGCCACATATCTCCCAATGTCCAGCCAGCCTTGTTGCAAAAGTAATTCCACGGGATGGTGTTCTGGAAGCTGCGATCGAACTGCTGGGGGCGGAAATTCTGATCGTCAGAGGCATTTAGAAACAGTTGGGAACTACGTAAATACATAACAGATTGTGAAAAATTAAAATCAATGAAGACATTATTATTCATTAAAATTAAATTCAACTTTCTGTCAGAAACCGTTTCAGTGAATGAATGGAGCCATGTTTTAAGTGCAGCAGTTTCAACTGACATGAAACTAGGGAGCCAGTTACAAAATAGTTATATTCCAGACGGCAGAATGAATAACAACTTACATGCAGGTTGCCTGGATCACGAGAGAGAGTTCTATTACCCAACATTCCCTGCTTATATTGAACACCAACTCATTAACATATACATGAATATGTATGAATACATTACACTGCTCTCCTTTTTTCAAGTATTAAATCTAAGTACTCAGTTACAATTTGGTTGTTGTGATACTTGATTTAAACCAATATTTATGAAATCTTAAATGATAAACATAATATAGTTATTTTACATATCTACACATTTTCGTTTTACTTATACAATGAGTTACTTAACTTACAAACCGAATCTGACTACTGGTTTATGGATCCTGCCTGATCGTCTAACAGTAACAGGTGTAACAGGTTTAGGTGTTGACTCAACTGTAGGCTTGTTTGGCTCTGTTTTAGTACCCTGACTTTGATCAGAGGAATCTGTTTCTTTGTCTGTACTGACTGAACTTTGTGTTTCAATCACAGTGGTCTCTTCCAACTCACTTTCAGATAAAAATTCAGGGATTAAGACTTCATGCTCAGTTTTTGGTTCATCTTTGGCTGGATCATTTGATCAACATGAACACTTTTGATCCTATCTACAACTTCAACTAAGTATCTTTTTGTTCAACACACTTCCACTATTTCCCCAACATCCCATTTGTCTCGACTGGACTTGTTGGGAGGAACGAGAACACAAACCTGCTCATCTGGCTTCAAGTACCTCTCCTTTTTGTGGGAGTCAAAATGGCGTTTCTGACTTAATTGTTTTTGTTCAACTCACTAAAGCCAAATTGGGTTGAACTAGACTTAGGCATATTCTTAGCCTTCTCTTCATCAACAGTTCTGCAGGTGAGTAACCTGTTGTGTGGTTCTGTACTTCAGCACGAAACTAGCCAAACGATGTTTCATGCTGAGCTTTGAACTGCCCTGCAAAACCTGTTTCTTGAGAGCATCTTTGACTATTCTAACAGACCTTTCCGCAGCCCTATTGGAGGCTGGATGGTATGGGGGAACAAGTGTGTGTTTTACACCATTCCGCTGCATGAACTCTTTGAACCGTTTTGAACGAAACTGAGGCCCGTTATCAGAAACAAGTTCTTCCGGTAATCCATGGCATGCAAAAATGGATCTCAACTCATCTATGGTACGCTCAGTAGTAGTGCTTGACCCCAGATGCTTAACCTCAATCCATTTGGAATGACTATCTACGAGCACCAGAAAGTGATCATTACCCTTTTCGCAAAAATCTAGATGAACTCTCTGAAAAGGTCTACTTGGCCATGACCAGAGTTGTAGTGGTGTTGTTGGTGGTTTACTCAGGCAATTTTGGCAGACACTACATTTTCTCACCAGTGACTCGATGTCACTGTCAATACCAGGCCAATACACAACACTTCTGGCAATTGACTTCATGCTTACTCTGCCAGGATGTTCGGCATGAAGTTCGTTCATAATTTTGTTTCTCAAAGACTCTGGTACAACCACTCTGTAACCCCACTTAATGCATCCCTGCTCACATGATAATTCATGGCATCAATTAGGGAAAGGCTTCAGCTCTGAGTTCAGAACTGAGTTCAATCCACTATCGATTTCAATCCAACCATTCAATGTGTGTTCATAGACCCACTTCAGCACATTGTCTTTCTCTGTTTCTGCTGCAATTTCTGTTGCAGTCACCGGAAAGTCTTCATCTACAACTTGCAATGTGTAGTTTGAATTCTCACTTCCCACGTCAGAGTTCTCATGGGGCAACCAGGACAACGCCTCTGCAACTGCGTTGCACATGGAGGTTCTGTACTCCACCTTGTAGTCATACTGGGACAGCAAAATTGCCCAGCGCTGCATCCTTGATGCCGCCATGGAAGGTACAGCTGACTTGGGACCAAGTATCACTAGTAGTGGCTTGTGATCAGTCACTAGGGTGAATGGTCTGCCGAGAAGAAACTGATGGAATTTTTGATTCCGAACACGATGCTGAGTGCTTCCTTTTCTATCTGTGCATAGTTGCATTCACTCGATGACAGGGTGCGGGATGCAAAAGCAATAGGCTTTTCCTGTCCGTCATTCATTACTGCACCTACACCATAACTTGAAGCATCACAAGCAAGTTTCATCTCGCGTGTCGTTTCGTAGTGAACAAGGAGTTTGTCACTTGTCAAGTTTTCCTTGCAGTTGTCATATGCACGTTGTTGTTTCTTTCCCCATGTCCATTTCACATCTTTTTGTAGCAGATGATGAAGTGGCTTTGCACAGTTGCTAAATCTGGAAGGAATCGTGCATAGAACTGCACCATCCCAAGGAATGATCGTAGCTCTGACACATTGTTGGGTTTTGGAGCATTCACTATTGCTTCAACTTCACAGGACGAAGTCTGTTGACATCTACTTTGAGTCCAAGGTAGACCACCTCTGACTGCGCAAATGCACATTTACTTTGTCGCAGTTTGACATTGTGGCAGTTCAGTCATGTGAGAACTTGTTCGAGGATTTCCAGATGTTCTACCATGCCCTTTATGAATATCAGTAGGTTTTCCTGGTTGCACACACAGTGCGGAATGCCTTGTAACATTTTGTCCATGACAGACTGAAAGATTTTCGGGGAGGATTTCACACCATAGGGCAGCTTTGTATATGAATACAAGCCCTTACGTCTGTTGATAGTCAAGTACTGCTGACTTTCCTTGTGGACATTGAGTTGGGCGTAAGCATGAGACAAATCCAGTTTAGTGAGGACTCTTGCTCCGCTAAGTTCTGCGTATAGATCTTGCGAGGTTGGTAACGGATATTGTTCGTCATCAACGACTTGGTTGATTGTGACTTTGTGGTCACCACATAGTCAAATAGTTTTGTCGGCCTTGGGTACGGCCACAATTGGCGTTGGCCAGTTACTCTGGTCTGTCTTCACGAGTAATCCTTCCATTCTAATCTGTCGAGTTCTACCTCCACTTGTTGCTTTAGTGCGTATGGTACAGGTCTTGGTCGACAATACACAGGTCTCACATCTTGCTTAAGTCGAATGTGTGCAGAGTACGCTGTTATTCCCGTGTAACTGTCAGCAAAAATGTTTGCATGTTTGCTTATGACGTTTTTAAGACGTGATTTGGACAAATCGATGCTGAAAATGTTCTTCCAATCTAACTCTATTCTGCTCAGCCAATCCTTTCCAAGGAGGGTTGGTTTATTTCTGTAGCTGGCCACTATGATGGGCAGTGTTACTGACTGACCATTATGCTGAACTTTACAGTTCATTTGTCCACATGTCTCCAAAACTTTGCCCGAGTAGGTTCTCAGCTTGACCTTACTCACAAACAATTGTATCTGTGGGAACTTCATTTCATACAGGTCTCTGCTCATGACCGAACAATCTGCTGCCGTGTCAATACACATATAGATTAGCTGTTCATCAATCAATAGTTTAGTTCGAAAGTCCTTGCCTTGGCTGGATGTAGGCTTATCGATGTTGGTTGCATAAATGGTGTATGCATTTCCATCTGGGTTCACCTCCAAGTTGTGAACTCCTCTCTGGTGTTGTCGCTTGATTCCTGCAGATTGTTGGTTTCCTGTATTAAGCATGGCCCGACATTCTTAGGCGATATGGCCTTTCTTCTGGCAGTTATAGCACTTGGCCACTTTGAACTGACAAAATTGGGATGAGTGATTACCGTTGCAACGATAACAACTGGCTGAACTGGGCTCCCCGCCATACTTTGGTTTTTCGCCTCTTGGTTTTTCCATAGGCACTGCCTTGTGACTGTAAACGGCCACTGCAGCCGTGGTGGATGAAACTCGCTAGCATTCTTTGATGCCATCTCCATTGTGGTAGCAATCTTGCATGCTTTCTCGAATGTAAGATCTGGAGTGTTCATGAGTTTGGACTGAATTCGTTCATCCACTAGACCATGAACAAAACAAACAAATGCGCGTCCGAGAAAGTTTCCAAAGTTACAATGCAAAGTTAAGTTTTTCAAGGCAACAATGTACTCATTGATTGTCTCATTCTGCTTCTGGTTTCTAGTGCCAAATTTATAGCTTTCTGCAATTTCCAGAGGCTTTGGGTTGAAGTGCTCCTCCAACTTGTTCATAATGTCATTGAATGGCACGTCTTTTGCCTTTAAGGGCGCAAGGAGATTCACGAGTGTGCCGTACACTTCAGGACCGATCTCCGTGAGCAGAATCGCTTTCAAGCATTCGCAAACGGCCTTATTTGTTTCAGTCACTATCTCACCTTCATGACTAATCTCCAATATATTGTGTGCCGTGATAAACATGTTTGCTCTCTCCATATAGGAGCTGAACGGCTCTCTACGCTTGTCTCTACGCTTGTCAAAAGTTCCAAGGTATCCAATGTAGCCCATGGACGCTGCCATCGTGCCGTTCTCTTTTTTTCTAAAGTCCATTCAAAAACCCCGATTTCCTGTCTGTTCTGGTGTAACAATTCACCTAAAACATATTCAGCTTGAGGAACTCGACAAACAAAAATCTTATACAATCCCAAGGACGACATCTTGCCACGTAGACACAACATAGAGATAGCCTGACAAACTCGCCGACTTGTACAGCTGATGTTTTAAACTACAGTCCCCTGCATGGAAACAACCGCGACACAACTCGGTATTTACTGTTTAAAATGTTAAACGATACTGCATGTTGCAAAACAGTCCTGCACTATATTTAAAGGATGAGTTCACAAACTGTATCCCATCCTCGTGACCAATTCTGTTATATTCCGAACGGCAGAATGAATAACGATTTACACGCAGGCTGCCTGGATCACGAGAGAGAGATTTATTACCCAACATTCCCTGCTTATATTGAACACCAACTCATTAACATATACATGAATATGTATGAATACATTACAAAAATGTATCCAATTCTTCAGCTCAGTGTGTAATGGATCCACCAGTAGACACAAGACATGTCTAAGGGGGTGAAATGGAAGCTGGGATATGCAGTCATCTGATCCCCAGCATGGAAGTCCGGAATGGGATGAGATACACTCTGGGATGAGATGGGATGAGATACACGACTTGTACAGCTGATGGTTTTCCATGGAATTGCCGGCCAGCTATCAGCATGATCCACCCCAACATCTTAACCAAGTGGAGGGTCTCTGATAGTGCACCAAGCCCCTCAGCACTGCATTGCAGTGTCAACCTGGATTACACTCTTCACTCTTTGAAGTGGGCTTGAATGCACAACATCTGACCTGGAGGTAAAGAGTTACCAGCTGAGCCACTCACTGGTAAATGATTTCAGTAACTGGGCTTCACTCTTTCAGTGGAGTTGCTGCTTCTTTCTATTCAATGCCTGCAGGAGGGTAATGAACCGTGATTCTCATGGTTAGAAGAAAGTCAATCCGAGCCCAAATGTTCTGTCTTGTGTGGAACCCTGATAACAATCGACAGATCCATAAAAATCAGGGTCTTTAATGCCATCAGCCCTCCTGAGTTCGCCTTTATATTAAAGGCCATCTTCAAAAGCAGTTCTGCAGTGGAAAACTGCCTTCGAACAGCACTTTTATGCAGGCGCTTGACATAGTGCAACGAAGCCTGGTAAAGGACTCAGTAGTCCAGGACATTGCTGTTGTTTTTAAAAAATACATTAAGTATTTACTTGGTGCTGAAACAAGTACATAGGATGATCCTTTAATAATTTGAATAATTCAAGTATGTGATGAAAAATGTGTCCATATAAGGACAGGTTTGCAATGTTGATTATACCTTTGTTCAAAGCATACAGCAATGTTACCTGTACTGTAACTGATTGGGAAAAGCCAATACTTTATTTTTACCTGACTGATTAAGTTAGCTCCATTTTAAAGAAAATAATTGATATATATATGAATGAGGAGCAGGAGTAGATCATTTAGTCCCTCAAACCTGCTCTAACATTTTGAATATGGCTGTCCTGATTTTAATTTCACTTTTCCATTCCTAGTGGTGGCGTAATGGTAGAGTTGCTGCCTTATAGCTCTTTCAGCGCCAGAGACACTGCTTTGATCCTGACAACGGCTGCTTGTCTGTATGGAGTTTGTTCATTCTCCCCTTGACCGGTTTGTAGGTTAATTGTCTTGGTATAAATAAAAAATAGTCCCTAGTGTGTGTAGGATAGTGTTAGTGTGCGGGGATCGCTGGTCAGTGCGGACTCGGTGGGCCGAAGGGCCTGTTTCTGCGCTGTATCTCTAAATTAAACTAAATTGACACTGGCAATCATTCACAAACTTGTTTATGACAAATCTGTCGGCATTGCTTTAAAATATGTGAAGACTGCATCCTATGTCCTTTCAAGCTCTCATAACCATGTGAGAGAAAACAATTGCCCCCCCTCTATGATTTAAATAGATATCTTCTTATATTTGAACAGTGATATCCTTTCCACTTGCAACCTGCGGGCAGATCTCAGCTGGTCAGGCAGCATCTGTGATGCCACACTTTCTGTCCAGATGGACGGTGCTGGCCTGAAACGCTGACTGTCCATTTTCTTCCATTGATGTTCACCTCACAGATTGTTTGTAAGTCCATATCAATCGCAATCACTCACAATAATACTTTATTAGCCAAGTATGTTTTGCAACATACGAGGAATTTCATTTAACAAATCAGTCATACAATAAAAAGCAAAGGAACACACAAAATAAATTTTAACATAAACATCCACCACAGTGACTCCTCCACATTCCTCACTGTGATGGAAGGCAAAAAAAAGTTAAAATCTCTTCCCTTCTATGCTCTCCTGTGGTCGGGGGCCTCGAACCCTTCATTGACGGGACGATCTTGACTCCCGTAGCCGGCGGCGTTTGGGCCCTCAGCATCGGGGCGATCAGCTCCTGCATCGGTGGGATGTCAGCTCCCCCGCGCCGGGCGATCGAACCCCGTCGGGGCTGGTCGAACCTCCGCATCGTTGGAGCTCCCGACTAGCCTCTACCGTGACTGCGAGCTCCGGATGTAAAGTCCGTAGGCTGCAGTTGGAGCGATCCCAGGCAAGGGATCGGCTCCGATGTTAAGTCAACGCCCTGCAGTGGGGCCCAAAGTCAGTCCGAGAAGGCCTCCAGCTCCACGATGTTAGGCCGCAGAGCGACCGGAGATACGACCTGGAAAATAATCGCATCTCTGGCAAAGTAAGAAACTGAAAAAAAGTTTCCCCTGACCCCCTCCCCCTCCCCCTCCCCCCACATAAAACAAACCGGAGAACATTTACACAGGCTTTTAACATACATTAAAAATTAAATAAAAATACGAAATACGCAGGGCCCCTGGTGGTATGTTGCAAAACATACTTGTCTAATAAAGTATTATTGTGACATTACAGTATCTGCAGTCTCCTCTCCACATCCATCATGTCAAGATCCTTCTGGATCTTTCAATCAGTCCGCTTTGAGGATGTTCTCAGGTAGATAAATTGGTTGACCCAAAGAAGTTGGACCATAGGTCCTGTTTCCGTCCTTCATTACGGTTCTTGGAGACAATTTTAATGTCGAATACCCCTTGAAATAAAATTGATTGAATTTAGTTTATTTTAGTTTAGAAATACAGCGTGGAAACAAGCCCTTCGGCCCACCAAGTCCACACCGACCAGCGATCCCCGCACATTGACACTACCCTACACATTCTAGGGACAATTTACACTTATACCAAGCCAATTTACTTACATACCCGTATGTCTTTGGAGTGTGGGAAGAAACCGAAGATCTCGGAGAAAACCCACGCGGTCACGGGGAGAACGTACAATCTCCGTACAGACAACACCCGTAGTTGGGATAGAACCCAGGTCTTGCAAGTGCTGTAAGGCAGCAACTCTACCGCTGCGCCCCTTGTGATGGCTATCCTGATGAATTGCTGTCTCTACATACTGGCCTTTAGTTAGATCACTCAGCACCCCAGAGCTCTGCAATATCTCAGCATTTAAATAATATGCTTCATTCCTTACTTTTTTGCTGAAATACACAACATTGCATTTTACCACTTTAAAATCCACTTGTAAATATTTGTACATCAACTTCAACCACACTGTATCCTTTTGTGATCGAATTAGTTTTCACAACAGTTGCCACATTCCTGGTCCTACACTCATCCCTGGAACATCTGGATAACAAGGACATCAACATCAAAATGCTATTCATTGACTAGAGGTCTGCTTTCAACATCATAATGTCACTCATCTACAAACCCCTGCACTAGGACTCAGTACTAAACATGCACTAGATGTTATCCCCTTATTATGTATCTGTACATTGTGTTTGGCTCGATAATAATTAATGTATTGTCTTTCTGCTGACTGGTTCGCACGCAACAAAAGCTTTTCACTGTACCTCGGTACATAAACTGAACCACTATGTTTGTAACTAGATCCTTGGCTTTCTGACCCAAAGACTGCAAACAGTAAGGATAGGTGGCAAAATATCCTCCATGACAATTCCCACCATTGATGCCACCTGAGCTGGTGCTCTCTGCCCCTCGCCATGCTCAGCATTCATTCATAATTGTGTCGCTAATTTTGCTCTAACTCCATTCACAAGTTTGCAAATGACACCACTGTAGCGGGACATGTTGGCCGATGTGGGCAAGTTGGGACGAAGGGTCTGTTTCCACACTATCACTCCATGACCTTCCCAGTTGATATAACACCATTTTGCCCTCTGTTTCCTTTCTCCTTTGCACAATCCATTGTACAAATGCATGGTATGAATGAGCTCATTTACGGTATGATCTGCCCAGAGAGCTCACGAAACCAAGCTTTTTACTGCCAATGCACAAAACAGTAATAAATCAATATCAATTTCATAACTACACGTCTGATGACGTTATTTAAGTCATTTGTATAAATTGAGAAGTTTTGGACCCAGTTGTGATCCCAGCACTCATTACATCATGCTAACCAGACAAAGACACGTTTAATCTACTCTCTGTTTCCAATTAGTCAGCCAGTCTTTTATCCGTGCCAACAATTTACCTCCAACACCATGAATGTTTCACTCGCTTTGTTACATTTTCAAAAAAATGAACATTTTATAATGAATATAACGTCAACAAGAAACTGGATCTTATATTCTGTATGAAAACTGCCAGAATATTATTCATCTGTTGAACTCAAAGTCTCTCTCTATTTGAGCTACAATGACAGCTTTATCCTGTACCATGACCCTGGATTTTAGCATTTGTCAAATAATAAATCTGTTAATCATATACTCTAGATTGATATAAGCAGGAAGTGATCTAGTGTTCAAATGAATTGTAACCTATGGATTTTCTTCCACTTTAGAGATGTAATTATTTGGGTTTGACATTAATGTTGCAACCGGGGCACTTTTAGTTTTGACTGGGTATTTTTAGTTTTGTCTATGCCTTCTATTGGTGGCAGTTTGACAACTTTGGCAAAAACACTGTGTAATCAGGCCCAAAATCACAAAGTTAAAATTGGCAGTTTTATAGCCAATTTTGGGAGCACGACACTGTGTAAGTTGCAAAGCAGTGATTTAAATTACAGATGCTTCTAGAAGATGACATAGCAACATACGAACAAAACAAACCCATCTTCCCTTGTTTAAGTTCATTATGATATTTAAGAAGATTGTGGCTGATCTGTGATATGTCATAATGTACCCAGTCTGAAGAAGGGTCTTGACCCGAAACGTCACTCATTCCTTCTCTCCAGTTATGCTGCCCGTCCCGATGAGTTACTCCAGCATTTTATGTCTATCTTCGTTGTAAACCAGCATCTGCATTTCCTTCCTACACATACATGCACCACGATCCCTTGAGGGTCTGTCCCACTTGAGCGTCATTTGCGCGTCACGCAGGTGGCGCGGGAAGATTTTGTGAATCCCAAAATCCTGGGGCACCGCGCACGACCGCGTGTCACTGCTTATGCCTCCACGCGCCATGCGCACGTAATGCACACCATGTGCGCGTCACGACGCGCGCGTCGTGCGTTGTGACGCGTAAATGATGTCGCGTAAATGATGCGCCAATGACGCCCAAGAGGGACAGGCCCTTTACTCTCTCTCATTATCCAAAGTTTATCAATTTCAGATTCAGTCAATAATTAATTGAGCATCAAGTGCCTTTTGAGGAAGACACTTAAAAACACTTGACCATTCATCTGCATGTGGAAATAGTTTCTACAATGGCCTGGCTCTGATTTCAAACTCTACCCCAAATTCCTAAACAGTGGAAATAATTTCATTCTGTCTACTCATTATTTGGTGATAAATGAATCAATCATGTTTTTGGAATAAAGACTGATTTTTTCGATGACTGAGCCAAGAATTTCCAAAAATGTTTTATTATGAAACTACGTTTAAACCATAAAATACAATTTAAGTTTTGTCACACATCCAAACAGCAGGTTTTAGGAATTATTTTAGGTTAAATCTTCCAAGTTTCAGTTCTTGGCGGATTTTCTGCTAATTGACATAAATCACAGGAATATTGAACCTGCTAGAAATTGCGAGCACTGACCTCGATACCAAATTCTACATTTCACCATCCAGTCTAGCCATGGATTTAGTTTAGAAATGGAACCTTTCAACTAAATTCCCACTGAGAATTATGAAAACTTGAATCAATATTGGAGCAATGTTGAAATGCATCTCAGTAGTTGATTAATACTTTTAATGGATGGTTAATAATGAAAAATCTGGAGATGATCATCCAGTTGTGCATTTGTGGACTTTGAAAGTGTGTTTGACAAAGTAGTGCATGATGGACATATGCAGGAAAGTTGAAACTATTGGGGGGGGGAGGGGATTCTGGCAGTGTGGACACATTCTGGCTAGGGTTCAGAAAGGTGGGGGGTGGGGGGAGGAGGGAGGAACGGGGAAGGGTAAAGGGGGGTGTGGGGGAGAGGGGGTGTGTGGGGAGGAGAGGGAAGGGTGGAAGGGGCTGTGTGTGGGGAGGAGGGGGGGAGGGGGTGTAGGGGGGGGTGGGACTCCATTCAGTGGCTTTCCCGACTCCACACAGCGACTTTCCCGACTCCACTCTTGCGGACTCAATCAGCACTTGTGGACTCAGCCCCGCCTCCGGGCTTTTATTCTCCAGCGGGTGCCGGAAGGGGCGTTACCTTCATGGTGACTGACAGGCAGGAAGACCAATCTGCTGATCTCACGATTTTTTAAACCTTCATAACTTTTGTAATCTTCCACCGTTCGGAACAAAACGTGGTGCGCTTGGAGTAGAGGAGAACGGTGAGTATGGTGGCGAAAAAATCCTAGCGAGAAAGGGTACTGATTTTGCGCAAATTAAAAAAATGCAAACCAGAAGTGGTCAAGATGAGAGTTTTAGTAATAGTATAGATAAAACTGTACAGCACAGGAACGGGTCCTTCAGCCCATAATAGCAAGCATGATGCCAATCTCCATTTCTTGTATGAGTTCCAATTCTATCCCTTCCATATCCATTTGCCTATCTAAAAGCATCTTAAACATCACTACAACATCGTATTGCTTCCACCGCCATCTCTATGCATCCCAGGCAACCCCCCATTCTGTAAAAAAAACTTGCCCCCACACATCTCCTTTAAATGTTCTCCATCGGAGCTTGAAGATATGCATTCTAGTCTTTGACATTTCTACCCAGTGAATGAGGTTCTGACTGGTATCTGAAGGCCTGAAAGGGCCATGAATGGCTTTGGCAAGCCGGATTAAAGAAAATCCAAAGGTGTTTAAAAAACCTACATTAAAAACAAAAGGGTAATCAGGGAGAAAATGAGACTTGTCGAGGATATGAGAGAGATTTTGTGCTTGGAATGAGAGGATATAGGCAAGATACTAAATGAGTACTTTGTATCTGTATTAACAAAGAATAGAGTAAGATTAGTTTGGAGAATATTCATATGCAAGGGCAGTTCGAGATCAAGACGGAGGTGGTGTTGGGGCTGTTGAAGACAATTAAGGTGGATAAATCTCCAGGGCCTGAAAGGATCTATCCCTGGTTAGTAACTGAGGCAAGAAAAGAGAATGTTGGAACATTAGGGTCATAGAGTGACACAGTGTGGAAATAGGCCGTTTGGCCCAACTTGTCCACACCGGCCAATGTGTCCCAGCCACACTAGTCCCACCTGCCTGCGCTTGGTCCATATCTCTCCAAACCTGTCCTATCCATGTACCTGTCTAACTGTTTCCTAAATGTTAGACACATAGAAACATAGAAAATAGGTGCAGGAGTAGGCCATTCGGCCCTTTAAGCTTGCACCGCCATTCAATATGATCATGGCTGATCATCCAACTCAGTATCCTGTACCTGCTTTCTCTCCATACTCCCTGATACCTATAGCCACAAGGGCCACATCTAACTCCCTCTTAAATATAGCCAATGAACTGGCCTCAACTACCTTCTGTGGCAGAGAATTCCACAGATTCACCACTCTCTGTGTGAAAAATGTTTTTCTCATCTCGGTCCTAAAAGATTTCCCCCTTATCCTTAAACTGTGACCCCTTGTTCTGGACTTCTCCAACATCGGGAACAATCTTCCTGCATCTAGCCTGCCCAACCCCTTAAGAATTTTGTAAGTTTCTATAAGATCCCCCCTCAATCTTCTAAATTCTAGTGAGTACAAGCCAAGTCTATCCAGTCTTTCTTCATATGAAAGTCCTGACATCTCAGGGTTCAGTCTGGTGAACCTTCTCTGTACTCCCTCTATGGCAAGAATGTCTTTCCTCAGATTAGGAGACCAAAACTGTACGCAATACTCCGGGTGTGGTCTCACCAAGACCCTGTACAACTGCAGTAGAACCTCCCTGCTCATATACTCAAATCCTTTTGCTATGAATGCTAACATACCATTCGCTTTCTTCACTGCCTGCTGCACCTGCATGCCTACTTTCAATGACTGATGTACCATGACACCCAGTTCTCGTTGCATCTCCCCTTTTCCTAATCGGCCACCATTCAGATAATAGTCTACTTTCCTGTTTTTGCCACCAAAGTGGATAACCTCACATTTATCCACATAATACTGCATCTGCCATGCATTTCTCACTCACCCAGCCTATCCAAGGCACCTTGCAGCCTCCTAGCATCCTCCTCACAGCTAACACTGCCCCCCAGCTTCGTGTCATCTGCAAACTTGGAGATGTTGCATTCAATTCCCTCGTCCAAATCATTAATATATATAGTAAATAGCTGGGGTCCCAGCACTGAGCCTTGCGGTACCCCAATAGTCACTGCCTGCCATTCTGAAAATTACCCATTTACTCCTACTCTTTGCTTCCTGTCTGCCAGCCAGTTCTCTATCCACATCAATACTGAACCCCCAATACCGTGTGCTTTAAGTTTGTATACTAAACTCTTATGTGGGACCTTGTCGAAAGCCTTCTGAAAGTCCAGATATAACACATCCACTGGTTCTCCCTTATCCACTCTACTAGTTACATCCTCGAAAAATTCTATAAGATTCGTCAGACATGATTTACCTTTCATAAATCCATGCTGACTTTGTCCAATGATTTCACCACTTTCCAAATGTGCTGCTATCCCATCTTTAATAACTGACTCTAGCATTCCCCACTACTGATGTTAGACTAACTAGTCTGTAATTCTCCGTTTTCTCTCTCCCTCCCTTTTTAAAAAAGTGCGGTTACGTTAGCTACCCTCCAATCCTCAGGAACTACTCCAGAATCTAAAGAGTTTTGAAAAATTATCACTAATGCATCCACTATTTCTGGGGCTACTTCCTCAAGTGGGATGAACAAATGTTGTAGTTCATCCATGCAGCCTTTAAATGCCTTCCATTGCATATCCACCGTCAACCCTTTAAGAATCAATTGCCAGTCTATCTTGGCGAATTCACGTCTCATACCCTCAAAGTTACCTTTCTTTAAGTTCAGAACCCTTGTTTCTGAATTAATTATGTCACTCTCCATCCTAATGAAGAACTCAACCATATTATGGTCACTCTTGCCCAAGGGGCCACGCACAACAAGACTGCTAACTAACCCTTCCTCATTACTCAATACCCAGTCTAGAATAGCTTGCTAACTCGTTGGTTCCTCTACATGTTGGTTTAGAAAACTATCCCGCATACATTCCAAGAAATCCTCTTCCTCAGCACCCCTGCCAATTTGATTCACCCAATCTATATGTAGATTGAAGTCACCCATTATAACTGTTTTAACTTTGTTGCACGCATTTCTAATTTCCTGTTTGATGCCATCTCCAACTCCACTACTACTGTTAGGTGGCCTGTACACAACTCCCACTAGCCTTTTCTGCCCCTTAGTGTTTCGCAGCTCTACCCATATCGATTCCACATCATCCAAGCTAATGTCCTTCCTTTCTATTGCGTTAATCTCCTCTCTAACCAGCAACGCTACCCCACCTCCTTTTCCTTTCTGTCTATCCCTCCTGAATATTGAATATCCCTGGATGTTCAGCTCCCAGCCTTGGTCACCCTGTAGCCATGTCTCCGTGATCCCAACTATATCATATTCATTAATAGCTATCTGCACATTCAACTCATCCACCTTATTACGAATGCTCCTTGCATTGAGACACAAAGACTTCAGGCTTGTTTTTACAACATTCTTACCCCTTATACAATTATGTTGAAAAGTGGCCCTTTTTGATTTTTGCCCTGGATTTGTCTGCCTGCCACTTTTACTTTTCACCTTGCTACCTATTGCTTCTACCCTCATTTTACACTCCTCTGTCTCTCTGCTCACACATTTAAGAAACCCTTTCCCTTTAACTCCATCCTCAACTATCCCATTTGACACCTCACCCCCCTTATTCAGTTTAAAACCACCCGTGTAGCAGTGGCAAACCTGCCTGCCAGAATGCCAGTCCCCCACCTGTTAAGATGCAATCCGTCCCTTTTGTACAGTTCCCCCTTACTCCAAAACAGATCCCAGTGATCTAAGAATCTAAATCCTTGCCCCGTGCACCAGTTCCTCAGCCACACATTCAGGCCCCGTATCTCCCTGTTCCTGCCCTCGCCAGCACGAGGAACTGGAAACAAACCGGAGATAACAACCCTGGAGGTCTTGCTTTTCAGCTTTTTTCCGAGCTCTCTAAAGTCACTCTGCAGAATATTCATCCCCTTCTTTCCGACATCGTTTGTGCCGACATGCACTACCACTTCCGGATGTTCACCTTCGCCCTTGAGGATTTTCTGCACTCTGTCCGTGACATCCTGGATCCTGGCACCAGGAAGGCAGCACACAATCCTCGAATCCCGTCTGTTGCCGCAGAAACCCCTGTCCTTACCTCTCACAATGGAGTCTCCCACTACAATGGCGTAGGCTGACGTTGGCCTCTTTGGTTTTGGCTCAACAGCCCTTTTTGCTTCTCAAGCCAGTCCGCCGCTCAGTGTCAAGTCACAGTGTAATAACGTCTTCTGTCACGACAGCTTCTAAGTGGGTGAACCTGTTCCCAAGAGGTACAACACCCAGGGACATTTGCATTCCATGCTTCCCTCCCTTTCTCACTGTCACCCACCTTCTCTCTTCCAGTACCTTAGGTGTAACAATCTTACTGTAGGACTTGTCGGGGAATGACTCAGTTTCTCGGATGAACCTGAGGTCATCCACTTGCTTCTCCAGTTCCCCAACACGGTCCTTCAGGAGCTGTACCTGGATGCACTTCTCACATTTGTAGCAGCCAGAGGCACCAGCGGTGTCCTTGACCTCCCGCATACTGTAAGCATCACACTGAATCAGCTTGCCTGACATCTCCTTCTTTTGTCACTCCCTCTCCAGCGTTTTGCATAGCCTCCTCTCCTCAGCCTTCTCGCCGAAGACTCTCGAGCCAAAGACTCACACTTTTCTCACAGGGCATTTCCCTCACAAAGCCGCTCCCTCACTGCCGCTCCCTAAGAGCCGTCTTGCATATATTGACTGATAAATTGCCTATTTTACCAATTTACAAACCAAATTCCTCAGTTTTCAACTGTTTCCCCCCTCTGACACTTCTAACTCTCCTCCCACTCGGGCTAGAGTGAATCCGTGTTTTCTCCTGCTTCTCTTTGTTGCTGATGCTTCCAAATCCACGGGAGCTCTGAGCTGGGAAAGTCCCAGCCTCATCTACCTCCTCTAGCAGCTTGTTCCATTCCCCCAGCACTCTTAGTGTGAATAAGGTACCCCTCGGATTCCTTTTAAATCTTTTCTCCTTCACTTTAAACTTATATCCTCTGGTCCTCGATTAACCTACTCTGGGCAAGAACCGATCTATTCTTCTCATGATCTTATACACTTCTAGACGATCACCTCTCATCCTCCTGCGCTCTAAGGAAGAGTCTCAGTCTACTCAACCTCTCCCTATAGCTCAGACTCTCTCGTCCTGGCAACTTCCTTGTAAATCGCATCTGTACCCTTTCCAGCTTGACAACATCCTTCCCATAACATGGTGCCCAGAACTGAACACAATACTCTAAATGCGGCCTTAGCGAAGATCTTTGCAAGTCTCACAGTTGGAGGTCTCTGCTATTGGAATTTCCCTGTTTTATCTGAAGGGTTGTAGGCTGAGGCAAAAGCTGATCGTAATATATAAAAATATGGCTGATAATAATAACATTTTTAACAGGGTTGAAATGTCAAAGTGCATAAAGCATAACTTTAAGATGAAAGGGGCAATGTTTAAAGAAGATAAACGGCAAGTTCTTAATGCAGAGTGTGGTGGGTGCCTGGAATACACTACTGGAGTTGGTGGTGATGGCAGATGTAATAGTGGCATTTTAGAGGCTTTTAAATGCAGGTAATGCAGACATGTGCAGGGAATGGAGGGATATGGTTCATGTACAGGCATGACCCGGGAAGCCGCGCGCGCAGCCCGATCCACCCGCCGAACAACTGCGCCACCGACCGGAATGCGCCGCAGTAGGCCCGACTCGCCCCACGCCCCATTCTCAGTCAATATTGGGAAAGTTAAAATCCCCTACAACGTCAACCTTATTAGTGCTGCAGCTGCCTGCAATCTTCTGGCATATTTGATCTTCTAATATCCATTTGCTATTTCTCTGCCCTTATCTATAACTGATCTATATTCCGTTGTATCATTTAACAGCTTTCCTCATAGTCTGCAGCTCCATTATATATGAGATAGGTATTGATGACCAGTAATGAGGTGTAAAAGAGATAGTTTAAAGTTTGCACATGGGGGGAAACTTGTTATCAAAGATAGTCACAAACAGTAAAGAGAGAGGTAGATTTAGCTCTTAAGGCTAAAGGAATCAAAGGGTTTGGAGAAAAAGCAGGAACGGGGTACTGATTTTGGATGATCAGCCATGATCATGTTGAATGGTTCGAAGGGTCGAATGGCCTACTCCTGCACCTATTTTCCATTTTTTTAAATGTTTCTAATAGACTTCCATATTAAAATCTGTTTCTGTATAAAACAGAGGATACATCTGAAAATGCCAGAAAAAAATTCTAATTGAATGAATTCATGTCATATTCATGGAAGCACCTTCCATTTTGTTTATTTCAGGTTAGTTTGTTTGAAGTAGTGTCATCATGTTTAAATAGTTCCAGGCAGTTTACTGATTTAAGTAGGCAAAACTAATAATTTGCATTACTTTAAATGACTGCGATCAATAGGAGGCGATCTGTACCATCCTTAATGCTTCTAATCATTGACTCTGTTTGTTTGCATTTGTAACAAAGTGTGAAGTGTGACATCTGCTTTGTGACAATATGTATGACTTATGGCCACGAGACATAACAGATACATATCTATTTATATTAAAAGTAATTAATGTGGTGTGCCCACTTCTTTAACCCCCAGTGTCAACAGTTCCATTGGGAATATTTTAAAATGTCAACACTTAATGGTCTGACAGGTAATTGTAACAATGAGATGATGTTCGAGGGGAAATCCATTGTTAAATGATACTGACCAATTAGCTTTCAATTCATGCCAGTTTTCCCCACAAAATCACCCGGGACATTTTCAAAGAGGTCATTTTTTCTGAAATTTTAAGCAAAATATAAATGATCAAATAATTACTGAAATAATTACAACACAATTTATCTTTTAATTGAAATAATGTAATTGCAATTTGTATCTTTTAATATCTGGATTCAAATGTTACCATTAAGATATTAAAAAGTTCACACTTCAGGCAACCTTTGTTGAGTATTACTACTCTTGCCAGTAAGTCAGAAAGTTAAGAGGGTTATACTATATGGACAACGGCTTAAACTTGACATGCTCCTTGAGTGATAATCTCATTGAAGTGCTTAAAGTGATAAGATGAATGCAGAATGACATTTGATCTGGTAAGGCTGATCCTAAACGGGGATATTCAGGACTACTAGTAGGAAGAATCTTTCCACAATAAGTACAATGGGTTTGTAGAATTTTCTCCCCCGAACGGATACGGATCCTGGTCAATTACATTTTTGAAAATAATCAATAGTTTATTATTCAGTGAGGACATTAAGGTATACTAGACCAAGTGCAGACCCGTTGGGTCTGGTCCCCGAACGTGCTTCAGACCCCGGGGTCTGGTTCCCGAACGTGCTTCAGCGTCTTGACGGCGTAGGCAGCGTGTTGACGGCGTACGCAGCGTGTTGACGGCAGGTTCTGTCACGCTGGCTGAAGGCAAAGATGGGTTGTTCCGCCGCTGCTTTTCAGCGTCCTTGGACAGAGGACAGCGAAAAGCAGAGGGGGAAGAGCCGATGTTTGGGTTGAGCCAGCGTGAGAAAGCCGGCCCGGGGGGGGGGGGGGGCAGTGGAGGAGAGCCGGGCGGCAGCAGCGAAAATCGCCAGTGAAAAAATAAAAATGTCGGCGTTTTTGGAGGAGAGCCGGGCGCTTGAGCCAGCGTGAGAGAGCCGGCCTGGGGGGGGGGTAGTGGAGGAGAGGCGGGCAGCAGCAGCGAAAATCATCAGCGAATGAAGAAAAATGTTGGCGTTTTTGGAGGAGAGCCGGGCACATGAGCCAGCATGAGAGAGCAGGCCCGGGGGGGGGGAGTGGTGTGGGGTAGTGGAGGACAGGCGGGCGGCAGCTGCGAAAATTGCCCGCGAAATTTTAAAAATGTCGGCATTTTTGGAGCTGAGCCGGGCGGCAGCAGCCGTTATGGTGGCTGGCCAGCATGAGGCTATAAAATGAGTGAGTGGGGGGTGGGGGGATGGATTTTATTTAAAATGTGTACATAAAAATGTCTAAATCTAATAAGGAGTGTATTAGGGTATGTAAAAGTGTAATGTCTAGCGAAATGGAAAAAATCTCGGAGTTTTCGCGTATGGTTTTGGCGGACCAAGGAATCAAAGGCCAAATCAGACCTACAAACACACACACCCACCCACACACCTACACACACAAAGAGTTTTAATAGTATATAGATGTCAATAATCCTGCAATTATGTTACTATTCCTACTAGAAGCAAAGGTACTAACTGCATAGAATGAGACTATTTGGCCCATCGTGTTCATTCTGGTCAAAATTGGAGCTGTTTAGTTCGCTTCACTTTCTAAGTCTCAGTCCACGGGTTACATTTCTTCTGGTCCATGTCCGGATTTGTTACATTTTCAGAACCCTTCACTTTGGGTGAAACAAGTTTCATCGATTCTCTTCCATGTTCTCTCGTTATTGACTCTCTGCATAGGAAAACAGGCTCTTGACATCTTGTCATAGAAACATAGAAAATAGGTGCAGGAGGAGACCATTCGGCCCTTCGAGCCAGCACCGGCATTCATTGTGATCATTGCTGATTGTCCCAAATCAATAACACGTGCCCACTCACTCAACCTGTGGCCGTATAGAATTCTACCATCATTGCCTGTGGCAGATTGTGCTTCCTCAGCTGCCGCAGGAAGTACATCCTCTGTTATGTCTTTTTGACTGTGGATCCCATCAGGTCCTGGGATAGATCCCATCAGGTCCTGTGAACTTATTCACCTTAATGTTTTTCAAGAGCACTACCGCCTTCTCGATCTCAAACTGCCTCTGCCTGTTTGTATTCTTCACGCTGACCTCGTTGTCCTCTAAGTGCTACTCCTCAATGAATACAGATGCAAAATACCTAGCAAACTTGCAAAGTTACTGTTCAGACACTTGACTTCACTGCCTCGAAGGACAAGCACAGTAATCACTTGGAGACACCACACTTTTCCTTCCAAGTCGTTGACTTTTCCGACTTGCAAATGTAGAGGGTGGGACGCCGCTGACAAATGCCGACAGTTCTGCATGGAATTGCCAGAGTTCCTCAGCAGAGGAGTCAGCAGGATTCAGGATTCCTGCAAGAAGCCTGAAATGCTGGCCAAGCATTGCTGGCCATTCTCTGACTTGGCTCTAATATTGTGCTTCTCAGCAGACCACTAAAAGCCCTGTCCCACGGTGCGAGTTCATTCAAGAGCTCTCCCGAGTTATAAAAAAATCAAACTCGTGAAAGCACGGAGAATGAAAGTAGCGAGTACGTCGAAGCTCAGGGACGTCTCTTACCGGCTCGTACCGCTAACGGCAGGTACTCGGGAAGACTCGCTAATGGCAGGTAAGCACGGGAAGACTCGTGAAGATTTTTGAACACGTTGAAAAATGTCCACGAGAGCTCCGAGTACCGACGAGTGGCCATTACTGTAAATCTCCGAGTTCGAATCAGGGCAAACTCGGGAGAACTCTTGGAATTAACTCGCACCATGGGACAGGGTTATTACTTATTGCTATTCCCAAGCTTGTTTTAATGTTTTTAATTGGTTCCTTTTTTTTAATGTTGAGAATTAAATTGTTTGAAAATTCACTGTCTTTTTCTCAGGGTTGTGGGATAAAGAATTAGATGCCTACATTTAATGTGAGATGGGAAAGATTTATTAGTAATCTGAGTGTCAACTTTTTCACACAGAAGGTTGGTAAGTGTTTGGAACAATCTGCCAGAGGAAGTAGTTTAGGCAGGTACAGTAACAAAATGTGAAAGATATTTGGACAAGTACAAGGATAGGAAAGGTTTACAGGGATATGGCCCCAACATGGACAAATTGGGTTAGCTTAGATGGAGCATGTTAGTCAGCATGGATGAGTTAAGCCAAAGGGCCTGTTTCCATGCAGTACGACTCTATGTTTAATTTAGTTTAGTTTGGTTTAGAGATACAGTCTGCAAACATGTCCTTCGGACTGTAATGGCTCTGTCCCACGGGTTTGCGGTCGTTGGCGGTGAAGCGCGGCGTCGCTGGAAGAGGGGACCGCACGGCAACCACGAGAGCGCCGCACGGATGCTGAGCTGGGGGCCAAGTACGGCCGGTTCAACGAGCTTGCGGTTTCGGCTGATGACGTCTTTCAGATCGCGGGGCTGTGGCGGCGGCCGTGCCGCACACGTACCTCACTAGCGGCGGCTGTGGCTGCAGCCATGCCGCACACGTGCCTCACTGGCGGAGGCTGTGGCGGTGCAGGTTCGACTCACGGCGCTCGTGCCTCACTGGCGGCGGCTGTGGCGGTGACCGTGCCGCACTCGTGCCTCACTGGCGGCGGCTGTGCGGTAGGAACATATTTTTTAACAGTGTTGTTGTTTTTTTAGCACCGTGCGGTGTTGGGAACAACACCGCACGGCCCCGGAATTGTGCGTTTGACCGAGCCCGCGGTCTCTGGCGGCCCAGGAGCGGTAGATAGTTCCTGTTTTGCCGCCAATGACCGCAGACTCGTGAGACAGGCCTTTAACAACCAGCGATCCCCGCACATTAACACTATCCTATGCACCCTAGGGACAATTTTACATTTATACCAAGCCAATTAACCTACAAACCTGTATGTCTTTGGAGTGTGGGAGGAAACCAAAGATCTTGGAGAAAACCCACGCAAGTCATGGGGAGAACGTACAAACTCTGCTCAGACAGCAACTGTAGTCAGGATGGAACCCGGGTCGGTTTGTAAGGCAGCTGGTGTTGTAATGGCCCTGTCTCACTGTGCGAGCTGACCCACGAGGTACCCCGAGCGAAAGACTCGTGGTTGTGCACGAGATTCCAAGTGTATGATCAAGAGTTTAACCGAGTTCCCATGGGTATGACTCAAGTTTGCCGTTAACTGTCATTTCTGCGATGTTCCAAGTTGGTCTCCCGAGTTAACAAGTTCCTTTCCCGAGTTACTCTTGAGCCAACCTTCAATGAAGGTCTGTTTTAATAAGCAACATCTCCATCCTGCGGCTTTCAGTTAATAGAATTCAGCGCGGCCGCATCTATTGATGTAACCTACAAATTGTTGGGAGACGGAGCTCAGGGTTTGCCTCCTGAGCTGCTTTGGTGACCAGGCGTGAGTTCAGGTGGAGGGAGGTTGGGGGGGGGGGGGGGCAGGTTAAACTCACCCATTTGACAGAGGCAGAGGATTACGAGGATCCAGCGAGACTCGGACTGCATGGAGAGCCGAGACTGCCTAGAAACATTTGACCTTTGATCCTGGTCCGGCATCGCACTGCTTACACCCGAAGGATCAACGCTACCGTTTTGAACCATGTTCTGACATTTATTTGATTTAGATCACATACTGACATTTAGACATAAAACCAGAAAGAAAATTGCGTGAAACAAAAGCAGGAAACATTAATTAAAACACCCAGTAAGGAAGACAGCATCTGTGGAAGGGTCGTTGTCCTGAAATGTTAACTTTTATCTCTATTTCCACAGACGCAAACCGACCTGCGGAATATTTCCAGCAGTTTTTATTTTTTAATTAATTTTAATTTTATCTACTTGTTAGATTTCCGTGCAGCGCTGAATTCAATATTACTGCACACCTGAGCTCTATCCGAGCTTATCCACATCTCACTGCTATATCACACCGTGAAGTCCCTTCTGTAAGTGGCACCCCTTTAAAGCCACTCCATCCTTCAGAAAATTCTAAGCCCGATTACATTGCCATTCGAAATGTGACTTATTTACAAGTTATTCAAATATTCCCCACACGATCAAAACATTTGCACATTATATAAGTTTCTTTAAAAAGTTAATTAAATGGTCGAAGATAAACACAAAAAGCTGGAGCAACTCAGCGGGACAGGCAGCATCTCTGAAGAGAAGGAATGGGTAACGTTTCGGGTCGAGTCCCTTCTTCAGACATCGATATGTAATAAAACAGGTTATCTCCCGGTGGCCAACTTCCCCCTGTCCTCCGTCGCCGCTCCCAGCCGGCCGGCAGGAGCTGTGCATGGTGCCCGCCACCGGAGTCGTGTCTGACTGCCTGGGCAGCCTGAGGGAGGCAGATGCACCCTGCCCGGGGAGAGGCCGCGGAGAGACTGCGGGGGGAGTACCTCACTCTGACTGTGATAGGGAGGGATAGAGGCACACACACACACACAGTGTGGAGATCCTCTGACTGACTGACTGTGTGTGGGTGTGGGGGGGTGGGACAGAGAGAGAGAGAGAGAGACACACACACACAGGCAGCGTGGAGTACCTTTAACTGTGTGTGTGGGTGAGAGAGACAGAGGCAGACACACACACACACAACGGGCAGTGTGTACCTCTGACTGTGTATGAAGGAGAGAGGGAGAGAGAGACAGAGAGAGAGAGGCACAGAGGCAGTGTGGTGTACTTCGGCGTGACTGTGGGGGAGAGAGAAAGAGCGCACAGGACCTCGGTCTATCTGTGTGTGTGGGAGGGAAGAGAGACTAAGCAGAATACATCGGTCTTATTGTGTGTGGGGGAGAAAGAGAGAGGTGGGAGGGAGAAATAGAGAGGCGGGGGGGGGAAGAGAGAAATGGGGGGAGACGTATATACACACAAAGCAGAGTTTTACTGTGTATGTGGGAGACACAGATGGACTTACACAGATGGACTCACCTCGGTCTTACTGTGTGTGGGAGAGGGGGAGAAAGAGACGTACTCTCACAGAGGCAGAGTCTCTCAGCCTGTGTGAGAGGGAGGGAGGGAGAGAGAGACACACACACACAAGGTGGATGTGAAATCTAACCTGCCTGTTTCAGTGACCGGCACCCGCCGCTAGTGAATGAAGACACCCCCATCTGTCTCCCCCTCCTCTCCCTCCACTCTCCACCCTCTCTCCTCCACCCCCCTCCCTCCCTGCTCCAACCCCTCACTCCCCCCCAATTTGGAAATGTCATCCCATCACCCATTCCTTCTCTCCAGAGATGCTGCCTGCCCGATGAGTTAAAGAGTTCCCACGGTAATCTCACGAGTCACAAAGGTAAACGCACGGGCCACTACGTACTTACAACGTGTTTAAATGTTTCAATTTTTAACCACAAGAGTACATTTTACTCGTGGAAAAGTTTAAACATGTTTGAACTTTTTCAAGAGTTAACAAGTTTCACGGGTACCTGCCGTTAGCGCCAAGAGTCGCTAAGTTGCGTCCACGAGTTCCGACGTTCCCGCTACGTTAATTGTACGTGATTACCACGAGTTAAATTTGTTTTAAACTCGGGGTACCTCGTGGGTCAGCTCGCACAGTGAGACAGGGGTTTAAGGCAGCTACTCTACCACTGCACCACCGTGCTGCCCTTCTTACATTATCTGTTACAATGTTTTTAAATGTCTGTACAAATTTAAACATGATAATAGAGGAAATGTTCAGACAGTGTGGATGAAAGTCCTGCTGGATATGAATATCTGGTGATAACGATTCTGCTATTGTTAACAACATTTTGTGAAGTTGTATTCCACAACATTTCTTGCCAGAGAGTCAGGGCTGATTTTCTTACTGGGTGTGAGGAAGCACAGAAATGTTCATCATTTTACTTTATTCAAGGCTATATTCGTGCACAACAATACATTATTTCAATGCTGTATGAAGTAATGCCTAGCTCCCTGTAAGAGGAACTGTAAGAGTTCCTACGCTGCAATGATAGTCGCTATTCCAGGCAACGACATTACCTTTCGACGTGCTAGTATCCTGTCTGGCACTTCACAGACTTACGTCTGTCCCACGCTTATGACTTGTCTGCAGATCAGCCATCAAGCACGAAGACAGGCCCTTCAGCCCATCTATTCCATATCTAAAGTGAAGCACCCAGTTAGACCAATCCTATATACCAATTTTAAGAAGCATTTAGACATACAAGTCAAGTTAAGTTTGCCATCGTATGCATAAGTAGGGTGAGGTAAAGGTACAATGGACATCTTGATTGCAGTAACACTGCAGACTCAGACAACACACAAAACATTCATAAATTCCATAAGAGAGTGAAAGATGACTTTGCATCTGTGCACAATAGAATTAGAAAATCAGGCTATTGGTAGAGCAAGAGGTGGTGCACAGGGCTTCCTGAGGTAGGATTAGAGGTGTACAAGTCAGTTCATCAACCTGCTGTTTGCAGGAAGATAACGGTTTTGATGAACACTTGCGCTCAGTCCGCCCTATTGCTAATCCCCTTCCCATTCCCATACTGACCCGTTTCTATCCTGGGCTTTCTCCATTGCTACTGTGAGTCCACAAGCAATGAGACAGAAAGAACACCTCATACTCCGCTCCCCCTCCCCTCCTTTCTCTGTCTTTGTAATCTGTCACTTTTCAATCTTTCTCTTAAATATTTTGTCTTTTCATTTCGTCATTTGTCCAACCATCTGCCTATCCTATCAAAAGCCCAGCTCGCCTGTTTCCACTGATCACTTGCCAGGCTTTGTCCTGCCCCTCTTCTCTTCCAGCTTTCTTCTCCCCCACTCAATCACAATTAAAAAAGGGATCCCGACCCAAAACATCACCTAACCATGTTCTCCAGAGATGCTGCCTGACCCGTTGGTTTATTCCAATAGCTTGTGCCTTTTTTTGTAAAACAGCATCTGCAATTTGTAGAGACACAAAATGCCGGAGTAACTCAGCGGCAGCTGAGCATCTCTGGAGAGAAGGAATGGGTGATGTTTCGGGTCGAGACCCTTCTTCAGACAGGCAAGCATTCGCACTTCCTGATAGATGGTGCTTTCTGAAGGTAGCACCTTATATGATGGTGTCTCAGCGCCTCAGTTTTGATGGTGGCGAGGGCTAGACCAGTGATGGACTGGGCTGATTACACAACTCTCTGCCACCTCTTAAGTACCTGTGCTTTGCAATTGTCATAGCAGACCATGATGCAACCATGGTAGCAGACCGCAATACAGCCAGCCAGAATGTACCCAGCCAGAATGCAACCTTCAAAGTGACCTTCAATGCAACCTTCTAGAGTGCATCTTCTGAGATTTGTTAACGTACTGGTAAATGCTGATTCTCTTCGCATTCCTAAGAGAATAAAGGTGCTGTCACACCTTTTCAATGGTTACACTTATGTCCCACCCAGGTGCACGTAAAATAGACAATAGACAATAGACAATAGACAATAGGTGCAGGAGTAGGCCATTCGGCCCTTCGAGCCAGCACCGCCATTCAATGTGATCATGGCTGATCATCCCCAATCAGTACCCCGTTCCTGCCTTCTCCCCATATCCCCTGACTCCACCATTTTTAAGAGCCCTATCTAGCTCTCTCTTAAAAGCATCCAGAGAACCTGTCTCCACCGCCCTCTGAGGCAGAGAATTCCACAGACTCACCACTCTCTGTGAGAAAAAGTGTTTCCTCGTCACTGTTCTAAATGGCTTACTCCTTATTCTTAAACCGTGGCCCCTGCTTCTGGGCTCCCCAACATCAGGAACATGTTTCCTCATCTCCGTTCTAAATAATAATAATAATAATAATAATGGATGGGATTTATATAGCGCCTTTCTAATACTCAAGGCGCTTTACATCGCATTATTCATTCACTCCTCAGTCACACTCGGTGGTGGTGAGCTACTTCTGTAGCCACAGCTGCCCTGGGGCAGACTGACGGAAGCGTGGCTGCTAATCTGCGCCTACGGCCCCTCCGACCACCACCAATCACTCACACACATTCACACACATTCACATACATTCACACGCAGGCAAAGGTGGGTGAAGTGTCTTGCCCAAGGACACAACGACAGTATGCACTCCAAGCGGGATTCGAACCGGCTACCTTCCGGTTGCCAGCCGAACACTTAGCCCATTGCGCCATCTGTCGACTTATGGCTTACTCCTTATTCTTAAACTGTGGCCCCTGGTTCTGGACTCCCCCAACATCGGGACATGTTTCCTGCCTCTAGCGTGTCCAAACCCTTAACAATCTTATATGTTTCAATGAGTTGCTCTCTCATCCTTCTAAACACCAGAGTGTACAAGCCCAGCTGCTCCATTCTCTCAGCATATGACAGTCCCGCCATCCCGGGAATTAACCTTGTAAACCTGCGCTGCACTCCCTCAATAGCAAGAATGTCCTTCCTCAAATGTGGAGACCAAAACTGCACACAATACTCCAGGTGTGGTCTCACTAGGGCTCTGTACAACTGTAGAAGGACCTCTTTGCTCCTATATTCGATTCCTCTTGTTATAAAGGCCAACATGCCATTCGCTTTCATCACTGCCTGCTGTACCTGCATGCTTACTTTCATAAAGAAAGGATACATGTGATCAATTTGACAAAGTCTTTCTCTGCCAAAGGAGTAATCGCCCTACTGGCCCTTAATTAAAGTTCAGGAAGATTTAAATACCACCTTTCAGAATATCAGTACGCTTTATACTTTAAAGTTTCTGAAATGTAATGTGAGAAATACAGCAGCCAACTGGTTTTCTGCAAGCTTCCATAAACATTTGAAAAATGGTGAAATTCATTGAGTAAAGGGCCTGTTCCACTTGGGCGACCTAATCCGCGAGTTCTGGCGAGTTTGCCCTTGACTCATACTCGCAGCATGGTCGACACGAGATTGTAGGAGGTCTTCATAACTCTCCTTCATGCTGGAGAGTGGTCTCCGCGTACTCGAGGCCTCAGCTAGGTCGCGCCGTTTTTTTCAATATGTTAAAAAAAGTCGCCATGGAAAAAATCTATACTTTTTTTACTCGTAGGTTTAGTCGTAGTAGGTCATAGTAGGTCGGCATGTTAGTCGTAGATAATCGAGGGTAGTCGAAGGTAGTCGTAGATAGTCTTCATCATAGTCGAAGGGAGATCAAAGGGAGGTCGAAGGAGATCAAAGGAGGTCGTCTTCACTCCACTATTCGGTGTCCAATTTTCCCGAAGCTAGTCATAGCTAGTCGACGCTAGTCTTCAACATAGTCGAAGGAGATCGAAGGAGGTCTTCTACATAGTCGAAGGAGGTCTTCAACATGTCATTTTTTAAAACACTTCTAAACTCGCCAATTAGGTCGCCCAAGTGGGACAGCCCCTCTAGGATGATCCTAAAGGGAGAATTACAAACATAGATGCAGGTGCAGGAATAGGCCATTCGGCCATTCGGCCCTTCGAGCCAGCACCGCCATTCAATGTGATCATGGCTGTTCATCCACAATCAGTACCCCGTTCCTGCCTTCTCCCCATACCCCTTGATTCCGCTAGCCCTAAGAGCTCTATCTAACTCTCTTTTGAATGCATCCAGTGAATCGGCCTCCACTGCCCTCTGAGCAGAGAATTTCACAGATTCACAACTCTTTGTGTGAAAACGTTTTTCCTTATCTCAGTTCTAAATGGCCTGCACCTTATTCTTAAACTGTGGCCCCTGGTTCTGGACTCCCCCATCAATGGGAACATTTTTCCTGCATCTATTCCTTTACTGTTTCAAATATTTTATGTCCATCCAAGTTTATTGTTAAATTTTGTGTTAAAAATGAAATTTTAGAGAAGACTTGGCATGGTGGTGTAGCGGTAGAGTTGCTGCCTTACAGCACCAGAGATCCAGATTCAATCCTGACTATGGGGGCTGTCTGTACGGAGTTTGTACGCTCTCTCTGTGACCTGCGTGGGTTTTCTCCGAGATCTTCGGTTTCCTCCCACACTCCAAAGACTTACAGGTTTGGAGATTATTTTTCTTGGTATAAAATGTAAAATTGTCCCTAATGTACAGTATTTAGGATAGTGTTAGTGTGCGAGGATCGCTGGTCAGCGCGGACTTGGTGGTCTGAAGGGCCTGTTTCCACGCTGCATCTCTAAACTAAACGAAACATTGCAAAGCCCATTATGCAGCCCAATTCTTTCCTTCGGTACTTCCTAATACAAATACTGCTTTCACTTTTAAAATCGGTTTAAAATTGACTTGTTATAATGTAAAATGTAAAATTGTCCCTAGAGTGTGTAGGGTAGTGTTAATGTGCGGGGATCGCTGGTCGGTGTGGACTTGGTGAGCCGAAGGGCCTCTTTCCATGCTGTATCTCTAAACTCAACTCTTGTGCAGGAATTACCGTAAGAACATTTGAAACTATTCAGCAACGTGCTTTATCAGTTTGTTATTAGTTCTTTGAAGTTGGAACTAGAAGGTTCCAGAAGGATCCAAAAAGCATTCTATGAAGTCAAGCTGTAACAAGGAGGGCATGTCAGATATGGGGCCTCAGTTATTTATATTATGTATTCCTGTCTTCAATGAATGGACTAAATATAATGTTGGTGACATTAACAATGTAGGTGAGCAGTTAAGTTGTAAGAAGAGCACTAAAGTCACTGTGTGTTGGGGACTATCGATAGGTGAAGAGAGTAGGTAAAAAATGCCAAATATCATTAGAGGAAATATGGGTATCTGGATTTGATAGGAAAAATATATATGCTGAGTATTATTTAGATAATGTATAATTAATCGTCATTGCTATTCAGAAAAATCAGTGTGTTCTCTTGCAGGGGAAATCAGCATGCATGCACAATAAGTAATTAAGGAGATACTGTTGGTCTTCATTACAAAGGGAATAGAATATAAACATGAGGGTGAAAGTATGTCTTGCTGCAACAGTATTGGATTTTGATGAGATCAGACTAAGAGTATTACATGCAGTTTCGATCTCCTAATTTAAGGAAGGACATGTTTGCCCTGAAGGCAATGCAACATAATTTTACAAGATTTATACCCGGGGTGAGGGTTGTCCAAGAAGGAATTATAAAGCAGAATTAGCCTGTATTCCCAGAGTTTAGAAATAAGACAATTTTATTAAAACAGAATTTGGAACCTTGAGAGCATTGATGCTGTGAGGATGCTTCTCCTGGCAGATGAGTGTAGAATTTAGAAGGTATATTCTTCGGAAGAAGGGGGAGCCACTTCAAATTGAGACGTGAAGGATGTCCCTCAAAAGGTTGTGAGTCATCAGCATTCTCAGCCCTGCATTGCTGTGGACACTGAGTAGTTAGACATATTCAAAGACAATCTAAATGGTGTGTTAACAAAAATAATCACTAGTAGGATCAGGCAGGACAAATTAAACATAAAGATAGACACAAAATGCTGCAATAACTCAGTGGGACAGGGAGCGTCTCTGGAGAGATGGAATGGGTGACGTTTCCGATCAAGACCCTTCTTAAGATGTTGCCTGTCCTGCACAATAATACATGGCAGGACATCAATAAGTAGGAACTAATGGAGGAACTATGGAATTTGGGACTGGATGTCAACCTGAAGGTAGCAAGAAAGGCAGATAAGGTAGTTAAGGTGAGGTAGTTTAGAAGGTATTGATGATGCCGCGTTGATTCTAGAGCTTGTCAAAGGTTGAGCACTGCGCACATTACTGGTCACCAACTTACAGGAAGCTTATGATGTCACAAGAACATGGTTATAGATTTATGTGGATGTTGCCAGAGCTGGCAAGATATATACGAGGAGCTGTAGCTGGTTTCTTTGGAAGTAATGAATGAGTGTGGGTGGGAAATTTTATGTGTTTACAATTGTAAGAGAAGTCTTTGAGAGCAGGTCAGACAAAGCAGCAGTGAGAACGACCGTTGGCTGGACTTGGTGAGTCTTGAGTGCAGGTTTAAAAAGAGGGCAAACAGCACTTTAACAGTCTTTGAGCGCAGGTCAGACAAAGCTCATACTTCCAAGCTCATCAGAGGAAGGAAGGTTAGGAGTGTGTGTGGTGAGTGAGTGAGTGCTGAACAATTAGATTGGAAGATTGGTAAATTGGACAATTAGGCAATTTAGCATCTGATATAAGCAAGACTTGCTCAAGGGGTGCGGCCCTGTCGAGGGAAGTGCCCTGTGAGAAAAGTACGCATCTTTGGCTGTGAGTCTTCGGCGAGGAGGCTGAGGGAGGACGCCATACCAAACGCTGGAGAGGGAGAGACGAAAGAAGGAAATGTCAGGCAAGCTGATTCAGTGTGATGCTTGCAGTATGTGGGAGGTCAAGGACACCGCTGGTGCCTCTGGCTGCTACAAATGTGAGAAGTGCATCCAGGTACAGCTCCTGAAGGACCGTGTTGGGGAACTGGAGAAGCAAGTGGATGACCTCAGGTTCGTCCGAGAAACTGAGTCGTTCCTCGACAAGTCCTACAGTAAGATTGTTACACCGTTGTACTGGAAGTGAGAAGGTGGGTGACGGTGGGAAAGGGAAGGAAAAATGGAATGCAAAGGTCCTCGGGTGTTGTACCTCTTGTGAACAGGTACACCCACTTAGAGGCTGTCGGGACAGAAGACGTTAACACACTGAGCGGTGGACTGGCTTGCGAAGCAAAAAGTGCTGTTGAGCCAAAACCAAAGAGGCCGATGTCAGGCAATGCCGTGGTAGTTGGAGACTCCATTGTGAGAGGTACGGACAGGGGTTTCTGCGGCAACAGACGGGATTCGAGGATGGCGTGCTGCCTTCCTGGTGCCAGGATCCAGGATGTCACGGACAGAGTGCAGAAAATCCTCAAGGGCGAAGGTGAAGAAACAAAAGTGGTAGTGCATGTCGGCACAAACGATGTTGGAAAGAAGGGGATGAATATTCTGCAGCGTGACTTTAGAGAGCTCGGAAAAGTGCTGAAAAGCAGGACCTCCAGGGTTGTTATCTCCGGTTTTCTTCCAGTTCCTCGTGCTGGCGAGAGAAGGAACAGGGAGATACAGGACCTGAATGTGTGGCTGAGGAACTGGTGTAGGGGGCAGGGAATTAGATTCTTAGACCACTGGGATCTGTTTTGGAGTAAGGGGGAACTGTACAAAAGGGACGGATTGCCGCAGGTGGGGGACCAGCATTCTGGCAGGCAGGTTTGCCACTGCTGCACGGGTGGTTTAAAACTAAATAAGGGGGGGGGGGTGGGCATCAAAAGGGATAGTCAAGGACGGAGTTAAAGTGAAAGAGAGTAAAGGGATAATTAATGACCCCAGAATTAATGGGAAAGAAAGCTCACAAAGGGATAGGAGATTATGGCCAAGTGTAATAGGGATCGATGTGAAAGGTGAGATGCGTAAGGAATTAAAAGTATTGTATATGAATGCGCAAAGTAAAAGAAGTAAAGTAGATGAGCTTGAGGCTCAGTTAGAGGTTGGTAGATATGACTGTGGGGATTACTGAGACATGGCTGCAGGAGGATCGGGCCTGGGAACTTAATATTCAGGGTTATACATCCTATAGAAAGGACAGGCCGGTGGGCAGAGGAGGGGGGGGGTAGTTTTGCTAGTGAGGGGTGGAATTCAGTCCCTTGCGAGGGAAGACATAGGGACTGACGAGGTAGAGTCACTGTGGATTGAGTTGAAGAATTGTAAAGGCAAGAAGACACTAATTGGTGATATCTACAGACCCCCAAATAGTAGCCCGGATGTAGGGTGTAAGTTGCAGCAGGAGTTTAAACTGGCATGTAACAAAGGTAATGCCACTGTGGTGATGGAGGATTTCAATATGCAGGTAGACTGGGAAAATCAGGTTGGTTCAGGACCCCAAGAAAGAGAGTTTGTAGAATGCCTCCGAGATGGATTCTTAGAGCAGCTTGTAATGGAGCCGACCAGAGAAAAGGCAATTCTGGATTTAGTGTTGTCTAATGAACCAGATTTGATAAGAAAACTTGAGGTAAAGGAACCGCTTGGAGGTAGTGATCATAATATAAAAGATGAAGTACGAGGGGAAGCTGGCCAGGAATATAAAGAAGGACAGTAAAAGCTTCTTAGATATGTTAAGGGAAAAAGAATAGCAAAGTCAAATGTCAAAGTCAAAGTCAAAAGAAGGACAGTAAAAGCTTCTTTAGATATGTTAAGGGAAAAAGAATAGCAAAGTCAAATGTGGGTCCTTAGGAGGCAGACACGGGTGAAATTATTATGGGGAACAAGGAAGAGTTGAACAGGTACTTCGGATCTGCCTTCATCAAGGAAGACACAAACAATCTCCCAGATGCACTGGAGGACAGAGGATCTAAGGAGGTAGAAGAACTGAAATTTTCAATAGGCGAGAAATAGTATTGGGTAGGCTAATTGGACTGATGGATGATAAATCCCCAGGGCCTGATGGTCTACATCCCAGGGTCCTCAGGGATGTGGCTCTAGAAATAGTGGACGCATTGGTGATCATTTTCCAATGTTCAATAGATTCAGGACCTGTGGATTGGAGGATAGCTAATGTTATCCCACTTTTCAAGAAAGCAGCGAGAGAGAATACGGGTAATTACAGACCAGTTAGCCTGACTTCGGTGGTGGGAAAGATGCTGAATTCAATTATTAAAGAGGTAATAATGGGGCATTTGGATAGCAGTAAAAGGATTAGTCCAAGTCAACATGGATTTATGAATGGGAAATCATGTTTGACTAATCTTCTGGAATTTTTTGAAGATGTGACAAGTAAAATGGATGAAGGGGTGCCAGTGGATGTAGTGTATCTAGATGTTCAGAAAACCTTTGATAAGGTCCCACACGGGTGTCTGGTGACTAAAATTAGAGCACATGGTATTGGGTGTAGGGTGTTGACATGGATAGAAAATTGGTTGGCAGACAGGAAGCAGAGAGTAGGAGTGAACGGGTCCTTTTCAGAATGGCAGGCAATGGCGAGTGGAGTGTCACTGTATGTCATGTTGTCACTTGCGGGCGGAGCTCCGAGGCAAATTCCTTGTATGTGAGTATACTTGGCCAATAAACGTATTAATTAATTAATTCATTCATTATTGAGGGAGGCAAGAGAGGAGATTATGGGGGCTTTGATGAGAATCTTTATTTCTTCTCTAACCACAGGTCAGGTCCTGGAGGACTGGAAAGTGGCCAATGTTGTCCCTGTGTTTAAGAAAGGACGTAGAGAGAATCCAGGGAACTCTAGGCCAGTGAGCCTCATATCATGGAGCCATATTGGGTTTAAAGGCCCTTTGGCCCAACTTGGCCATAGCGACCAACATGCCCCATCTGCACTAGTTCCACTTGTCTGCGTTTGGCCCTTTTCCTTCTGTCCAAATGTCTTTTACACATTGCGCTAGTACATGCTTCAACTACCTGCTCTGGCAGCTCTTTCCATCGTGATAAAAGTTGTCCCTCAGGTTCCTATTAAATCGATCTCCTCTCATCTTGGTAGGGAAATCATGGAGAGAATTTTTCGAGATAGGATTTACTCCTATTTGGAAGAGAATGGACTAATGAAGGATAGCCAGCATGGCTTTGTATGCGGTAGGTCATATCTCAGTCACTTGATTGAGTTTTTTGAGTAGGTGACAAAGGAGATTGATGTAGGTAGGGTTATATACATCGATCTTAGTACAATTTTTGGTAAGGTTCATAATGGTAGGAGGATCCAGAAGATTAAGTTATAAGGGATTCATGATGACTTGGTCATATGGATTTTAAACTGGCTTATTCAAAGAAGACAGAAGGTCGTGGTGGAAGGAAGATATTCTGGTTGGAGGTCTGTGACCAGTGGAGTTCCACAGGGATTTGGTGCTCGGACCTCTGCTGTTTGTGATGTATATAAATGACCAATATGTTAATGTAGATGGGTTGGTGAATAAGTTTGCTGATAACACGAAATTTGGAGGAGTTGCAGACAGTGAGGAATACTGTCAGAAGATACAGCAGGACATAGACCAGCTGAAGAAATGGGCGGAGAAATGGCAGATGGAGTTTAACTCAAGCAAGTGTGAGGTGTTGCACTTTGGAAGGATGAATGTAAGGAGAGAGTATGCAGTTAATGGCTGGGCCCTTAACAACATTGATGTGCAGAGAGATTATGGAGTTCAAGTTCATACCTTACTGAAGATGTCAACACAAGTAGATAGGCTGGTTAAAAAAAAAGTCATGTGGTATGCTTGCATTCATTGCTAGGGTCATTGAATATCAGAGTCAAGAAGTCATGATGCAACTTTGGTTCGGCTGCATTTGGAGCATTGCATGCAGTTCTAGTTGCCCCATTACAGGAAAGATGTGTAAGCTTTGGAGAGTATGCAGAGGAGGTTTACCAGAATACTGCCTGGATTAGACGGTTTCAGCTGCAAGGGGAGGTTAGAAAGGCTTGGATTGTTTTCTCTGGAATGTTGGAGGGCGAGGGGCGACTTGGTAGAAGTGTATCAAATTATGAGAGGTATAGATAGGATAGACAGTCAGAATCTTTTTCCCCAGGGTGGAAATCTCCAACACTAGAGGGCCTAGCTATAAAGTGAGAGGGAACATTTTAATGGAGATGTGTGGGGTAAGTTTTGCAATACAGAGAGTGGTGTGGGCCTGGATAGGATTACTACGGTAGTGGTGGATGGCAGCCTTTGTGCAAGTGTAGGGTATAGAGGCACATGGATGATGTACATGCAGATGAGATCAGTTCAGCTGGGCATCATGTTCAGAACAAACCTGGGCCGAAAGGCCCATTCCAGTGCTGTACTGTTCTATGGCAAATAAAAGTATATTTGACATTGACCCAAAGATGTATATCTGTGATTTAAGGTATTTTAAGACTATTATCTGAGATTAAATTAGGAGGTCAAGTTTTGTACATGTATTGACCTCTGTGGCTCCAACAGGTAAGTTGCAAATAAGCTGTCAACAGTATTTCATCCATTCTTTCTTTTAAATTGCTTGGGATCCACTGCAAGTTGGATACTAAATTAGTTTATTCATAGAAGACAGAAGGTAGTGGAGAAGGTGTGCTTCTGTGGTTGGAAGTCTGTGACCAGTGGTGTTCCACAAGGATCAGTCTTAGGATCTCTCTTTTTTAGTTTAGTTCAGAGATACAACATGGAAACAGGCACTTCGGCCCATCGAGTCCGCACCAACCAGCGATCACCACACATTAACACTATCCTACACACACTAGGGGCAATTTACACTTATACCAAGCCAATTAACCTACATACCCGTACGTCTTTGGAGTGTGGGAGGAAACCGAAGATCTTGGAGAAAATCCACGCAGTCACGGGGAGAACATGCAAACACCGTTCAGACAGTTTTGAGTTCGGGTTCGAACCCTGGTCACTGGCGCTGCAGGCGCTGTAAGGCCGCAACTCTACCACTGCGCCACCGTGCCGGCCTCAAGTTTCCCTTGTTTGATATATAGTTATATAAATAATTTGGATGCAAATAATTTGGATCCCCCCTCATCCCCCTCATCCCCCCTCATCCCCCCTAATCTAGATGAGGGGGGATCTTATAGAGGTGTATCAAATCATGAGAGGAATAGATCGGTAGACGCACAGTTTCTTGCCCAGTGTAGGTGAATCGAGGACCCGAGAACGTAGGTTAAGGGGAAAAGATTTAATAGGAATCTAACTTTTTCACACAAAGAATAGTGGGTGAAAAGAACGAGCTGCCAGAGGAGGTAGTTGAGGCAGGTACTATTGCAACGTTTAAGAAATGTTAAGATAGAGTTTTATCCAGACAAGTATGAAGTATTACATATTTGAGAGGAGAAGTACAAGAGGAAAGTAAAGGGCCTGTCCCACTTGGGCGTCATTTGCGAGTCACCCAGGTGGCGAGCGAGGATTTTGTGAATCCCCAAATCCTGGGGCGTCGTGCGCTACCACGCGTCACTGCCTATGCCACCACGTCTCACCACGCGCCATGCGCGTGTAATGCACGCACACGTCATGCGTCGTGGCACGTAAATGACGTTGCATAAATGACGCCCAAGTCGGACAGGCCCTTAAACAATAGAAGGCATTTATGTACAGAAGTATTTTGGGTGCAAGTCGTTAGTTCCCTGAAAGTGGCAGCACATGTAGAGAGTGTGCTAAAAGTGGTGCACGGCATGCTTGCCTTCATCAGTCATGGCATTGAGTGTAAATGTCGAGAAGTTGTGAAGACCGTAGTTCGGCTACATTTTGGGTGGAGTGTTCTGGTTGCCATACTATAGGAAGGATGTCACAGCCTAGGAGAAAGTGCAGAAGAGTTCACCAGAAGGTTGTCTGAATTGGTGAGTATTAACCATGTGTAAATGTTGGACAACCTTAGGCTGTTTTCACTGTTAGTTGTATATAAAATGATAAGAGGCATAGATAGGGCCGAAAGCCAGTCTATTATACAGGGTGAAAATGTCAAATGCTAGAGAGCTAAGGTTTAAGGTGCGAGCGGGAAAGTTTCAAGAAGTTTTGCAAAGCAAGTATTTTGCACAGAGTGGTAATAGCTTGGAACAGGATCCCAGGGTAGGAGGTAGAAGCAGATAGGACAGCAACTGGAAGAGTCATTGAGACAGGCACATGAACAGGCAGTGAGTAGAACGATACCTACACATAGAGGCAGATGTGATCAGTTAGACTGGTGTTGTGGTTGGTGCAGACATGCTGGGTTGGTGAAGGGTTTGATCTTGTGCTCTACTGTTCTGATGTTTAATGACAAAGGGAAAGAAATGAGCTTATGGTCATTACTGCTGACAAATGCTGCAATATTGGTTATCTGTTATAGTCCCCTCCTGATGCTTTAGGTATGCAACTTCAGAAGGTCAAGAGGGGATTAGGTGGATGGTGCTGTATTAGGTGTTGTTGTTCCTGATGAACATTCATAGCAACAGTTGATTTCTCTTTCCTGCCAATGTGGTTACGTTTGTGCCTTCTCCTAGGTGCATTGGGATTCTATGAGTACTAATTTAAGCTTCCTATGGTGCATCAAAGGAGTACCATCAAACAACTTAAGGGGCTTTGTGGCAGATGGGCAGAAGCTTGGTTAAGAGGTATGCATTAAAAAGCATCTTAAAGGAGAAAGGAGAGACAGATGGCAAGAATTAAAGAATTACAGACCCTTGACAACTGAAGGCATGATTATCAAGTGTGCATCAATTAAAATCAGGGCTGTTCAACAAACAAAAGTAAAAGATAGACACAAAAAGCTGGAGTAACTCAGCGGGTCAGGCAGCATCTCTGGAGAAAAGGAATAGGTGACGTTTCAGGTCGAGACCCTTCTTCAAACCCCTCAGCCAACAATGAATTCTCCATTTCCTTGATCATCGTCTGCTTTGATCTGTTGTTTTCACACCTTACCCTTCCACATCTCCAGTTTCCCTTTCCCCTGACTCTCAGTCTGAAGAAGGGACTCAACCCGAAAAGTCACATGTTCCTTTTCTCCAGAGATGCTGTCTGATCCGTTGTGTTACTCCAGCTTTTTAAATCTTCGGTTTAAACCAGCATCTGCAGTTCTTTCCTAAACAAAAGTAAATTTCAGCAATGAAAGTAAGAAAGCAATGAGATTGAGGAGAGAATTTAAAACAAAATGATAATTAAAAAAAAATAATTTAGTTTCCCACCCAGAAGCCAATGTGGGTCACAAACCCCAATGGAGACAGCTATCTAACACCCTCTTAATGTGTTGGAGAGCAGGAGACTGGGCGTGATCTCAGAGAGGTGTACAAAATCATGAGGGGAATAGATATGGTGGATGGGCAGAGTCTTTTTCCTAGGGAAGGTGAATCAAGAACTAGAGGGTAAAGGTTTAAGGTGAGGGGGGGAAAGATTTGACATGGAACATAGAACAAACAGAACAGCACACGAACAGGCCCTTCAGCCCTCAATGTCTGTGCCAATCATGATGCCAAGACCAAGGGCGGTGTAGCGGTTCGAGTTGCTGCCTTACAGCGCTTGGGACCCGGGTTCGATCCTGACTACGGGTGCTGTCTGTGCGGAGTTTGTATGTTCTCCCTGTGATCGCGTGGGTTTAATCTAAGATGTTCGGTTTCCTCCCACACTCCAAAAATGTACCTGTTTGCAGGTTAATTGGCCTTGTATGTGTAAAATTGTCCCTAGCGTGTGTAGGGTAGTGTTAATGTGTGAGGATCAATGGTCAGTGCAGACTCGGTGGGCCAAAGGGCCTGTTTCCACGCTGTATCTCTAAACTAAACTAAACTCCTATCTGCCTGTATATAATCTGTATGCTTCCAACCTCTCCCTGTAGCTAATACCCCCTAATCCAGGCACCATTCTGGTAAACCCTTTCCAAAGCCTCCACATCTTTCCTATAATGTGGCGACCAGAAATATGTGCACTTCTCCAAATGCGGCTAACCAAAGTCCAATAAAGCTGCATCATGACTTCTTGACTTTTATACTCAATGCTCTGCCCTAAGAAAACAAGCATACCATATGCCTTCTTTGCCAGTCTGTCTACTTGTGTTGCAAGAAGTTCTGGGAGTTATAGACTTTGGCCTCAGGATCCCTCTTTACATCAATGCTGTTAAGAGTTATGCCATCGATTGTATATTTACCCCTTACATTTGACTTCCAAAAAATCAACACCTCAAACTTCCGTGGATTAATCTCAATCTGCCATTTCTCCACCCATTTCTGTAGTTGATCGATATTTAGGATGTTGCCAGGACTCGAGGGACTGAGCTATAGGGAGGTTGAGCAGGCTAGGGCTTTATCCCTTGGAGCTCAAAAGGATGAGGGGTGATCTTATAGAGGTGTACAAAATCATAATAGATTGAGTAGATGCAGAGTCTCTTGCCCAGAGCAGAGCAATCAAGAACCAGAGGACATAGGTTTAAGGTGAGAGGGGGGTGTATTTAATGGGAACCTGAGGGGTAACATTTTTACACAAAGGGTGGTGGGTGTATGGAATGAGCTGCTGGACAAGAAAGTTGAGGCAGGTACTATCACAATGTTTAAGAAACATTAAGACAGGTACATGTGTAGGATAGGTTTAGGGGGATACGGACAAAAGCAGGCAAGTGGAACTAGTTTGGATGAGACGTGTTGGTTGGCGTGGGCAAATTGGGCTGTAGCACCAGATTCCACACTGTATGATTCTATGATTCTAAATCCTATTTTATACTTTGACAGCCTTCTCCACAGTCCGCAACCCCGGTAATGTTGGTGTCATCTGCAAACTTACTAACCGACCTGTCTACATTTATATCTAAGCCATTTATATAGATCACAAACAGCCTGTAGCCTGAATATTGTCCTTCCCTCCACGTCTCTTTCTATCAGTAAACCTGTTCTGAATCTATTTGATCCAGTCTTTGCTAATCCTGTGCATCTTAATCTTCTGTATCAGCCTACTATGAGGGACTTTATCAAATGCCTTATTAAAGTGCATGTAACACAACATCTATTGCCCTACCCTCATCAATCACCTTTGTCTTTTGCTTATAAAACTCAATGAAGTTACTAAGACACGTACAAAGCCTGTCCCTAATTAACCCATTCTCATCCAAATGGTATCCGGAGGAATTCTCTCCAATAGGTAGCCTACCACTGACGTGAGGCACACCAGCCTATAGTTCCCTGTATACTCTACTTCCCTTCCTAAATAAAGTCTTCCACAACTTTGTCTGTAGTTAGAGAAGATGCAAAGATTTTTGTCAAGCCTCCCGCAATCTCCTCCCTTGCCTCTCTCAAATAACCTTGGATAGTTCAATGATATTTTATTGTCACGTATACCCAAGTACAGTGACATTCTTTGCATTCTGTTCCATGAAAATGTTGCTGTGTATTAGGCACAATCCCACGAAGGACAAGAGTGTAAGATAGGGGACCACACTGAGACATTAAACAGGAGTTGCCATGTTTCCTGCACTATCTCGTACCCTTCAAGTCCAAAGTTTTGGTATCGATAGATTCCATCAGGTTGTGGAGATTTATCCACCTGATTCCACCTGAGTCCCAACACATCCTACTTCTTAATCTCAAGCTGCCCTTGCATATTAGTCTGGAATCATAGGGTATGATTTGTATAGTCATTGTCATACAGCATGGAAACTAGCCTTTCAGCCCAACTTGACTGGGCCTCCACTGTTGTCTGTGGCAATTAATTCAACAGATTCACCACCCTCTGACTAAAACAAGATGTAGGACAAGCAATGGGCTGATCCAGAGCTGGAAGAGGGGTCATGGAAAGTGGTTGTGTGGTGAGCTGGAGCTGTATCTTCTCAGAGCACTTACACAAAGTGACCTGCGTGGGTTTCTTCCTGATCTTCAGTATCCTCCTACATCACAAAGATATGCAGACTGATAGGTCCATTAGCCACTGTAAACTGCCATAAATGCAAAGGGAACTGATAGAAATTTTGGGAGGGTTAATGGAAATGTCGGGAGAAGAAAATAGGATTTGTGTAGAACTAATCTAAGGTTAAATGATTGCTTAATTGCCAATGAGGACTGGGCTCAGGAGCCCGATGACATGCAGCCTGAATTTACAACTATGTAAATCTAAATTGAGTGAGGTCAAGAAGGATACATCATTGTAGTTTTTGGAGATAACGTTGTAGGATCACGGAGAGAAGCTACAGAAGGTGATTAAGATGTGTAGGAAGGAACTGCAGATGCTGGTTTAAACTGAAGGTAGACACAAAAAGCTGGAATAACTCAGCAGGTCAGGCAGCATCTCTGGAGGGAAGGAATAGCTGACGTTTTGGGTTGAGACCCTTCTTCAGACTAGTCAGGGGAAAGGGAAACATGAGATATAGACGGTGATGTGGAGAGATGTTGAACAAATGAATGAAAGATATGCAAAGAGGTAACAATGATAAAGGAAACTGGCTATTGTTAGCTGTGCGTTGTGAAAACGAGTTACAGACAATGAGACTCAACTAGACAACTTTGAAGTTGGTACGACGTTGGGTGGGGGAGGGACGGAAGTAGAGAGGGTATGCAGAAGGTGATTCTTTGCCCGTGACAAACAGAAAAGAATGGAAATGAATGAAAGTAATCTCTCCAAACAGGTTGAGATTGGACGAGGGTTTGAAGAAGCTAGGGTGGTCAACTATAATTTGCACATAGGTTGATAAAGTTTAAATATGATAGATAGCTTTTGTCACAATCACAGAGGATATTATTGGTGACCTTGATAAATTTGTTTTATACTGTGGCAGGGGTTGGAAACTGAATGGAACAGTTCAAACATGGAATCCCTAGTAAAATGGGCAGTTATCTGGTTAGTGCAGCACAATCAAAGTCACAAATTCACAAGTTATAGGAGTAAAATTAGACCATTCAGCCCATCGAGTCTACTCCTTCATTCAATCGTGGCTGATCTCTGCATCTTAATCCCATTTTCTTCCATTCTCCCCATAACCCTTGATACCCATTCTAATCATGAATTTGTCTATCTATGCCTTAAAAATACCCACTGACTTGGCCTCCACAGCCCTCTGTGGCAATGTGTTCCACAGATTAACTACCCTCTGACTAAAGAAGTTCCACCTCATCTCCATTCTAAAAGAGTGCCCTTTAATTCTGAGGCTATAACAGTCTTCACAGAGTAGAAGAAAGATAGAAATTGGCCAGTGGTTGTTTTAAAAAGAAGTGTTAATAGGATTTCATTTGAGGAGATAAAAAATGATGCAGCTTTAAAGAAAAGAGAGCTAATATATAAGAAGACAGAACCATTAATAAGTTTAGTCACTGTGGGAACGCAGGAAGAGAAGATGTGTGGTCAGTTTAGTTGAAGATTGCAGGGAAACTGGAGAAGGTTGAGTTCAGAATTAGGCATAGGACAACTTCTGAAGGAGTTTGGCCCATCAGCCTGGGAATGTGTTTAGATATTTATATCTTAATGATGATGAAGTCCAGAAGCTCTTCTCATGTTTGCTGTTGAGCTTGAGGCTGGAGGGAAGAGCAACGCAAGGAGGTGGTTTGTATTAGGGAATAAAAACCAGAGGTTATCTTAGCGTTCTATAATGATCCTGGTAAAATAAACATTGATAGGTGAGAGCAGACACAGCAATGCTTCTTGTGTTTCAACTAGATTTGGCAACAAGTGAGCAAGTTGTCCACTATACTTGCTCAAGACTGCATTTTTTGAAACAATAGGTGCAGGGATGTGGCTGGACAAACAGAAGGGCCAGGTTGAGAGAGAAGATTTGTTTTAATGGAGGCTGTGACAGTGGACATGGAACTGAGAGTGTGGTTGAAGTGAGTCAACAGTGGTTAAAGTGTGGTGAATTGTGAGCAATGGGCCAAACAATATGTGCAATTTCTACTCATATTCACCTCAAAAGAATGCCTGGTTTGAAATGAAAGATAACTGTGTGCAGGTAGTAATGTGTTCTCAGATAGTGTAAAGCACCACACGGAAAGATATTATTTTAGGCTAAAATATAAATTATTTAAAAACACAGAAACAAGTTGGGATCGATAAAATATTCATACTGCACAGCTTTGAATGATTCATTAAACTCTCTCAAAACAAAAGTTTCAATTATTGCAGTTCACTAACGTTGAGCTGAAATTGAAAAGCTTTACAACTGTACTAACCCTTTAGTTACATCCTGTTAGCCCCCCCGTTGCCTACAATAACATAAAAACAAAGAAAACGTAAGAATTTAAAACCTTGCTCGGCTAATGTGCCTCTTTTTTACTTTAATATTCAAAGTCATAGTGATGTAAAGGAAGTTTCTCATGATTAATAAAATGTCGCTCTGCTGTGAAAGATCAGAGATGCCAGCTGAAATAACTCCAACATACCTTTAATGGTGAATCAATTAAACTTGAATGTTGGTCCATATTTTCTTGCTGTGTTTCGCTCATCATTCAAATCTTCTACTTTTTAGGTGAAAATATGTTTGTTATTAATGCTTCAATGTGAATGCTTGGCTCACATTTTAAAACTGCCAGGGCACGGATAGTTCATTTGAAATAATCTAATAGAAAAGCCATTTCTTTGACAAAGGCAGATTGATGTTTGTATCATAGATATCTTGTTACTGGGGTCATTTTGAAAGCTATTTAGGACCCAACAGTATATACACAAGCAATAGAAACAAGACTAAAATATTTTTTTTGAGGCCACAAAGAAATGGAGCTGATTAGAAGAAGGCTTCTTGAAGCAACGTGCCTAAATAAAATCCATACTCAACATCACATGTTCAAGCTAAGTATTACGTAGTATTCGAGTATTCTTTTGAGCCTTGCCAGTGATTGTGCAAATAACAAGGATTTACATCAAACCATAGCCTTATTCCAGATTAATTGAGAGTGGGCATCCTTCTTTTTCCTTGGCAAACCCAGAGGTATCAAAACAAACTAAAGTTTCCCAGTATCATTCTAGCTGGAAAATAACAGAGACTGTAACTCTGTCTGGGGTCTTCTGTATTAGCTTAACTCCATGTGTAGGAAGGAACTGTAGATGCTGGTTTAAGCTGAAGATAGTCATGGCATAATTGACAGGAGCAGAATTAGGCCATTTGGCTCATCAAGATAGACACAAAACCTGGAGTAACTCAGTGGGTCAGGCAGGATCTCTGGAGAAAAGGAATAGGTGATGTTTCGGGTCAAGCCCCTTCATATTGCTTTTAAAATAAAGGGTAGAGTCTTTGCAGGAGGCAAAGGAGGAAGAAGTGTAGTCTAGATAGTTGTGGGGGTCAATAGGTTTATAATAGACGTCAGTTGATCGTCTGCAATATCTTCTGTGATGGAGACGGTGAGATCAAGAAAGGGGAGGGATGTGTCAGAGATGGTCCAAGTGAATTTGAGTGCAGGATGGAAATTAGTAGTGAAGTTAATATTTCTGTCAGTCTGAAGAAGGGTCTGAGTTACTCCAGCTTTTTGTGTCTATCTTAGCTTAACTCCATGCTATATACTGGGTGACACCATGTTATTTTAATTGAAATAATTTTACATTTGGAATTGCTATACATCATTTTCTAATGAAATATCTTAATTACAAATTGCTAACAAAATACACTTTCAAGAATGAAGTGGCCTCATTACCATTTCAGAAATAACTATTCACCCCATTTCTGTGGCATAAATGGTTTCTATGCCATTGCATACTATTTACTGGTTTATTTATCCGATTGGTGACACCAGATCATGTTTTATGATTTGAAACATTTTCTATCTGTTAATATATTTTCTTTAAATTATTTGTTCAAAACAATATTCCCCAATAACTCAGTGAATGCTCTATACCATGCAGAGGTAGTATACCCACTTTTTTTGATTAAGAAAATACTAAAATACTAATATGAATACAATTATCTTTTTACAAATCAATGGTGTTTTACGTCACAAAACAGATGGATATAAAATTGAGTTGGTGGGAAAATGTGTCTGAAAGGCAGCATATTGTTAGGAACAAGAATAAAGTATTTTTTTGAGGCCACAAAGAAATTTCTCCTTCACTTGAGAACTGATTGGGAGAAGGCTCCTCGAAGCAATGTGCTTAAATAAAGTGCATATTCAACATCACATGTTCGAGCCATGCCTATTACACCTAGTTTTTGATGTTTTCATTGACCTTGAATTTCTGTTGCAGATCTATGAATACATCCAAACAGATCAAAGTGTTCATCCATAAAATATGTGTTGGTCATTAGCTACCCACAGAATTAAGTAACAAGATTTGATAGTGCACAATGTAATGTATTTTTAAATAGGTCGCGCTATACATTTTGACCAAACTGAGTTCATTAGTACAGGAATTTTGTGGATAAGGAATTATAAAATGCACCTTCCTTAATATTAGCCTTGCACTTTTTAATTCATGTCCTGGCCTCCCCCGTATAACATTGAAAGATCAGTGTTTGTAGATTAGCTTACTGCTCTTGAGCAGTTACCAGGTCCATCCAGCTATAGTTTTTCAAATTATAATATAATAGATAGTGAAAGACGAATCAAGTGTGCAGTTTATTTAATAGGATGGAATGATCAAGAATGTAGGATGCTTATGCTTTCTGTGCAATCGCACAACTCCCATTCCCTCAGTAGTGTTGGTGGGAAGGATATGAGTGACCTCCTGAATCCAAGGCAATCCATCAATGGCAAGTTGTGCTGAGCAGCCTTAACTGGGCAGACGTTTTTTTTTGCTATCGTAAAATCCAAAGTTTATTTTAAAGTTTATAAATATCGCAGCCAGTTCTCCAGCCCACAATTTTAAAGGTTTTAACATTAATTAGTTAACATCCAGTGCAACCATTAATTTGTCTCCAGCATTGAAATGTTGGTAGAGGTTCGATTTGGTTGGGCAGTGTTGTGGATTTGAGAAAGTGGATAGGTACTCAAAATCCATTGGTACCAAATTGATGTATTTCATGTGTTCTCAAGTGGACTCAAGGAAATAGATGGGAGGCAAAGTCTTACGGTCAATATTTATGTACAAGGACAGTGGGAGGGGAATTCTGTTACACACTTCACCTTTAATCAAATAGCATCATCTCATAGATTCTCCTAGTTAAAAACTTTTTTTTTCAGACGGGAGAATAGTGAAAGCTTTGTGTTTTCAGGTTCTGTTTAAAATTCTGTGATATCAGGATGCAGATGATAGAAAACGGACACAAGATTTGTTATAAAATGTAATTCAAAAGTAAATTCTATTTCTCTCTCATCTGAGCTTTCTGACCTTCTGAGTGTTTCCAATAACTTGTGCTCTTTGTTGCAAGTCATAATCAAATGCTGCAAATAAATCATTGGGTTAACTAGGAAATCCTAGGTCAACAAATCCATTGATTTAGTATGAATAAACAATAACCCTACAGTTAACACAAAGCAAAAGTGGGTACTGGACTGGATCATTGAACGGAAGTAGTTTTCGTAAAGGGCGGAGTATAATACGCAATGCAGGTTTTCCTATTGATGAAGGGTGCTGGAGAGAGCAGAATCTTTCATTGTGTGGTCATTGCCTGAGTACAGCATTGTGTCATAGGAATTCACCATGAATTCACCTGTTTATTGTGAAGAAAACCAATGCCTGATCCTGCACTAGTGAGAGAGTCTAGGACCAGAGGTCACAACCTCACAACTAAACGACATTCCTTTAGGAAGGAGATGAGGAGGAATTTCTTCAGTCAGAGGGTGGTAAATCTGTGGAATTATTTGCCACAGAAGGCTGTGGAGATCAAGTCAATGGATATTTTTAAGGCAGAGATAGATAGATTCTTGATTAGTACAGGTGTCAGGGGTTATGGGGAGAAGGCAGGTGAACAGGGTTAGGAGAGAGATAGATCAGTCATGATTGAATGGCGAGTAGACTTGATGGGCCGAATGGCCTAATTCTGCTCTTATTACTTATGACCTGTTGACCATATAATAGAATGATGGTGGCAGGAGGGGGGTATAAGCATAACAGATGCCTGTTGGTGCAGAGAATCACTGTGCCTGACGACTACATGAATGTTCACAAGAAGTTGCAAGCAATGTGTGAGGATTTGCTTGGGGTCTCCTGGAGGATGGGAAGGGAGGTGGTGGTGTCTTAATATAAAAAAAGGTGTCTTAAGCATACTGTCTTAATAAGACCAAATGACTCTCCCTTCCCTTTCCCACACTCACCTTTCTGTCCAGGGCCTCCTCCATTGTCAGATTGAGGCCACATACAAATAGGAGGAACAGCACCTAATATTTTGCTGGGGCAGCTTACACCCCAGCGGTATGAATGTTGATTTCACAAAATTCAAGTAATTTCTACATTTCCTCCCTCTCCTCTCTCCCCATCTCCCCAATCCACGTTGTCATCCCAGTTCCACTGTTTGCATGCTTGTATCCCTGTTACCACTCCTACCCCAGCCAACAAGAGGCCTTAATGGGCTCCACCCTTCCTGAGGTCATCTGTTGCTGGCCCTGATTTGTTCTGGCATTTATTTCGCCTCCGGTTTATTCACCCTGCCCCCCCATCCCCCCACTTTCAGTCTGAAGAAGGGTTCCCACCCAAAAGGATCACTGTCACACGGTTAAAAACATAATAAAGAAGACTCCCATGTGTTATTCACTCTGGCCGGCTTCAAAAAATTCCCAGCATTAGTCACAGAAATGTTGATGCTGTCAACGGGTCTTAATGGCAGAGATGCCGTTTATCCAATACAATCTACTACTCTCATTAATCATTGGGAGTATGCCGTGCTATCTACAGGGTTTTGCTAACAGTGGGACCTGTCAGGGCACCTTAAGAACTTACAAAAACAATCTAAGATCTTCCGAGTCTGATGCACCTCATGCTGACTGAAGTTTGTTCTTCTTGCATCTAAGTGCCCTCATACACTCACAAAGACATTCTCAGTAGTTAACCTCATGGCTAATATCTGTACTGGAGGAATTGGCCATGTATGTTGGGCTGGGGACTGGCCCAAAGGCACATACATGCCCATCAAAGAAGAGTGTGTACCAAGGAGCATTTGGAAATACCATATTCCAACTGGAACTTACCGACAAACCATGACTTTGTTTGTTCATGTTTCCAACACAGTTGTAACAAAGAAATGTGACCTGCTGAGGGAAGTCAATAGGCCATGGTGTTGCACCTGGGCTTGACTGAATGATCAGGTTAATTTTGAACTACTTTGTCTTGATCTGAAACATCACCCATTCCTTCTATCCAGAGATGTTGCCTGTCCTGCTGAGTTAAACTAAACTGGTGCAATGTGAGCTGAACTGATAGGCAAATGCCAAAGCACAGATGTCTGGACTCTGCTGTATTCACTCCTCTTCTCGGAGATGGTTCTCTGTGCCGGAAGGAACTTCATATGCTGGTTTAAACCGAAGATAGACACAAAAAGCTGGAGTCACTCAAAGCTGAAGAAGGGTCTCGACCCGAAACATCACCCATTCCTTCTCTCCAGAGATGCTGCCTGTCCCGCTGAGTTACTACAGCATTTTGTATCTATCTTTGGTTCTCTGTGCCGTCAGGATGAAGAAGGTTGAATGCCTGTGCACCTGTGTATGGATTATGTTCTCCCACACGCCACTCCATTGGCAGATATGAAGCTGCCATTGCTGCCGGGCATGCTGCTTATGGACAATACCTCGTGTTACTAAGTGCTGCAAGTTGCTGATGAAATGGCATCTAACTACTTCATGACAACAACAATTTGCTAATATATGACATTATTCTGCTCCACAAGGATATCAAGCCTCCTGCCTTACGTCACTTTTCCCTGAGAACACAGAGACCACACACATGTCTGGAACAGCAGAAGCCTCTGTCTTTGTTTCCCTTGTCAGGGAGGCATTGTTTGAGAGGACGATTGCGACCTTTTGCTCAGAGCAGAGTTCTCTACATTCCTTAGCTAGTGGTTGTGGAAGGTTCATCGCAGATCTGGAGGTCTAACGTACATGTAATTGGAACAATTCCACGTTAACACTATCCGGTGGAATATTATTTGCATTCTTTGACATTTTATACCATTACAGCAGATGCAGCGTCCCCAGAGGGGCATGATATTCATAGGGTAATTGTGGGTACATAGCCACTGATTTTTTATCCAGTAAGCAAGTCTTCTGATGTACATCGGTGATTTCTGAAGATATGCCCCCTGTGAGCACTGCTCTATATTAGGAGTAAGAGAGTGTGAAACTGGCCTTTTAATTCATTCTTAAAGATTTGAATTCATGCTACTTTCCAAGTCATCTTGTCATTCATTCACCACTCCAATAACTTTTCATGGAAAAAGATCTTTAATATCTTCTTTTGTTCGTATAGCATTAATAATAAATGTATACTCCTTGTCATCGATCCACCAAAGAGTGAATATATATTTAGACCACTTACTCTTTCATTCACTTGATAACTTTGAACCCTCAGTTAGAGCCCTGTTCCTCAACCCACCAATCTTATCTCCCTCAGTGGATGTAGATTTTGCAGTCTGCTTTAACTTCATCCTTCAAGTAAGCATGCAGGTACAACAGGCAGTGAAGAAAGCAAATGGCATGTTGGCCTTCATAACAAGAGGAATTGAGTATAGGAGCAAAGACGTCCTCCTGCAGTTGTACAGGTGGTGAGACCACACCTGGAGTATTGTCTCCAAATTTGAGGAAGGACATTCTTGCTATTGAGGGAGTGCAGCGTAAGTTCACCAGGTTAATTCCCGGGATGGCGGGACTGTCATATATTGATAGAATGGAGCAGCTGGGTTTGTATACTGTGGAATTTAGAAGGAAGAAAGGGGATCTAATTGAAACATATAAGATTAATTAGGGTTTGCATACGCTAGAGGCAGGAAACATGTTCCCAATGTTGGGGGAATCCAGAACCAGGGGCCACAGTATAAGAATAAGGGGTAAGCCATTTAGAACGGAGATGAAGAAAAACGTTTTCACACAGAGGGTTGTGAATCTGTGGAATTCTCTACCTCAAAAGGCAGTGGAGGCCAATTCTCTGGAGGCTTTCAAGAGAGAGTTAGATAGAGCTCTTAAAGACAGCGAAATCAGGGGAGATGGTAGAAACGGGGTACTGATTGTGGATGATCAGCCATGATCACAGTGGCCTACTCCAAATGGCCTACTCCTGCACCTATTGTCTATTGTCAATTGTCTATTGACTTATTGCCAGATAATAGCCCAAATAATTTGGGCTATTTTCTTCCTTCATCATCCTCTCTGCATGTAGGAGCCCAAAATTACAATAGATACTCCTAGTGTTTGAGGTCCAGCGTAAATTCAAAGGACCAATTGGCCTCTATCCAATGTCAATAAAAAAGTTTAGTTTAGAGATACAGCTTGGAAACAGGCTCTTTGGCCCACCGAGTCCACACTGATCAGCGATCCCCACACACTAACACTATCTACACACAATAGGGACAATTTACATTTACACCAAGCCAATTAACTTACACATCTGTACATCTTTGGAGTATGAGAGGAAACCGGAGATCTCTGAGAAAATCCACGCAGGTCGCGGGGAGAAGGCAGACATCACCCATAGTTAGGATTGAACCCGGGACCAGGGTTTTGGCGCTGCAAGGCTGCATTTCGACGGCTGCTGCCCAAAAAGATTAAGATGTCTTGATTTTAAGCATTTTGACAAAGAAATGAAGAACATGAAAACAATTTAATTCCTATAATGGGATCTAGTTAGGATAAAGAATTCATAATCAGAAAGTATAAAATAATCAAAATAGATAATATTCGGCTTGAGATTAGGTACTGACATTGCTCATACTGACACTGCAGTTTATGAAAAAAAGATTAATGTTTAATTGTTTTGTAATTCTTTGTTGTTTTGACAGTCAGGTGAACATTGGCGAGGGTGAGGTGCTTCATTCTGTCGGCAACCACCTCCCTCTTCCCTTGTGATGGTTTTCTGCAACTCAGAGTCTCTGTACAGAACAGGGACACCTCACTGAGGTTTGATAACTTTGTCCAATAAGTTCCTCTTATGGACTACCATGGTAGAGCACCAGCAAGCCTGTAACATCAAAGAACACCCATTTAGGGCAGCACGGTGGTGCAGCGATACAGTTGCTGCCTTACAGCGCCAAAGACAGTTCCATCATGATTACGGGTGCTGTCTGTATGGAGTTTGTATGTTCACTCTGTGACCGCGTGGGTTTTCTCCGGGAGCTCCGGTTTCAATAGACAATAGACAATAGGTGCAGGAGTAGGCCATTCGGCCCTTCGAGCCAGCACCGCCATTCAATGTGATCATGGCTGATCATCCACAATCAGTACCCCGTTCCTGCTATCTAGCTCTCTCTTGAAAGTATCCAGAGAACCGGCCTCCACCAACCTCTGAGGCAGAGAATTCCACAAACTCACAGCTCTCTGTGTGAAAAAGTGTTCCTCATCTCCGTCCTAAATGGCTTAACCCTCATTCTTAAACTGTGGCCCCTGGTTCTGGACTCCCCGAACATCGGGAACATGTTTCCTGCCTCCAGCATGTCTCAACCCTTAATAATCTTATATGCTTCAACAAGATCCCCTCTCATCCTTCTAAACTCCAGAGTATACAAGCCCAGCCGCTCAATTCTCTCCACATTCATCCCACATCCCAAAGGCATGCGGATTTGTAGGTTAATTGGCTTCTGTAAATTGTCCTCAGTGCATAAGATAGAACTAGTTTGCAGGTGATGGCTGCATGGGCTGAAGGGCCAGTTTCCAAACTGTATCTCTAACTTCTAAACTGCACAGGAATTTGGTTAAATATCTTGGGGGAAATTGCAGAGGAATGGGAGCAAACATATCCTTGCAGGGAACGGGGTTCAGTTGGCTCGATTGCCTCTTGTTCTCTTGCATTGTATGGTTCTTTGGTACAAGTGACTGATCCATCATTTTTCACTGACTTTGCTCTCATCTACTCAATCATAAAAATTAGCACACAGCAAAATAGGCCGGTAAGTGAATGGCAGTGTGATAAATTCTTCTTGTTAGGAAAAATTACAGCTGGTAACTTGAGCTCCTTCAGCATGAAATTGAAAAAGAACTGTTCTAACTTAATTTGCATTCTTAATTTAATGAAAAAATGCAGATTAAACAAAGAATCGCATGTAGCGTTGCCTGAAAATATATATGTTTTAACTTTGTAGGGTCTAAAATGACAATATTAAATGGTTTATTACATTGCAGTACTGGTGTGTTTATTTATTCAGACTTTCAGCATGCAGTCAGCCTTAGTGGTTATTTCACAGCATTGGTTCTTTTCAGTTACATTTACTGCAGCTGTAACATCTTTATCAATGGGTTTCTGCATTTTTCATTTCTCACCTAAGCAGTGCACATCGTTCCTTAATCAAATTCACTGGGATAGTTCTGTGGTTCGGTAACCCCAGGAGCTGCTATGTGCCTTGAATAAATTACAAAAAACATGTTGATTGATAGATGCTGCATGTCAGGAGAGAAGATAACTGTATCCTCTGTAGCTTGCTAAAAGGTCACACACAGAGCATAATAGGAGTATTCACAGGCAATCTTCAAATGGCATAGGATCATGGAAAGGTGTATCATCAATGCCTCTAATTAATTGTTTTAAAATGAAATGTAATTAGAAATTAGCTTTACTTTTTGATGGCAACACATCACTGACTTGGAAGAACAAATAGACCTTTAGTGGCTTTTAAGTGCAAATTATATACCATTTTCTATGATTACCACTGAAAAATTGGGGCAATCACTCCCTTTTAATGAAAGTAGGGGGATATAATTTTTTTCTCTGTATGTAATGATCTACTAATGAAATCGTGAAAATGTGCAGCTCTGGAATTTTCAATTTCTGAGGCTGTGATTTTGTTAATGGATTGTTAATTACAGAGAAAAACAGATATTCTCTCATTTTAGGCCGAAAGTGGAATTTTACATCCACAAAGTGATTATTTTCTCATTTTCTGTTTGACTTATTTCTAAGCAGGAGGGGAGAAATATTAACATCTTTTAATAGATTTTTTCTGTCTCATCTCTAGTGACTGATTTGAGTGTGTGTCAGATGGGTGGAATTGTTTAAAAATATGTTTGCAGTGCTTATATTTTGTTTCAATCTATTCCATATGTAACATGATCATCTGGACTAAAAATTAATATAATCCAGGTCGACATAACTGTAAGAGTTGCCGATATGAGCTTTGATAGAATAATTGCGTAAAAAATGTTTCTACTCATCGGGACTGGTACCCAGAGGAAAAAAAAAATTAAAGGGCCTGTCCCACTTTTTTAGGCGACTGCCGGCGACTGTCACAGTCGTAGCAGGTCGCCGAAAAACCGGCAACTGGACCCCCCTACGACAATGTCTACGACAATCTACAACAACCTACCACCTAGTCGACGTCAAGCTACCGACAACCGGCGACCCATTAGGACATCCATCTACCACCACACCTACGACAACCTATGACCACACAGGCAACAACCTATGACAACCGAAGTCAACCTATGTCCACCCGTGACACGCTACGACCCTGTCGGCGACAACTGAAGACAATTCAGTTGCCGGTACCTGTCGCCGGTTGACGTGGGTTGACATATGTAGTCGCCAATGGAATGCACAGAAGTCGGCACCGGTGACAACCTACGTCACCTGGTGACTTCCTGGCGACAACCTACGACAGCACCTACGTCAGGAGAAGTCAAGCTACACTCATTGCCGTCAAACCACTGTCGCCGCCAAATCTTTGAACATGTTGAAAATCCAGTGGTGACCAGAAAGACGCTACGACTCTTTGTACGACTGAGGAGACGACTCACTGCCATACAGGCAACACCCCGGCAACCATGTGGCGACAGCCTAGTTGCCTGTAGTTGCCTAAAAAATAGCCTAAGTGGGACAAGCCCTTAAAGCAATTGACTGAAGAACCAGAGAGGAATTGAGGGAAATGTTAGAATCTGGAATCGAGGACCAGAGGACATTCAGTAGGTTTAAAGTGAAGGGGAAACGATTTAATAGGAATCTGAGGGGTAACTTTTTCACACGAAGGTTGGTGGGTGTATGGAACGAGCTGCCAGAGGAGGTAGTTGAGGCTGGGACTATCCTAACGTTTAAGAACCAGTTAGACAGGTACATAGAGAGGACAGATTTGGAGGGATAAGGGCCAAACGTAGGTAGGTGTGGCTAGTGGAGCTGGGACATTGTTGGCCGGTGTGGGTGAGTTGGGCTGAAGGGCCTGTTTCCACACTGTATCACTCTATGACTCTAATCCACCGTGCAAAGAGGTAGGGTGGCAAATTCGATGATGCTGTCAGTACGTCAGCACCTACAGAAACAGAAACTGGGCCTCTGATCTGAAATGTAACAGTTTCTCTTTCCACAGATATTTTGCCTGATCTGCTGTGTTTCCAGCATTTTAGTTTAGTTTAGTTTAGAGATACAGCATGGAAACATGCCCTGCGGCCCATCAAGTCCAGGCCAACCAGTAATCATCCCTTCACACTAGCTCTATGTTATCCCACTTTCTCATCCACTCCCTGCACACGAGGGGCAGTTTACAGAGGCTGGTTAATCTATAAACACGCATGCCTGTGGAATGTGGGAGGAAACTGTAGCACCCAGTGGAAGCCCACGTGGTCACAGGGACAACAAGCCAACTTCACACAGACAGCACCTGAGGTCAGGATTGATCCTGAGTCTCTGGCGCTCTGAGGAAACAGCTCTACCAACCACGCCACCGGGCCGCTCATTAAGTAAAAGCTTTCTGCTTATTTCTCTTATAGACTATTAGATTCTTAATTTTTGAATTTCATTTAAAAAGCGAATTGGATTACAACTTGAAAGGAAAAATGTGAGATGAGCAGGTGACTGAGGCTACTTGAAATCTTTGAAGATCTGTGGGCCCAATGACCAGTTGTGTTGTATGTGACATAATCACATCTCAGTAAAGTCTGAAGAAGGGTCTCGACCCGAAACATCACCCATTCCTTCTCTCCAGAGATGTTGCCTGTCCCGCTGAGTTACTCCAGCTATTTGTGTCTATCTTCAGTGAATTACTGTTGCTTTGGTTTCAGGGTTAATTCTGCTATAACTACATTAGCACACATTCCGTTCTCCTATTTGAAAATGTTTCTTTAACTTTGAGCATTTTGTTTGAGGAATTCTCCCAGTCTTAATTTGCAATTATTCTTCAAACAGTATCACAGATTCATTGTTTGTGATGCCCATATCCCACTAGATGAATAAGAAAATGTTATTTTCATTTATTTTGCTGCAGTCCCTGGCAATTTCGTGCAGGAAAACTGTTGTCTAATTTGATCACAAAACTAAGTATTAATTTGTCAAAAAATGGTGACAATTGTTCAAACACTGTGCTATATTAATCCTATTTTATGACTATTATTCCCATAGTGTATAAAATAAAATGTAATATCCAGTTCGGAAAAAATTACAACACATGCAATTTGCTGAATTCTTTTGCATGTTCCCTGTAAACAAATTCCTGAAATCTTCAGATTAATAAATTGGACATGAAAATAATCTGTGTTTTGTGTTTAGAGTTAGTGACTCCTTAAACCTTGCTATTTATGCTGTTGATGTCAGTGATGCTGGGAAAGCTGCAAGCTTTGATCCATCACAGTTGCTGTGAGAAGGAGAATTACTTTTGGAATCACTGTGGTCCCTGTTGTTGCTACTCCACAAAGGTGTTCGATATGGAATTCAAAAGCTTTTGGGTCATTTTTGTTGATAAAGACGGGTTAGAAATTGCACAACACTTGTAAAAACCCATCAAGTTCATCGGCTTGGAGTAAGAGAGGTAATTTTTGTGTGTTTTGCCAAGCAAAGTATTGGCCTTAGACAATAGACAATAGGTGCAGGAGTAGGCCATTTGGCCCTTTGAGCCAGCACCACCATTCAATGTGATCATGGCTGATCATCCACAATCAGTACCCCGTTCCTGCCTTCTCCCCATATCCCCTGACTCCGCTATTTTTAAGAGCCCTATCTAGCTCTCTCTTGAAAGCATCCAGAGAACCTGCCTCCACCGCCCTCTGAGGCAGAGAATTCCACAATTCTTGTAGCTCGTACAGGTTGTGGGCCTGTAGTGGGATTGTGCACAATGTTAAAATATTGTTGGAGTCATGCAAGAAGGTCAGATTTACCTACAACAACAACTTGCTGTAGCTGCTACATTTAACACACCATTTCTCAACGGCAAACACAGGGGAAGCAGTGAGCAGTATTTGGTGACAAGGCAGAAAGTTGTGTAGTAGTCATTAAGGTCATAAGGTCATAAATGATAGGAGCAGAATTAGGCCATTCGGTCCATCAAGTCTACTCCGCCATTCAATCATGGTTGATCTATATCTCCCTCCTAACCCCATTCTCCTGCTTTCTCCCCATAACCCCTAACTACTAACCCCCTAACCCCATTCTAATCAAACATCTATCTATCTCTGCCTTACAAATATACAAATATAGCCTTCTGTGGCAAAGAATTCCACAGATTCACCACCCTTTGACTAAAGAAATTCCTCCTCATCTCCTTCCTAAAGAAATTCCTCCTCATCTCCTTCCTAAAGGAATGTCCTTTAATTCTGAGTCTGACCCCTGATCCTAGACTCTCTTACTAGTGGAAACATCCTCTCAACACCACTCTATCCAAGCCTTTCGCTTTTCGGTACATTTTAATGATGTCCCCCCCTCATTCTTCTAAACTCCAGCGAGTACAGGCCCAGTGCCATCAAACGCTCATCATGTGGAACTGGCACCAAGCTTCTTCAAAAAAAGACAAAGTTCTGGAGTAACTCAGCAGGTCAGGCAGCATTCCTGGAGAACATGGATAGATAACGTTTCCATTGGGACACTTCTTCAATCTGAAGAAAGGTCCTGTACCCGAATTGTCACCTATCCAAGTTCTCCAGGGATGCTGTCTGACCTGCTGCCTTACTTCAGCGCTTTGTGTCTTTTTTTTGTGTACCACCATCTGTAGTTCGGTGGTAGACAAAAGTGCTGGAGAAACTCAGTGGGTGCAGCAGCATCTATGGAGCAAAGGAAATAGGCAACGTTGCCTATTTCCTTCGCTCCATAGATGCTGCTGCACCCGCTGAGTTTCTCTAGCACTTTTGTCTACCTTCGATTTTCCAGCATCTGCAGTTCCTTCTTAAACACCATCTGTAGTTCCTTGTGTCTACTTCAAAACTCAATTGAACATCTCAGGAGAAGAAAGCAACAGCTTGGGAGAAGATTAAAATGATCTGGATTCCCACCTCCAAAACAGGAATCGAAAACTTTACATGCAGAATGATGAGAAATATGTTTCCTCATTGCCTTGAAGCAGCAGACTGCTGACAATGCAACACTTGAGTGGGCCTGCTTCCTTCCTTTGGTGCCTTCATCTGCAACATTTCCAAGTTGAGTATCTGAGATCCACTGCTGAAGCTGCTATGTCAAATATACATTAGATTTTCACTGAATCATTTCTTCCTCGCAGCTTCATTTATGCAGAGCCATTTCATGTTTACAAAGTGCTTGAGTTACGATTGAACGACAATGCATGTTTGAAGTTGATTTTACACCTTGGTTCAATTGCATGGTTGGATGTGTTTACATCTGCAAAGTAATAGAGTTAATGTTGCTCTCTGAGAGCTCGCTGATGAAAGTTCATCGATTTGAAAAGTTAACTCCTTTTCTTTCACCGCAGATGCTGCTCAACTTGCTCAATATTATCAACATTTTGTTTGTATTTAACTTTTCCCATTGCTGCATATTTTATTTTGGTATTAATGTTGTTGTCCATTAAGATGCTGTGCATTCAGGTGAAAGCTGTTCCATTTTGTTGATGCTGTCTGTCACCTTGGTAGAAGTTGATCAGAGATGTTGTTAATGTTTGGTAAATTCTTCCAGTATATCTTTCTGTTACACAAAAGGTGGCCATGGTGTACATTTCGTAATAGCAGGAAATTAATTTAAAAGAGTGCTGATCAATTAGATTGCCTTTTGTTGGCTGTTCTCAAACCTCTAGAAGATCACAGCATCTAGCTCCATCACGCTCTTTCCATTCAAGATTTCTTGAATGGACAGAGTGCATGGGGAGAGGATGTTTCCAGTCGTGGGAGAGTCTAGGACTAGAGGTCATAGCCTCAGAATTAAAGGGCGTTCCTTTAGGAAGATGAGGAGGAATTTCTTGAGGCAGAGGGTGGTGAATCTGTGGAATTCATTGCCACAGAAGGCTGTGGGGGCCAAGTCGACGGATATTTTTAAAGCAGAGATAGATAGATTCTTGATTAGTTCAGATGTTAGGGGTTGTGGGGAGAAGACAGGAGAATGGGGTTTAGAGGGGAAGATAGGTCAGCCATGATTGAATGCTGGAATTGACTTGATGGGCCAAATGGCCTGGTTCTGCTCCTATCACTTATGAACATAATTGTTGGGAAGATGGAGAAAGTGTCTGTCATTTCGGGAAGATTCAGCAGGGAGAATAACTGTGGGGGTCTTTTTACCCTCATGCTTTATTTCTTGGGGAATTCCCAGGCTCTTTCTGATAATCTATTGCCCTAACAAATAATTACATTACAACTCTGCTTTGCAGAACTACCTTTTGGGCAAGCTCTTCTGTGGACTTGATGCTTCTTGCCTATGGTTAGGTTGCTGGCCAGGGGAGCAACCCTAGGTATCTCCACTCAGGTGCTGGTTCATGTCTATGACAGGGCTCTCTCTCTGTATCATCAGCCTGCAGCATCTTCTGGTGCTATTCACAATCTGCTTCCGTCAGTCTTTATGTCACATCTTCATTTATATTTTCCAATAGTGTCATAATGTCATACAATATAATCCCTACAATTCCTCCATCCCCTCCCTGGTCTGTGTCTGTCTAAGTGTCCCTTAAACATTACTATTGCATCTGTTTCTACCACTGACCAGGTAGCATATTCCAAGCACCTACCACACTGTGAAAATAAACATGTCTTGCACATCTCCTTTAAGCTTACGCCTCTCGACATATATTTTTGGGTGTTTGCAAGTTGGAAGATCTGTATTTGTTTCTTTAAAAATGTTCATAGTATTTAAAAACAATCAATATTAAACAAAAAGGTTGGAGCAGTAATAAAAGATTCCAGATCCTCTCTGCATATGTTAGGTGCTGATTTATTTTTGTCATTCATAACAATGTACAAAGAGTAATGTACAAGGACTGGCAGCATCTCTGGAGGGAAAGAATGGGTGACATTTCGGGTCAAGACCTTGCAGTCTGAAGAACCGACTCGAAACGTCACCCATTCCTTCTCTCCAGAGATGCTGCCTGTCCTGCTGAGTTACTCCAGCATTTTGTGTCTATCTTCGGAGTAAACCAGCATCTGCAGTTCCTTCCTATACAAAGAGTAGCTTCTTTCTTTGATCATTTGAAAAATATTTGAGCTTGAATTGAACATCTAAATCTACAATATAGGTCAAAGGTTGAGTAATCAATTACATTAAAATTAATAAGATTGAACTCCCTATGAAAACAAAAAATATTTAAGTGTGGACGTCAGTAATTTTATTCCTCGTTCCTCATAAACAAGTTTTGGACTTATACATCTTTTAAAATATAACTCATCATCTTCAAGTGAACAATTTCCTAATGATCCGAGGCCTTCATCACCAAATTTATTTTGCATTCAATTGCTATTTTATTGGTGACCTGATTCTTTACACCAGTGGCTATTCTGTAGTCTGTGTTCAAGATATTGCAGTAAGAAGAGAATAAACACCTTGCCAATCATGTTTCAGAGTATAAGGATCCCCTCCATCCATGGTTGCACATGAATTCAGGAATACCTTGACTTACTTATACTCATATACTCATTCTCCAGGAAGTTACACCATGTAGTTTGGATATAATAAGTTCATATGTTCCAGGAGCAGTATAAGCCATTCGGCCCATCAAGTCCACTCCGCCATGCAATCATGGCTGACCTATCTTTCCCTCACAACCCCATTCTCCTACCTTCATCCCATTACCCCTGGGACACTTACAAATTAAAAATCTGTCAATCTCCGCCTTAAAAGTATCCACTGACTTGGCCTCCACAGCCGTGTGTGATAATGGTGATGTTTTTGCAAGGGGGGCAGTCTGCAGCACAGTGCTGGATACATTGACCCACAGAGCGGCAGTTTCTAATGCAGCTTGACTTGTTGTTGGTGTGCAGAAAACAATGTCTTAAACTTGGAGGAAGGGTGGGAAACACGCATATTGGAGAATGATTGTAATCTTACTTCTGAGATATTTATATATATATTGTTTCTAAATGTATACATTTATAAATGTACTGTTTATACTATAGTATACAGTACTGTTCATGACTCTAAATGGGATAGATGCCGTTTCTGAAATGTCTTTGGTTTAGTGTTTATAAAGAAAGCAAGGCTTTTAATGTGGAGCAAGTAACTGATAGGATGCAAGGATCAGTACCTGATGAGTATAAACTGTGAGGCATTGGTATGGTTTCTAATATGTTTTTTCTGCATTCTTCATAATCACTGTGACACTTTGAATTTTGATATTTGATATCTCTAATTGAGACTGAAGCTGAGATTGAGAATAAGTGGAAAGATGATAAACTGCCATTCCAACACAAGCTGAAACATCAAAATCAATATCTTATATTTCTACTTTTGTGTTGTCTAATTGCAACTGGAAGCAGATCTAGCCTTCACATTGATTGTTCTTTCTACATGAAACCCTCTTCCCCAAAGCTACCATGAACAGCTATTAATTATGAAGCCAATTAGATTGAAAGATTGAAATAGATACAAATATCAAATACATCAAATGTTACTAACAGAAGTACTTGATTATAAGTAAAATCAATAAAGTCTTCTACTATTAATTAATGTTGTTCAAATCCTTACCAAATTACACTTCTTTTGTTGAAGTAGTCAAGTTCCATTCAAATTGCTTATCATCTCAATATAGCCTCCATGTGGACAACTGTGGAGCTTATTTGATGTTCAGAATGGACACAACTCCAATTGCATATTAGCCCATTCTCTGTTCAAAACTGAAGATAGACACAAAAAGCTGGAGTAACTCAGCGGGACAAGCAGCATCTCTGGACAGAAGGAATGGGTGACATTTCGGGTTGAGACCCTTCGTCAGACCCTTCCCATTCCATCTATCCAGAGATGCTGCCTGTCCCGCTGAGTTACTCCAGCTTTTTGTGTTTAAACCAGCATCTGCAGTTCCTTCTTACATACTCTGTTCAAAACTGGTCTCCAATTTGTTTTGTATATATTTTAATGGTTTGTTCCTCATCAAGAAGTTTGAATTTAATGAGTTGCAGAATTAGAGTTCAATATAATGAAGCAACAATGTAGCATATGTAATACTACCACCAGGATGAATTTTAAACAATACCACTTAAGATGATTATTGTTGCCTAACTATTGTTAAAATCTCCAGATGAATATGACTTGTTAGTTCAGGTTTGAAGCCAATTGCACAAGACATGGGTGACTGCGTTATATCCTTTCACATTTGCTGAGGAATGGAGCCTAGCACTTTTCCTGAAAGGTTACAGATTACAAGACAATAGGAAAAGCAACAGGCTACCAGGTCACCCATGCCTATGCTGCCATCATGGCTGAACTGTGCTAGAATCAACTCTTCTTCCATGCAAGTTCCAATTGCTCTCAAATCCTGAATATTTCTGTCACAGCCAAAATGATCCCACACTAGACAAATTTTCCCATCTCCACACCTTTACTCCTTCTGCATAGATCACTCCCTCCACAACTCCTTGGCTCACTCATCCCTTCCCAACCAAACCACCCCTTCACTCTACTTTTCTCTGTAACCACAGTGGGTCATGAAGGCTTTCAGCACATTGGCCTTGATCAGTCAAGGTACTGAGTGTAGATGTTGGAATGTTATGTTAGAGCTGTACAAGCTGCAGGTAGGGCCACAGTCATATACTCATAGAGTAATACAGTGTGGAAACAGGCCCTTCGGCCCAACTTGCCCACACCGGCCAACATGTCCCAGCCACACTAGTCCCCCCTGCCAGCATTTGGTCCATATCCCTCCAAACCTGTCCTATCCATGTACCTGTCTAACTGTTTCTTAAATGTTGGGATAGTCCCAGCCTCAACTACCTCCTCTGGCAGCTTGTTCCGTACAGCCCTTTGTGTGAAAAAGTTACCCCACAGATTCCTAATAAATCTTTTCCCCTTCACCTTAAACCTATGTCCTTTGGAGTATTATGTTCAGTTTTGGTCACCCTGCAATAGGAAAGATGTTTATTAAGCTAGAACAAGTGCAGAAGGATTTACGAGGATGTTAAGATCACTGGCCTGTAGTTTCCAGCCTTTTCCTTCTTTAATAGAGACACCACATTTGCCTCCCTCAAGTCTTCTGGCACCTTCTGGCACCTCGCCTGTATTTAATGATGACTCATAAAACTCAGGCAGAGCTCCTGCAATTTCCTCTCTAGCTTTCCAAAGTGTCCTTGGATATATCTGATCAATCCAGGGTTTGTCCACCTAATATCAGCACCTCCTCGACGTTAACACTGCCTGCTCTCAATACATTACCATTGACTGCCCCATGTAAATACAGAAGAGAAATACTCATTGAGGACCTTTCACATCTCCTGTGGCTTCACGCAGAGTTGACCGCTTTGATTCCTGAGAGTTCCCATTCTCTCTCTAGTTACCCTTTTCCCCTTTATGAACATACAATTTCTTGGGATTATCCTTAATACTGTCTGTTTGAGCTATCTCCTGTCCTCTTTTTCTTATTTAATTTCCTTTTTTAGAGGAAATGTCTATCTAAATGTTTTTTTTCTTTCAACAAGTCCTCTCTTAATAGCCTGCTATAATTTTCTTCAATGCTGGGTATTTTAAAGGTATTTTTTACAAACTTCACTTGAAGTGAAGATAGACAATTTAAGAAAAACACGGCGACCATCTTAAGAGTTTGAATTCACTTGTAGACATAGAAAATAGGTGCAGGAGGAGGCCATTCGGCCCTTCGAGCCAGCAGCACCATTCATTGTGATCATGGCTGATCGTCCCCAATCAATAACCCGCGCCTGCCTTCTCCCCATATCCCTTGATTCCACTAGCCCCTAGAGCTCTATCTAACTCTCTCTTAAATCCATCCAGTGATTTGGCCTCCACTGCCCTCCACTGGACTCGCCCAACATTGGGAACATTTTTCCTGCATCTAGCTTGTCCAGTTCTTGTATAATTTTATATGTTTCTATAAGATCTCCCCTCATCCTTCTAAATTCCAGTGAATACAAGCCTAGTCTTTTCAATCTTTCCTCATATGACAGTCCCGCCATCCCAGGGATTAATCTCGTGAACTTATGCTGCACTGCCTCAATCACAAGGGTGTCCTTCCTCAAATTAGGAGACCAAAACTGTACACAATACTCCAGATGTGGTCTTACCAGAGCCCTATACAACTGCAGAAGAACCTCTCCACTCCTATACTGAAATCCTCTTGTTATGAAGGCCAACATTCCATTAGCTTTCTTCACTGCCTGCTGTACCTGCACACCAACTTTCAGTGACTGGTGTACAAGGACAGCCAGGTCTCGCTGCACCTCCCCCTTACCTAACCTAACCCCATTGAGATAATAATCTGCCCCCTTGTTTTTGCCGCCAAAGTGGATAACTTCACATTTATCTATATTATACTGCCACTCATCTACCTACTCACTCAACCTGTCCAGGTCACCCTGCAACCTCCTAACATCCTCTTCACAGTTCACACTGCCACCCAACTTTGTGTCATCCGCAAACTTGCTAGTGTTGCTCCTAATTCCCTCTTCCAAATCATTAATATATATGGTAAACAATTGAGGCCCCAACACCGAGCCTTACGGCACTCCACTCACCACTGCCTGCCATTCTGAAAAGAACCCGTTCACTCCTACTCTTCGCTTCCTGTCTGCCAACCAATTTTCTATCCATGTCAACACCCTACCCTCAATACCATGTGCTCTAATTTTAGTCATCCGTCTCCCGTGCGGGGCCTTATAAAAGGCTTTCTAAAAGTCTAGATACACTACATCCACTGGCACCCCTTCATCCATTTTACTTGTCACATCCTCAAAAAATTCTAGAAGATTGGTCAAGCATGATTTCCCTTTCATAAATCCATGTTGACTTGGACTAATCCTTTTACTGCTATCCAAATGCCCCATTATTACCGCTTTAATAATTGACTCTAGCATCTTTCCCACCACCGAAGTCAGGCTAACTGGTCTGTAATTCCCCGTTTTCTCTCTCGCTTCTTTCTTGAAAAGTGGGATAACATTAGCTATCCTCCAATCCACAGGAACTGATCCTGAATCAATTGAACATTGGGAAATGATCACCAATGCGTCCACTATTTCTGGAGCCAGCTCCCTGAGGACACTGGGATGCAGGTCATCCGGCCCAGGGGATTTATCATCTTTCAGTCCCATTAGCCTACCCAATACAATTTCTCGCCTAATGAAAATTTCTTTCAGTTCCTCGACCCCCTTAGATCCTTTGTCCTCCAGTACATCTGGGAGATAGTTTGTGTCTTCCTTAGTGAAGACAGATCCGAAGTACCTGTTCAACTCTTCTGCCATTTCCTTGTTGCCCATAATAATTTCATCCGTATATTGTAAGTAAAGGGCCTGTCCCACTTGGTGATTTGTTCGGCAACTGCCGGCATCATTGACTGACGTATCAGGTCACTGAAAAATACGCGGCGTGATGCGGCGGTGACGCAGCGTGATGACGTATGACGTACGCTGTTTTTTCAAGTGTCGCAACATTTTTTTTGTCGCCGCTGGATTTTGAAATATTCAAAATCTTTAGGCGACACTGATATGACGCCGGCAGTCGCCGAAAAAATAGTCGTGGGACAGGCCCTTTATTGAGTCAAGAAGAATACCGATAATACCAAACAATGCAGTATGAAAAGTCATGTTTTGTATTTACCATAATAAGACCAATCAGGGCAGCTGAATGAGTGTGATATTTATCTATATAGATTGTAGCAGTTATTGAATAATGAGGTGTTAAACTAGTCTGTTTAAGTGAATAATTAACTGATTACTGTTTGTAAAGGTGAGAATGGGGGTAATTAATCTGGTAACTAACCATGCAATGTCAGTGTGGGCTATGAAATTATACCGTTAAATGAGCATTACAGTCACAATTATACACTAAATAGAACAGGTTTATATGAAATTGAGGAGGAGAAGAGGGTTTTTAAAAGTGTGTATTAAGGTCGACCTTCAATGTTTTTATGTTTAAACTGAAGAATTTCTTGTGTATTTTAAGAAGAACTTCACTATTTGACATTAACATCAGTTCATTCCATTTTTTGTCTTGAGTTTAATTTTAAACATTTTAAAGCAACTTAAAAATGTTATGACCAGGGTCATCTGGGCCTTTCTTTATAAAATTTACTTGGAATTGGGCAAATGGAACTTGGTCACACGCTGCCCTGATCACAGTGCTTGGTGGTGGCTGGCTCGAGGGGCTGAATGGCCTACTCCAGCACCTATTGTCTATTGTCTATTGTCTATTGTCTATTGTCTATTGTCTATTGTCTTAGCTAATTCCCACCCATGGAATTTCAGCTGGTGACCTTCAGTGAAATTCCTTCATGCTGGCGGGCAGATCAGAATTGGGTTTCGGTGGCACCTGATAAAACCTGTATGATTTGATCCACAGCAATATGTTGTACAGAGAACTATAGATTGTCTGTAATGTCCAGCATTACTAAAAATGTTGGTGGACAACTTATTTCTCCAAATACGCTCAGTGCTTTGGTAAAGTCACCATTTGCAAAACAACTCTAGGCCAGTTTTGAAGTCTTTTCTGTTGTCATTTTCCTTGAATTTATTAAGCTGATTCTCCAGCAGAGTCTCAGAAACTAGCCATCATTTTGCTGATGAGAGCAAAGGGTTGATTTTGACCTGGAGACCAGCATTGGGGAACCATTCTGTCCTTGGTCCTGCTAAAAGTGTAAAGTAAACTGTCTGATCAAAACATGTTTAATCCAAAAATGCTCACAAAGAATTCAATTTTTCTAACTGGCTAAATCCATTAAAAAGTGAAATATATTTGTTCTTATCTTAAGGATGTCTTTTCAGTGCAGTACCCGCCTTGGTGTAGTGTTAATTATATGAAAGCAACATTGAATAGTATCATAATCTGTAATCGCATGCCATGGCATATTCTTTAATCATCTTTAAAATGGCAGACTGATTTTGATTTAAAGCAGAGTGTGTGAGTGAACATCAAGGGCAAATAGAATGAGTGGATTTACTACACATGGCGACCAACCTGCAAACATCAAAAGTAGACAACTGTAGACAAAATTAGTTCACACAATTTGCAGATCAAAGAAGTGCATCACAAGGTACATATGACCTGACTAGTAATCCAGAGGACTGAACTAAGAATGCAGAGACTTGATTTCAACTCCCACTCTGTCAGTGTGTAATCGGAGTGGGTGAGATCTGGGGGCAACATCCCAGTGTAACAGACTTTGGCATTTACTCATGATCGCTGACCTGTGAAGCCATTACAGTCTTGCTTCAAGAGAGAGTTAGATTTAGTTCTTAGGGCTAAGGGAATCAAGGGATATGGGGAAAAAAAATGAACGGGGTACTGAACGGGGTACTAATTTCATATTGAAGGGCCGAAAGGCCTACTCCTGCACCTATTGTCTATGTTTCTATATTCCTCTTTCACCTTTGCTTACTGTTTTTCAGTGGCTCCCTCACTTTAAAAAAATCATGATTTAAAGTCTCTCATAACTTGGGAATATTCTGTTTCCTGGTCTTTCTGCCTGATAACATTAATTCAAAAGAACTTAATAGGTGTCAAAAGCATTTTGTAGATCGCACGGTTATAATTGATGAAATATGAATGAAAGTCGATTGTTCTAGCCTTGCAGCTCATGAAGAAGTTCTGTATACCATCAATTCTGTTCTGCTCATTCCCAAATTCAATTGTTCCATTATTGAAATCCGTTCCCTCAGATCTTTCCCACCCCTCCAGATCTTCCTTCTCCTTAAAAACTCATCTCCGAATATCCACAGATACACATTCTATCGGCAAGGCCAGAGGGTGGGCAGATGAGGTGGGTTGGCTCTGTCGGAAAGGAATGAAATCCAATCCTTAGCAAGAAGCAACACAGGATCAAAGGATGTAGAATCCTCATAGGTAGAGTTAAGAAACTGCAAGAGTAAAACAACCCTGGTGGGAGTTATATACAGGCCTCTGAATAGTAGTCGGGATGTAGGGCACATATTACATCAGGAATTAGAAGAGGCATGTAAGAAAAACAATATTATAATGATCACGGGGTAATTTCAAAATGCAAGTAGACTGGGAATATCAGGATGGTACTGGATGCCAAGAGAAATACTTTGTAGAGTGTCTATGAGATGAGATGGCTTCTTAGAGCAGCTTGTGGTCGAACCCACGAGGGAAAAGGCAATTACAGATTTAGTGTTGCAGTGAACCAGACTTGATTAGGGAGCTTGAGGTAAAGGAACCCCATAGGAGGCAGTGATCATAGAATTCAACCTGCAGTTTGGAAGGGAGAAGATGAGATAGATGTGTCAGTAATACTGTTGAGTAAAGGCAGAGACTAGAGGAGGAGTTGGCTAAAGTTGATTGGAAAGGGACCTTAGCAGGAATGATGGTGGAGCAACATTGGCAGGAGTGCCTGGACTCAATTCAAAAGATGCAAGATCTTTGCATCCCATAGATGAAGAAACATACCAAGGGGTGAATGAAGCCATCGTGGCAGAAAACAGAAGTTCAAGATAGCATGAAAGAGAAGACATATAATGTGACAAAGATTAATGAGAAGCTGGAGGATTGGGAATATAAATAATATAAAAAAAGGATACCATTGGACATTGGACTGATGGGACATGACACTGGAGTAGAAATGAGGAGCAAAGAAATGGCAGATGAACTGAATAGGTTTTCTACGTCAATCTTCACAGTGGAAGACACCAGCAATGTACCTGAAGTCCCAGTGTGTCAGGGAGCAGAAGTGAATGCAGTTGCTATTACTCAGGAGAAGGTACATGGGAAACTGAAAGGACTGAAGGGGGATAAGTCACCTGCACCAGATGGACTACACCCCAGTGTTCTGAAAGTGGTAGCTGCTGAGATTGTGGAGGCATTAGTAGTGATCTTTGAAGAATCATTCGAGTCAGGAGTGGTTCCAGAGGACTGGAAATTTGTAAAGTTACCACACTGTTTAAGGAGGGAACGAGACAAAAGAAAAGGAAATTACAGGTTAACTTAGGCTGACTTCTGTGGTTGGTAAAATTTTAGTCCATTACTAGACTAAGTGGGAACCGTTGGGTCACAGCATCACAGCGCAATATTCCTCCTCTCCACCAATTCCAATATTGGTGGCCAGTTGGGGGGGGGGGCTTTCTGGAGCCACTAGTATGGGTGTTGTAGGCTGAAGGGACTGGTTTCCAGAGGGCTAGTATGGACATTGTGGGCCAAATGGATTCTTGGCTGGCGGCTCAGTCACTCAAGCTTGTTGTGCTGCAGCTCACTCACGGCTGGTGGGCTGACAGTTGACTCACGGCTATTCCTTGAAATTCCATTTCAAGCAGGGTGCAAGGCCACCAAATTCAAGTGCAGTTTCTTACCACTTCAAGCAGGGTGCATGGCCACCAAATTCAAGTGCAGTTTCATACCATTTCAAGCAGGGTGCAAGGCCACTAAAGACAATGAGTCGTGAACTCTCCCCTCTCCATCTTGCAGAGACTGCTATGCCCACACTTCTGGGTTTTATTGTCCCTCCCCCCTCCCACCAGAAGGGGTGTGGCCTTCATGGTGTGATTGACAGGAGAGAGAATCTCAACATTTTTAAAACACTATTAATTCTTTTATTTTAATCGATGGGAAAACTCCTCGGCACCTGATGAGCGGAGGGGGACTCTGAGTAAGATTACCAAAAATCATAGCCGTACGTGGTAACATTTTTTCTAAAATCAGTATAAAGCGCAAACAGGAAGTCATCAAGATTAGACTTTTAATCATATAGAAGGCAAGGCAACTTTAATTAGGCAAGGCAACTTTAATTAGGCAAGGCAACTTTAATTAGGCAACACAGCTTTAGCATTTCCAAACCAAAGGCAACACAGCTTTAGCATTTCCAAACCAAAGAAACACAGCTTTAGCGTTTCCAAACCAAAGGCAACACAGCTTTAGCATTTCCAGACCAAAGGCAACACAGCTTTAGCATTTCCAAACCAAAGGCAACACAGCTTTAGCATTTCCAAACCAAAGGCAACACAGCTTTAGCATTTCCAAACCAAAGGCAACACAGCTTTAGCATTTCCAAACCAAAGGAAACACAGCTTTAGCATTTCCAAACCAAAGGCAACACAGCTTTAGCATTTCCAAACCAAAGGCAACACAGCTTTAGCATTTCCAAACCAAAGGCAACACAGCTTTAGCATTTCCAAACGATATTTTCAAACCACATTAAGGGCACTGACAGGTCAGTAAAACACTCACAATTTAGTAGACATGTGTTCAGTGTTATTCACAGCTCAGACTGAGAGACATGACCCTCTCGCTTCCCCATCTTGCAGAGACTGACTGAGGCACTCAACACTTCTGGGTTTTATAGTCCCTCCTGAAGGGGCCTTCAGGTGAGAGAATCACAACATTTTTTAAACACTAATAACTCTTTTATTTTTCATCGATGGGAGAAAATCCTCTTGTCCTGTGCAGCGGAGGGGGACTCTGAGTAAGATGGCCAAAAGTCACAGCCATAAGTGGCACTGTTTTTTCTAAAATCAATATTCAGAACAACAGGAAGTGGTCAAGATTTTTAGTAATATAGATTAATCGGAGTGGATGATGGGTTAAATGGTCCTATGTCTTATGGTCTTGCTCTGCTTATATCATTTGTCTCAGTCAATGTTGTTTTTACAGTGAACTGGTTCGGTGTGACTAAATTAGCCGTTGAATGTAAATATGCAAATTCCGATGTGTAAAGATATGGACCTGCCAGTGTTCATTATACTAGTGTAAAACATAGAGTTGACATTGTGGGGGAGTCCAGAACCAGGGGCCACAGTTAAGAATAAGGGGGAAGCCATTTAGAACGGAGACGAGGAAACACTTTTGTCGCAGAGTGTGTGAGTCTGTGCAATTCTCTGTCTCAGGTGGAGGCCGGTTCTCTGGAAACTTTCAGAGAGAGCTAGATAGGGCTCTTAAAGATAGCGGAGTCAGGAGATATGGGAGAAGGCAGGAACGGGGTACTGATTGGGGATGATCAGCCATGATCACATTGAAGTGCCGAATGGCCTACTCCTGCACCTATTGTCTATTGTCTATTGTCTATTTTTTGTCAGCACTATTCCCGAGAGGGTGCTGGTTTGATACTGGGCAGCAGGTAGGAGAGGTATTTCGGAGTTGTGGGATGTTGTACAATACTGCCACTGCAAAGGGAAAGAACATAAGCCAAAGACGTGTGTAGTGACTATAACTTTGACTACTACCAACACGGCAGTTCTAGATATGTTCCAAGCGATGTGGATGACTTAAGTAAAGCAATGTCCTGAAGTATTACTCCATACCTGGAGATACAGTACATAAGAGAATTGATCCCTAAATATTGTCTGTGATGAGGGTCTGATCTCCCCACCATCGAATGGATCTATCGAAGTTGCTGCCTCAAAAAGGCAGCCAGCATTATCAAAGACCCACACCATCCTGGCCACACACTCATTTCACCATTGCCGTCAGGAAGAAGGTACAGGAGCCTGAAAACTGTAACGTCCAGGTTCAGGAACAGCTTCTTCCCTACGGCCATCAGGCTATTAAACACAACACCAAATAAGCTCTGAGCTACAACAGACTATTATTATAATTGCACTATATTAGTTTATTTATTGAGTATGTGTGCATGTGTATATATACACACTGAACTTTTTTTTTTCTCCCGTTATGTATTATATTTACATATTCTGTTGTGCTGCTGCAAATAAGAATTTCATTGTTCTATCTGGGACATATGACAATAAAACACTCTTGACTCTTGCCAAGGAACCTTCGCCAATTTGTCCTCCTACTTCCTTCCCAGCATCCTTGCCTGCTCTGTTGCCCTTCCCATAACTCTGTCAACTTGCTAGGTTGAGAAGACAATTGTGAGATGCAAGCTTTTTGTGTCTATTACATAGTGGTTTTAACATTGAGAGGTGTAAACTAGAGGAGATGGTGAGATACGAGGAAAATATGATGTGAATAAGAGGACTTTTCTGGATCTAATCCCTCAAAGATCACCACATTTATTTTTGTCTCGACAGATTCCCGTCCAACTTAGTTATCTTTGAAAGGATTTTCTATCTTTCTTTATAAACAAAACAGAAGAAATATTGCATTCACTGTTTACCTTCAAATAAAAACTGTTTAAATTAATTTCCATTATTCATTTATCTGAAGATACATCCTTGCTGCTTTTACAGCCTTTCATATATTAGGTGGCTTCATAAATGAGATGCCTGAGGAAAATATTTAGATATGCTCCTTGGCCTCAAAATTGATTGTGATGATCTTTATTTCTATTGAAAAATATGTTTATGTGAACAGATGCTGGAAAAATGACTAGTTCAGTCATACAAATTGTTACAACAGATGAGCAGGAGTCATCTCTACCAAGATTGAATATGAAGATGATTTCAATTCAGGAACTATTCAATGCAGCTGTTATACTCACATTTCTCTCAAGCTACTTTTGAATATTTTTGGATTAATTGACTTCTGTAAATTGTCCCTAGTGTGACAATAGACAAGAGACAATAGACAATAGGTGCAGGAGTAGGCTATTCAACCCCGATCCAGCACCGCCATTCAATGTGATCATGGCTGATCAACCCCAATCAGTACCCCGTTCCTACCTTCTCCCCATATCCCCTGACTTCGCTATCTTTAAGAGCCCTATCTAGCTCTCTCTTGAAAGTATCCAGAGAACCTACCTTCACCGCTTGAGGCAGAGAATTCCACAGTGGGATAGAGCTAACGTACGGGTGATCATTGGTGTGCATGGACTTGGTGGACTGAAGTGTCTGTTTCCACGCTGTAATTCTAAACTAAGCATCGCTGTGCACCCCCTCCATCCTCCCCCAATATGCTGAAGGGAAATGTACTTGCCACACTAGCCACCATAAAGCATGGCGTATATACAACTGATACTGCCACCTAATCCACAAGCAGGGTAAGTGAACCAATGCAGCTGTCCTCTCCCACATTACCGATCCCTGCACTGAGTTGTGAATAACAATTAGCCACATCTAGAGAATGAGGCACCCACTCATAGACAGACACTTTATTCCAACCCTCCAGCACAGCAGGATGACAGAGAAAACCAATCAAAGATGTCGTGCAAGCCTCACTGGGTAAAACTGTCACATCTTCATCGACTTGAGTCCCTTCACTGGGAACATGCAAAAGTCAAATGGCACAAGGTGTGGAACACCTGCCAGCACCATCCCCATGGTCAGATATTACCAACATAGTTGGAGTGGAAGCATACCACCTTTAACTTTAAGAAACTGCCAAATAAAAGATGCTATCAACAATAACGGAGTATAAAACATATTTTTAGAAGTGATCCATTGGACAGAGGCCTGCTCAGAGCTCCTTGAGCACGTCGGAGATGAGTCATTGTAAACAATTCATGGCTGCTGAAACCTGTTTCCATTTTGGTATTGGATTCTTGAAGCACTACTCGTTTGTATAACTAGATATGTATTCTTGAGTTCTTGGCCATGCATGTGGGGAGAACAGACTCCCTCCATCTTGATTCATTGTACATCATCACAGCCCACAGTTACTAAAAATACTCTGTGACTTCACAGAGAAGAGTGTAGCAAGGTTTTCAATTATATATTGTAACTTGGAAGTATGTTCTACATTCTGTAGATAAGACTGTTGCTTTAGAAAGCTTTCTTTTGTTGAGTATTGCTTGAACTAGGGGAATGTTTTGTTGATGAATCTATGGCTCTAATCAGCGGCCGAGTAGATCATACTATTTTCCTAATGCCAAGGTAGACTCAAATGGGCACAAAATGCTGGAGTAACTCAGTGGGACAGGCAGCATCTCTGGATAAAAAGAATAGGTGACGTTTCAGGTCGAGACCCTTCTTCAGACTGAGACTCAAATATTACATGGTAGACAAAAATACTGGAGAAACTCAGCGGGTGAGGCAGCATCTATGGAGCGAAGGAAATAGGCAAAGTTTTGGGTCAAGACCCTTCTTCAGACTGATGTCGGGATGTGGGGGGGGGCAGGAAGAAGAAAGGAAGATGCGGAGACAGTGGGCTGTGGGAGATCTGGGAAGGGGAGGGGAAAGAAGGAGAAAGCAGGGACTACCTGAAATTGGAGGTCAATGTTCATACCGCTGGGGTGTAAACTACCCAAGCGAAATATGAGGTGCTGCTGCTCCAATTTACAGTGGGCCTCACTCTGGCCATGGAGGAGGCCCAGGACAGAAAGGTCAGATTCGGTGGGAGAGGGAGTAGAAGTGCTGAGCCACTGGGAGATCAGGTTGGTTATTGCGAACCGAGCGGAGGTGTTGGGTGAAGCGATCGCCAAGCCTACGCTTGGTCTCACCAATGTAGAGCAGCTGACGCCTAGAGCAGCGGATGCAATAGATGAGATTGGAGGAGGTGCAGGTGAACCTCTACCGCACCTGGAAAGACTGCTTGGGTCCTTGGATGGAATCAAGGGGGAGGTAAAGCGACAAGGGTAGCATTTCCTGTGGTTGCAAGGGAAGGTGCCAGGAGAGGGGGTGGTTTGGGTGGGAAGGGACGAATTGACCAAGGAGTTACTCAAATATTACATATTGCCTTGTGAAAAAAGTGTCTCACTGTAACCAATCAAGATCCCAAGCTTGCCAACTGACACCATATACTGTAACTATTAAGTATGGACATTGATGCAATCATCCTTTATTCACATTAGATACACAGAATGTAATGAGTTTCTAATTGTTTGAATAGATACAATTGTGCCACAAAAATGAATTCAAAGAGAGTGCAGAGTAGTCTCAATGAGAATATTTATTTCACATTCTGCTAAATATTAATTCCACTAAAATCTGAGGGAAATAACTTTCTTTAATGTTGTACTGAGATATCTGGTTGTAATTTGAGTGATTCCGAGAAAGAGGTGTGGGAAGAATTCTGTTTTCGGTCTGAAATCCCACAACAAAGTGTTTGAAATTCATTAACCAATGCATCTTAATAGATGGATTTTGTACATTGAAGTAAAAGTTGGAAGAGAAGCTAATTATCACAAAAAATCCTATTGTATCAAATGTTGTAAATTATCTTGAATGTTGTGATTTGATAAATTGATCTGTCTGCCGAAACGCTGCGTAAAGAATATGTAAATAATAGCCATGGAAATCATCCGATATTTAGATGGACCAGTGGGAATTCCTTTATACTTGCCCTGGATCTATGGAAAATCTTACAATATGTTGTACAAAATGTGCAGGGAAGGCCAGGAGTGGGAATTTACTAAATTAGACATTCCCGCCCCTTTCAGGGCCTGGCATTTTAGTTTACTTTAGTTTTGAGAGGCAGCATGGAAGCTCGTGCTGACCAATGTTCACCCGTACACTACACCATACTGACAATTTACCGAAGCCCACATGTCTCTGGAATGTGGGAGGAAACCAGAGCACCCAGAGAAAACCCACAGTCACAGGGAGAACGTATAAACTCCATACAGACAGCACCTGTAATCAGGATTGAACTTGGGTCTCTGGTGCTGTAAGGCAGCAACTCCACCACTCAATGGAACATTCTAGCTGGCATAAGGCCAAACATACCCAAACAAGGAAGGTGTGAATGGAAGGTATATGTTCATAAATAAAGGATATAGGATCTTTTTGTGGAGGTTAGAAACATAGAAAAATAGGTGCAGGAGTAGGCCATTTGGCCCTTCTAGCCAGCACCGCCATTCAATATGATCATGCAAGATTATCTAAAATCAGTACCCCGTTCTTGCTTTTTCCCCATATCCCTTGATTCCTTTTGCCCTAAGAGCTAAATCTAACCCTCTCTTGAAAACGTCAAGTGAATTGGCCTCCACTGCCTTCTGTGGCAGAGAATTCCACAGATTCACAACTCTCTGGGTGAAGACATTTTTTACCTCATCTCAGTCCTAAATGGCCAACCACTTATTCTTAAACTGTGACCCCTGGTTCTGGACTCCTCAACATCGGGAACATTTTTCTTGCCTCTAGCCTGTCCAATCCTTTATGAATTGTATATGTTTCTGTAAGATCCCCTCTCACCCTTCTAAATTCCAGTGAATATCAGCCCAGTCGACCCATTCTTTCATCATATGTCAGTCCCGCCATCCCGGGAATTAACCAGGTGAACCTACTCTGCACTCCCTCAATAGGAATAGTGTCCTTCCTCAAATTAGGAGACCAAAATTGCACACAATACTCCAGGTGTGGTCTCCCCAGGGCCTTTTTTCACCAGGGACAGGTTGTCCTTTTTTGTAATGGGTAAGGCCAACAAGCTGAATTCTGCACGTTTCTAGATTTTTAGCAAGATGAGGGATAGGGTATGATAGCACAAGTCATACAATAAAGGACAGGCTTTCTGGGTTCTGCCCATTTCCATTGGCACATACACGGAAATCACTATCAAAACATGGGGGGGACACAATTTCTTGGTGGCCGTGCACACACACACACACACACACGCACATACATACACACACACACACACACACACACACACACGCACACACACACACACACACACACACACATACACACACATACACACACACACACACACACACACACACACACACACACACACACACACACACACACACACACACACACACACACACACACACACACACACAGACACACGAGGCTTCGGAGGCTTCAGCTACGGGAACGACGACCCAGGCTTACGGCAAGCACGGGGAAGCAGCGCTAAATCCAGCTCAACTCTGCCTGTGTCGCCGGGTTAACCTACAGCCCTGCCTGGACTGATGGGACACCAGTCCGGAGCCGTGGAGCTAGCGCTGCTTCTCCGTGCTGGCTGTAAACCTGGGCCATATTTCCCGTATGTCCAGGCAGGGCTGTAGGTTAACCTGGCGGGACAGGCAGAGTTGAGCTAGGTTTAGCGTTGCTTCTCTGCGCTGGCTGTGGGCCTGGGGGCACCGCTCCCGTCTGACTCCCGACGTCTCTGGCCACCCCCGGGCGTGGGGGCACTCGGGTGGGGACGGGGCTGGCCCAGTGGCGGTTGCGGCGCCAAAGACCCGAGATCGATCCTGGCTGCGGATGAGGTGCGGGTCTGGGTCCAGCAAAGATCCTATAGCAGGATGACTTTGCTTGCTATAGGATCTTTGTCCAGGGCTGCCGAGAGTGTTTTTCGCTTGTGACCTATGACCTGGGCATGCAATTCAAGCTCCGCTCTATGATCTTTGCACCACCAGGACGTCTCCCTCCTCCAATCACCGCGCTCTATCCTCAGTCCCACCCCCCTCCTTCCGCCTCTGACGGACACCTCCCTCCTCCAATCATCGCGCTGAATCATCATTTCCGGCCCCCATTGCCTGCTGACCGACGTCTTTCTCGTCCAATCAGCACCCTTGATCAGCAGTCCCACCTCCACTGTCTCGCGGGCAGCGGAGATTTCACCGAGTTTTAAAATCCGGATTACAAAAAATGGGGGAGATCGTCCCCCACCTCTCAAAACAGGGGGGGCGTGTCCCCTCTGCCCCCCCCCCCCCCCCGGGATTTCCGCCCCTGCATTGGCAGCAGATGTATATTGTGAAGGCCCATGTTTCCAGCAGCCCTTTCTGTGTGTAGGAACAAATGTTCCTCAGTCTGAAGAAGGTCTCGACATGAAACGTCACCCATTCCTTCTATCCGGAGATGCTGCCAGTCCCGCTGAGTTACTCCAGCATTTTGTGTCTATCTTAAATGTCCCTCAGGTATCTTTACACGTTAAAAAGTAAGGTTTCCTCTTTGAATATTCATCACAAAGACTAACCTAGATTTACGTCGCTAGATGATCATTTGATTTCAGTTTGAACTGTCAGTCAGGGTGCTGCATGAATTTGTCAGTTCAGGGTAATTGAAAATTTCAATGCCTGTTATTTTCCAATACATGTTGCAGTCCTGTTCATAGCCTGGATTCATAATGAAAAAGATAGCCAAGCACCCACTATTCTCTATCTGTGGTACTATTTTCTTGAAAAGTTGCAACCATTTTAAGCAGTGGAATCTCTCAGTTATGTTGTAATTATATTAGGTAGGAATAAATGCATGATGAGATGCTTTCCTTAACTCTATTTGTGGGGTGTGGCTATTTCTGGGAAGACCAGCCTGTCCCAAATTGAAAAGATAGTGAACTGCATCCTTAACCTACTGCTACCCTTGTGGTAAAAACATTCTTGTAGTGATTGGGAGAAGACAAATCCATGACTGAGACCCAGCACAAGGACAATCAGTACTTCTCATTGAAGTACCTTTTATAGCCACAGCAGAAATTGGGAGTCAAACAGCTTGCATAATTTGAATGCTATTATTTACATCTGAGACTTCAACCCATAATTTATCTTGCGATGTAAACATGCACAACTTGAAATTATAGGGGGCAATTGTGCGATGTATACTTACCCTCAATATTTCCAAACACCAAAAGTTGAGAATTCTAAATATATTCCAAGCAACCAGTATCTGTAGAAGGAAAGAAGCAAGTTGGAACTCAGGGTAGAGATTTTCTTCAAAATCATCCAAAATGATAACTTTCTTATCATTATGGATTCTGATTGATATTGACACCTATCACATTTTTTTTAGATTTGGTTATGATTTGCAACATTTCCACTTTATTTTTATTTATTCTCTAACAGTATGATGATGTTTAGGCTAACAGATTTAATATTAAATGTCAATTGAGTATGATGTAACATTACAAACCAAGCTTTGTTGCTTTCTATTTCATTTTGGGCGGCGTGGTGGCGCAGCGGTAGAGTTGCTGCCTGACATCGCCAGAGCCCCGGGTCCCGGGTTCGATCCCAACTATGGGTGCTGTCTGTACAGAGTTTGTACGTTCTCCCCGTGACCTGTGTGGATTTTATCTGAGATCACACAATCATAATCACAATTACAATAATACTTTAATAGCCAAGTATGTTTTGCAACATACGAGGAATTTCATTTGCCAAGTCAGTCAACGGAACACACAAAACACATCTTAACATAAACATCCACCACAGAGACTCCTCCACATTCCTCACTGTGATGGAAGGCAAAAAAAAGTTAAATCTCTTCCCTTAACTCTCCCGCAGTCGGGGGCTCGAGCCCTCCGTTGACGGGACGATCTTGACTCCCGTACTCGGCGTCGTTTTGGGCCCTCCGTGTCGGGGCGATCCAGCTCCTGCATCGAGGGGATGTTAGCTTCCCCGCGCTGGGTGATCGAACCCCACGTCGGCACTGGTCGAGCCTCTGCGTTCGTCGGAGCTCCCGACTCGGCCTCTCCCGACTGTGAGCTCTTGATGGTAAGTCTACAGGCCGCGGTTGGAGTGATCCCAGGCAAGGGATCGTCTCCGTTATTAAGTCCACGCCCCACGGTGGGGCCCAAGGTCAGTCCAAGGAGGCCTCCAGCTCCATCGATGGTAGGCCGCAGAGTGACCGGATACGCGACCTGGAAACATCGCGTCTCCGGCAAAGAAACTGAAAAAAAGGTTCCCCCGACCCCCTCTCCCCACATAAAACAAACCAGGGAACATTTATATAAAACGCTCCAAAAAAAACGTTTTTAAGATGAAAAAACAGACTGTTGGCGGGGCTGCCAATCGTTCGGCGCCCCTTCAGTTTCCTCCCACACTCTAAAGGCCTACAGGTTTGTAAGTGAATTGGCTCGGTATAAATGTAATTTGTCGCTAGTGTGTGTAGGATAGTGTTAATGTGCAGGGATCGCTGGTTGTCGTGGACTTGGTGGGCCGAAGGGCCTGTTTCTGTGCTGTATCTCTAAACTAAACTTAGCAGTCTTAACTAATTTCTCCTGAACCCTCTTTTCATACTTCACTTAAAATTTAACGTGAGGTCAACAACGTTGTTGTCAATAGGATGGTTATTCACCATTCAGCATCCCCTGCCTTCCTCGTTTCTCTGCCTTGCCTACTAAGCAAATGTTATTCTATAGTCACCCTTCAACCACTTCCCAGGAGAGCAGGCCTGAGCCCTGGCTGTCGCCATAGTCAAAACCATGAGCCTGGTCTTGGCAAATTCCTTTCCCATTTCTCTCTCATTGACTTCTCCAACCTTCTCCTGTCCATGAGACCCAAACACAGCACTTCTGAGTGAATGTGATTTTAAGTAAACTTAAAAAATCATTTCATAAAATGAAGGGGGTAATACATTTCTGTTGCCCATTTCCTTAGAATGAAGACTCATTTCCCTAATAAGCAGTGCAAAGGTTTCCCAGTATCCTTTCGTAGATAATTTTGATGCATCGATATGTTACAACCAAAGAAGAGGGAAAAAAACACAGGACAATGGGACTACAGTATTGTTCCATTTATCATTGTCTTATAATCATTATTTATTTGTTCTTGCTGTGCAGCACCCTTTTTACTTATTGAAATAAATATTGTGGTTTGCATCATGTAAATGAAACATCTATCAGATATTATTTTCATGGTAGATCTTGTCTCAAAACTACATCTTCAAATGTGAAGATGCCGCCTGCCCCACCTGCTCAGTTCCTCCAGCACTCGGTATCTTTCTTCAGTTGAACTTGTCAGTTGATTTACAGTTGCATTGTCTTATTACCTATGGTTTCCTGTTTTTATTGAAAAGATACATTGCACAGGTTTATTGGACTATTTCCAATTAATTTATATTTCTTTTGTTGATCATCCACACATTTTCTGAAAAACATTGCATATCAAGTATTTGTAAGCATGATTGGTGCTGTAACTAAATATGACTGCTCACAGGCTTTGTTCAGATGAGCCATGCAAATCCAGGAGGTCAAACCAATTTCCTTCTACAGACCTCATGGCAATGTCAAACATTCTTAAAATACCAGCATTATGGCTTGAGTTCAGGATAATGTTGACATAAATTGCTCCATAGCAGTTTACCATTGATTGGTTTTGATTAAAAGATTCAGTGTGTGTCTTCTTCACCCGCCTTGTGGATGAGTTGGTGCTCTCAGTCTGATGAACCTTGGTGAAATGCCAAGGTAATAGGCACTTGCTTTCAGGTGAGTCATTGAACTGAAGTCTATCAACTATTTGTTCCGGTGTTCCAGTCAACATGCTCCAGTGATATTGGCAACACGGATTGTCTGGACTTTTTTCATATTGCTCTTCATGTGTTTCTGTACCTTTCATAATTACTTCATTAACTAAGAAGTGTTGAGGGTCATCCTAAAGTCATAGAAAGAAACTGTGCAATTGCCAGTCATTAGAATTGTGTTTCCTACACCATGTCCAGATCAAAGCCGCAGGTCAGATAGCATGTCCGGAGTAAACGAATAGGTGGCGTTTTGGATCTGAAGAAGGGCCTCGATCCAAACGTCACCTATCCCTTTGCTTCTGAGATGTTGTTGGACCTGCTGAGTTACTCCAGCTTTTTGTGTCTATCTGATTTAAACCAGCATCTGCAGTTCCTTACACAAATGCAGAACTGGATTGCACAATGATGAGGAACTTCTGGGCAGTCTTGAACTGTGACTCGAATGAACATGGACATTTTCACTCTGAAGTATTTGTGGTCATTAGTTAAACTCATTTGTGTCTGTTTGTATTGAACCTGGATTTAAGTGTCTAAACACCATATTCCATAACGTTTAAATAATGTTTATGTCATTGCACAATATGTGATCAAATCCTTTTTTTTCATTAGAAATGATGGAATCAATAAGCTATTTAAATAAAATATTAAGATTAAAAGTGCTTTAGTGAATATTATGGCTATATTATGGCTAAAATTTCTTTCAAGAATTGTATCGTTATAAGCATATTGGTTGGCATGAAATGTAACTAACTTTGATAACTGTACTCTGTAGCCTTTGCATTCTTTCTAACACCAACAATTGCACTTGATGGCAAAATGTCATTATAAAAACATAAATAAGAAATCCAAACAACCGAAGGAAAATGCAAAATTATGCCAATTTTGCTAAAGCTTTTAAATATATTTATCCTTGTTTTACTTCAAAATTATATTTCATTAAAATAGGCAGAACTTGATGGTTGCCAGATCTGTCATGAGTATCCTCAATAATATTCATATACCAGAACAGAAGGCATTGTTATTAAAGAGAGAGAGAAGTGCAAGAGATCGCATCTGATCTACTAAAAGTAATATCTTCACCCAGAGAATAGCCAGCTGTGTAGTGAACATTCAGTACATGGTCATGTAGGAGCATTTATCTTTGTGCATTTTGTCTCTGAGTGTTAAAAAACAATCTTTAGATTATTTTTGATTTCTGAGATTCCTGCCTAAAACTAAAGAGAGATGTCAGATAAAGGTCCAGAGTTTTAGTTTAGCACTAGACCAAGTGGGACCAGTTGTGTCCCGTCTCCTCAACCAGCGGTTGAGGGGGTTGGGGGCGGCCTGCGGCGTCACACACACACACTAACCCCCCCACCCCCACACATACACAATAACCCCCCATCCTTGATATTACATTAATATTATTAATTTGCTCCTTTCCCCCCCATCCCCGCCCTATCCACTCATGCATAGCCCCCCAACTGCGCAGGAGCGGTTAGACAGGGCGAGGGAGGGGGGTACAGAGGGAGGGGGAGGGGGTAGAGAGGGAAAGGGTGAGGGGGTAGAGAGGGAGGGTAGAGGGAGGGGGGCAACATAGAGAGGGAGAGGGGGTGGTGATTGAGGAGTGGGGGGCACGCGGCATCACAGGGGAGGGCTGGTCCCCTAATGCAATATTCCTCCACTCACCCATAGGTCCCAATACTCACCCTAGAGTGGGAGGAGGGGTAGAGAGGGAATGGTGCTAGAGGGAGGGGGGATAGAGATGGAGAGGGGGCAGGGAGGGAGGGGGGCAGAGAGGGAGGGGCAAAAAGGGAGGGGGGGCAGAGAGGGGGAGGGCAGAGAGGGAGGAGGGGCAGAGAGGAGGGGGCAGAGAGGGAGGGGGTAGAGAGGGAGGGGGTATACAAGGGGGGGTAGAGAGGGACAGGGTAGAGAGGGAGGTGAAGCGGGTAGAGTGGGAGGGGGAGAGGGTAGAGAGGGAGGTGGGTAGAGGGGGGTAGAGAGGAGGGGGGGCAGAGAGGAAGGGGGCAGAGGGGAGGGGGCAGAGAGGGAAGGGGGCAGAGGGGAAGGGGTAGAGATGGAGGGTGATAGAGAGGAGTGGGGTAGAGAGGGAGGGGGCAGATAGGGAGGGGGTAGAGTGGGAGCTGGTAGGTAGGGAGGGGGTAGAGAGGGAAGGGGAGGACAACGTGTTCTATTTGATCTTATTTGGTTGTGCATGCCAGGTTAATTGCATTCGTGGAAACACGTGCAGGGTTGCAATCTCCCACCCCTGTCCCATTGTGATGTCATATGTAAATGAGATCCATTGTGATTGGACATATGTGAGATGGCAATGTGACATCGTCAATGGAAAGTGCTGCAAGAATTTCCCACTGAAAAGCAGTTAATGTTCTGAAATAAATGATTAAAACTTAAAGAACTTCAGAAATATAGGTGGAATGTGACAGGAAAGATGCTTATCCCGTCGAGGGAAAAAATGTGAGTAGCATGTGTGAAATGGGAAGGCTGTGGCCAAGCATTGTGGAAGAAGATACAAATTAAGGAGATTAAAAGAAAGCGACACAACCCTCCATAGACAGGGACATTTAGAATGTTGAGAACAAAGGGAAGAGTTTTAGTATATACGTATGTTGATATGATAGATAGTTTAGAGATAGTACAGAAACAGCCCTTCAGCCCACCAGGTCTGCATCCAGCAATTCCCGCAGATTAACACTATCCTACACACACTAGGAACAATTTTACATTAAACCTACAAACCTGTACGTCTTTGGAATGTGGAGAAAACCGAATATCTTGGAGAAAATCCCCAGGGAGAAGGTACAAACTCTGTTCAGACAGCACCCGTAGTCAGGATCCAACCCAGATCTCTGGTGCTTTAAGGCAGCAACTCATCGCTGCGCCACATGCCATCCCTTTGTTTCATACAATACTTATTGTATTGATTCATAACTCCACATATCTAGGTGGGGATCAAGAGGGGGGGGGGGGGAATAAACTCACCTTTGATTGCTGGCAGTTCATGAGCACTGAAGTATTAACCATCAGCTGTACTCTTCTGCAATATTCAGTTCCATTTAAAACCATGGAAATGAATATTATGTGTTGAATACATAAGGCAGCCAATACTCTAGTACCCATTTTATGTCAATGGGTTAAAATTTATTGCCGAGTTATGTGCTGAGTTGCTTCTATTGTTGCCTAACACAGTAACTCCAACACATTCCTAACAAAACACAATTTAAAAAAAAACTGCTCAGCTACTAAATGCGGTGTTTTTTAAATTTAAATTTTTCTTTGTGGATGAAATGCATTTAATAATATAATTGAAGAGCTGAATTCAATGTGAGACACTCTAAAGGTGAAGTGAGGATTGTCCACGGTATGTCATCTGGCTTAGATTCCCTGCTATCCTTTATCTCTTCTGCTTCTTCTTGGTTTCCTGGTCCTCCAAAATATTCCAAATGGAATTTAAACTGGAGGTGGTGGAGGGAGGACTTAAGCTAGAAAGGGTTCTTGGGAAGAAAGAGCTACCTTAAATTTAGTTGCATCTGGTGGGGTAACTATGTTAGGGTGAAGATTATTCCATGCTTTAATTGTGCTGGGGAAGAATGAATTACTGTACACATCTGTCTTGGTAGCTGGTATCTCAATTTGGACAGAATGCCTGGTCTGCTCTCTAATTGGTTTGGGTTTGGTGTAGGTTTTGTAACCTATGTCGAGCTGTTTTTGCTATTTTGTATTGCAGCAAACTTTGTGCATCATAGCAAAATAAGCTATCATTACATTCAAATGTGCGTGTTGGCATAACCAAGTGAATGTGGATGCATTAATTGGTTTCCAGCATGTTCTATTATTGCATCACGCAGAATCATACTAAGTAATAGGGGGAAAAGTGGACTCATATTTTTGCAGTGCGTGTGAAATTCTCAACAAGAACAAACTGGTTCATGTCAACATGAAAGCTGTTGGAGTCCACTAATGCTGTTAGGGTCAGGGCATTAAAAAGTACTGAAAAAAAAGAGATTGTCTTTACGCTGTGGCGTTACTCTACGTATGTCTTTCCTGGGGGCAAAGCACAGAGTACAAGGCAAAGGTTGGTGTATCACAGAAACATAATTCAAATGATAATTACTACACCATATTTAGCACTGTCATTGAATATTCCTACTCCTGTGTCACCTTATTGTGAAGATAGACACAAAATGCTGGAGTAACTCAGCGGGTCAGGCAGCATCTCTGGAGAAAGGGATTAGATGATGTTTCTTTTCTCCAGAGTTGCTGCCTGACTTTCTGAGTTACTCCAGCATGTTGTGACTAACTTTGGTGTAAGCCAGCACCTGCAGTTCCTTCCTACACAACTTCAGTGCATGATTTCTGCAGAGCTGAATTTGCATTGCCTGGTGCCAATTGCTATCACCCAAATGCAAGAACTAAAATTAAATTTAACCTAAGATCTCTGAACTTCAGTCTTTACTGCTCTTGTATGAAGAAGTGTTTATAGTATTGTGTTCATAAAGTTACCATTTCCTAATCATTTATAGCTGACATACAGGTTCACCACCGAATTTCTGGCAGCTGATGGTCTGGTGTCCCGACAAAATTACGATATCACATTTGAAATTCCCCCGTAGGTCCCCTGGAAAATGTGGCTGGGTTTGTCAGCCGAGCTCCATCTCATTGGGATGCCTCAATTGGAGGATTGAATTTGTCCCCAGTGGCCGGGTCTCTGGAACTCCAGCCCGGTCGGAGCCGGCAGATCCGTTCCCAGATGCGGCCGATCGGCGGGTCAAATTTGGCGGCTGTGACTGCGGCTCTGGGACTCTGGCCCGGCCGGAGCGGCAGATTAGGGCGGCATGGTGGCGCAGCGATAGAGTTGCTTCCTTACCGTGCATGCAGCACTGGAGACCCGAGTTCGATCCCGACTACGGGTGCCGTCTGTACGGAGTTTGTACGTTCTACCCGTGACCGCGTGGGTTTTCTCCGACATCTTCGGTTTCCTTCCACACTCCAAAGACGTACAGGTTTGTAGGTTAATTGGCTGGTATAGGTGTAAATTGTCCATAGGTGTGTATGCATAGTGTTAATCTGTGGGGATCACTGGTCGGTGCGGACTCATTGGGCCGAAGGCCTGTTTTCACGCTGAATCTCTAAACTAACTAAACTAAAAGATCAATCCCATAGCTGACTTCTGTTGCGGGCGGTATCTCGGCCTCCCAAGCCCCGTGACCTCTGCTGATCCGGCAAAATGGATAGTTATACGGCAAGGCTGTGGATTCAAGGCTGCTGGAAAATCTGCAGTGGACCTGTACCTGCCTATCACTGCCTGTAGACTCGACACCATCCAGCAGTTTTTAAAAATCTTTTTGGTACTACTTTAAGCTTCAGATCTAAGAAAAAATAGATTAAATATTTATTTTTAAAAGTTACACTAAAATTTCGTAGAGGATAGATTAGATGCATGTACTGTCAAAAGATTTTCAGTCTGTTCTTAGTTGTCCTGATGATCAGAGGCATTTAAAAACTGTTCAAAAGCTTTTTGATATTTTTTAAAGAGGATATTTCTTAAAGAAACATTTTATTTTAAAATTAGATTTACCTAAAACATGATTGAATGCTTGAAATTAATTCAAACATGAGGATTGGTTAAAATAAAGAAAACAAAAACACGGCGTCATATACATTTCAAACATGTTGGTGATGCCATTCAAATCCATGTATTTAGATTAGTTTAGTTTAGAGATAGAGAATGGATACAGGCCCTTCAGCCCACCTAGCCAGTGCCGACCTGCAATCACCAGTACACTAGTTCTACCTTACACACTAGTGACAATTTACAGAAGCCAATTAACCTTCGAACCTGAATGTCTGTGGAATGTGGGAAGAAACCAGAGCACCTAGAGAAACCAGAGAAAGCCCACATTGTCACAGGGAGAACGTACAAATGTACTAACTATGTACAGACAGCACCCGTTGTCAGGATCAAACTGGATCCCTGGCGCTGTAAGACAGCAACTCTACCACTGAGCCACTGTGCCACATGTGGTTGAGCAACTTATGCTTGTTCTCTTAGCATTTAGTGGAAGGGTCAGATGTGTGTATTTGGAGACTCCAATTTAGATCGTTATGCTTGGCACAAGCTTGCTGCTGAGTCAGCAGCTTTCGGAGGGCAGATGCATTGACAATTGATCTCTAGCCTATTCCTGACCTGTTTGGAGTTCACAAGTGCTAAAGTCAGGAACGGACTGATCTGGCCCCTGAGATCAGCCAACAACTTTCCAATTGAAGCTCACACAATCTTGCCGATGATCTCCACTTTCCATAGTGCATCTTTGATTTTAGATTATTGCATAGTCTACAGTCAAAATATAGGACAGGTCAATGGATTTTAACTGCACAGTTCAGCTTACTGAACTAGTTTTACTGCATTTACAAGAGAAAATCATTCACAATCCCAATGAACAGCTCCCTAGCTTTAGGGGTAAAAGTTGGACAGATATTATTGAACGCTTCAATGTTTGACTTGTTTGTATTGGCCCAGAGCCATGTTGCTGAAATGACATAGTAATGCAGAATCCTGTATGTGATATAGAAATTTGCACACTTGAAAGTGAAAAACCGCATACGCTTTTGGTTGCTTTCTCTTGTGAAAAAGTGCAAGATTACACAATACAGACGGTTACCAATTCCTAAGATATAAATGACTGAATTCATCATCAATTCATCAGGGACACAGAGCTATGCAGTTCTGTTTACAGTTGCAGAAAGTTAATATAAATTTCATCAGAAGGGGAAGTTTACACATATGATTCTATTTGTCCTTCATTATTAGCCTGAGTCTAGGCAGGGAAGCAAAATTGTCTACAGGCACAGGCCAAATAGATGCAAGGGAAAAGGCAAATAAGCACACCAAAAATAATTTTATGGTTGTCTGTTACAATTCTCTCACTGGATTCTTAATCTAAAAAATCAATAAACAATGGGACCAAAACTGTTCCCTCAGATCAGCCACAACACCAGTTGAAGCAGCACACAGAAGATGGCTATTCCCTTCGGGTGCTTTTAAGTTTATTCTACACTGTAAAACAGGACATTTCATGTGGTCTGAAATACCAGTTCCGTGAATCTGTTTCTGTTCTGCAAGCTGTATTTAGCTGTTTGTATATTAATAGGATAATGACAGCAGTCTTTTCTTTATGTTAAAAAAAATCCGTAAGGATTTATGGAATTGCTCAATAGGATTACGTTAGATCCAATAAAATACCATAAAAGTCATATGGGATTCTTCACCAGAAACCCAGACAGGAGATTCTGGTTCAAGGCTGTCGCAGATCTTAGAGGAGAAATAGAAGTGACTTTTTTAATGCTGATTTTTAAATTAGCATTATTTTTTGCTGGCTTATTACAAAAATCACATTTATACCGTTATATTAGAATTTTGTTCTATCCGCCGGGAATAAGCAATTGAGCTGCAGAATTTTCTTGGACTTTGAAACTTGTGACATACTGTTATTCAGGCAACGAAAAATCTTCTGACAGTGGGGCTGAAATGGACGACTGGTTTCCCCTTATGCCCTCTTTCCTCCCTGTCCTGCTTGTTCCCTCTGAAATCACCGAACAATCTGTCCAACAGCTGACAAAACCCGAGGCTAAAATGACTATTTTGTCTTCTGGTGACCCCGATTGACATACCCTTTTGAATTGTTTGTTGATTATCAGGCATTATAATATTAGATCACGTTAGAGACTGAATACAGTGAATTAATATAATTGAAAGGGTATATATTTTAAAGAAAATGTAGAAAAGATGTTCTTACAGCTGGAGAGTCATGTTGAAATTGGGTTGAAAACCATTATTAACAGAATGAAAACAGATTGTTTTGCCTTGCCTGATTTTTTTTTTTTAAGTCCCAAAATATTTAGCATCTTGAAAGTGCTCCTGTGGAGCCATTTTTGGTGTATCTCCCTTTTTTGTGGTTAAATATTAGATATAATGTAGAACAGCACGGCACAGAAACACGCCCTTCAGTCAATGATGTCCACGCTGACCAGAATGACAAATTCAACTATTCCTCTCTGCCTGCACATGATCCATATTCCTCCATTACCTGCAAATACCTATCTCTGTCTAAAAGCAACTTAAATGCCACTTTCAAATCAAACAAATCAAATTCCTCGTATGTTGCAAAACATACTTTGCTAATAAAGTATGATTATGATTATGACTTTCATATCTGCTTCCACTGCCACCCCTTGCAGGCACTTTTCAGTCTGTGTGTGTGTGTGCCAAACACATCTCTTTCAAACTTTACTCTGACCTTTACTCTAGGCCTTCATGCGTTTGTATTTCCACCTTGAGGAAAGGGGGAACTGTCTATCCTATTCATGCCTCATAATTTTATAAAGTTCTGCCGGGTCTCTCCTCAGCCAGACAATACAATTCTAGTTGGTCCAACCTTCCCTTCTAGTTATAATGGCAGGGGGTAGGAAACAGATCAGCAGGTGAGCAAATGATGAGAAAGTGGTTAGGAATTATGAAGCCGCATGCAAACTGGAGGAACGGCACCTCATATTACACTTGGGTAGCTTACAACCAATGGTATGAACATTAAATTCTCCAATTTTAGAAAATCTCTAACAACTTCACCCCTCCCCCTCCCCTTCTCTTACTTCCCCCGCCCCCCCCCCCCCCACTTCTCCTGTGCCCCACTTGGACCCGCACCTATTTCTCCTTTCCCTTCTCCCTCCTCCCACATTCCTTCATCTGGCTTCACAATTTGCAACTTTTCATCATTCTGTCGCACTCCTTCTTGCTTTAATCTCTGGCCTTTGTTACAACCATCTGCCTATCAAATGCCCCCCACCCCCCTATCTCTATCCATCTATTACCTGCCACTCTTTGTCCTGCCTCCCCTGTCTCCCAGTATTCTTCCCACCAACCCCCGCCCTCTCCACAATCAGTCGGAAGAAGCGTCCCAACCCAAAACATCACCTGTCTGTGCTTTCCGGAGATGCGGACTGATCCGCTAAGTTACTCCAGCAATTTGTGTCCGTGTGTGTAGACCAGCATCTGCAGTTCCTTGTTTCCATATGAAGGCGAGAGCTAATTTGGCAGCCCCTTGTACAAATAACATTTTACAGTCAATATTTTAATTGAGTTTGGTTTTACCACACATAGAGTTATGGTATCATACAGCATGGAAACAGGCCCTTTGACCCAACTTGTGCATGCTGACCAATTTCTCTCATCCACGCGAGTCCCACCTGCCCATGTTTGGCCCGATTCGCTCTAAACATCTACTGTCACGTGTACATGTTTCGGAATGTACATTTACCTCCCTATTTTATTGTGAAATAAACAACATTCATAGATTGAATATAATCTGTCATTATGTCCAATTTATTGGAATAATGTATGTCGTCACCCCGTCCACTGATCTTCAGTCTGGAACCACCTTTTCAAGCTCGAAAGGGTGCAGAGAAGATTTATGAGGATGTTGCCAGGACTCGAGCATCAGAGCTACATGTTGAACAGGCTAGGACTATTCCTCAGAACACAGGGGAATGAGGCGCACAAAACTATGAGCGGAATAGATTGGAACATAGGTTTGAGGTGGGGGGGGGGGGGGGGCAGGGGAATGGGAACCTGAGGGGTAACGTTTTTACACAAAGGGTGGTGGGTGTATGGAACAAGCTGGTGGCGGAGGTAGTTGAAGCAGGTAGTATCACAACATTTAGGAAGGTACATGGATAGAATAGGTTTAAAGGGATATGGACCAAACGCAGGCAGGTGAGACTAGTGTAGATAGGACATGTTGGTCGGTGGGCAAGTTGGACATAAGGGCCAGTTTCCAAACTGTAAGACTCTAGGACCACATTCATTCTCATACCATATTCAAAGTACAAACCATTGAATTTTTTGAAAATTGGTAATTGTACTGTTTTTTTATACACTGGCCACGAGCATTAAATTGATTCCTATAACATATTTGTTATTTGGCTATTTGTTACTGCGAAGTTGTTGTCCGTGTTATGCTGTCTGTTCCCCTTGTGCAATAATACCCAAACCACTACTTCATTTAATGACCAACCATTCATAGCTTTTTATTGATTTTTTTTTAAACTGAGAAGTGGGAATAAAACAATTGTAAACCTTTCAGCCTAACTAGAGTAATGGGCAAACTATTGGGGATTTTTTTTGAGGGGAAGCATTAGATTCAGATTCTTCTTCTTTCGGTCCATCATCTATGTTTCAGATGTTGGCCAGGCTCTTGCACAGTGGACAGCCTTCTCATTTGCTACCGCTAGATCTTCCATGCAACATTGTTCACCAAGAAGTGGGCATCTTAGTAGGTGTGGCATGGATTGTACAGATGTTCAACATTCATATTCTGTGTCTGCCGCATCTGCATTGCCCCATTTGTTCATGTTGGTCTTGCATTGGCCCATCCCTGTACGAAGCCTGTTGCGGGACTTCCAGGTCTTCCAGTCACACCCGTGACCAGGCAGGTGGGAGCTGTTCCTTGGTTGGGATTGGCATCTTTATGTGGTGGTGGTTTTCACTGCGTTTCTTTTCCCACAAGGCTCGTCTGGTTACTTGAGGAGACTGTGACAGTGGCTGGACTGTGTGAAGGAGGCTCTTCCTCGACTTCAGCCGTTTTGGGGCTGGGTGATAGGAGTGACAGGAATGGCGAGTGTCCCCAACTTGCCTACTACGTTCAGATCTACCGGCAACTGATCTGCGGATTCCTGGTGGAGCAATACCGGCCAAGACATGCAAGCTATCCACATCCGTTGGTTTTAGACAGCCAGTGATACATCTGCAGCTGTCATTAAGGGTAGCATCAACATTCTTCTCATGAGATGATCTCTCCCAAGCAGGACAAGCATACTCTGCAGCAGAGTAGCACAGCGCAAGAGCAGTTGACCGCAGTGTGGCTGCATTGGTACACCACGATGAGTTTGCCAGCTTGCGTAGGAGGCTGTTCATGAGGATTCAGAGTGAACAGTGAGGAAATAGGCTTTTACCCAGCTCGCCCATGAAGGCAATGCTCACCTAAGCTAGTCCCATTTCCTGTACCCTAAACCTTTTCTATTTGTGTACCTGTCCAAATGTCTTTTAAATGTTGACAATGTACCTGCTTCATCCACTTTCTCTGGCAGTTCATTCCATGAACTGTGTGAAGAAGTTGCCACTTGACATCTTTCCCCACTCACCATAAACCGATGCCCTCCAGTTTTTGATTCCACTTCCCTGGGAAAAGATTGCGTGCATTCACATTACCTGCGCTCCTCATGATTTTATACATTTATATAAGATCATCCCCCAGTCTCCTGTGCTAGCCTGTGCTAGCCTGTCCATCAGTTACCTTCAACTCAGCCTCTCCAGTCTTGACAACATTCTGGAAAATGTTCTTTGCACTCTTTCCAGCTTAATGATATCTTTCTCAACACTATATTTCCAAGTGCAGCCTCACACTTGTTTTGTGCAACTGCAATATAATGTCCCAACTTCTCTACTCAATGCCCTGGCTGATGAACTTTAGGGTGCCTAACGATTTCTTCTCCCCCTGTCTTCTTGTAATGCAACTTTCAGGGAAACAAGTACTTGTATTTGCAAGCCCCTCTGTAGAACTCTGGACTCCCCAGGAACTTACCATTCACTGTTAAAGTCCGAACCTCATTTGACTTCTTGCGATGCAGCACCTTGAACTTATCTGAATTTAATGCCATTTGCCATTACTCCTCCTCCTCCTTAGCTAATTAAGATGCTGCATTCATATTTATTATTGCTAAAACACAAATTAATCACGAGCCTTTTAAGAGAAGAACGTTTCTGTCTAATTAGAATGAGTTTTTTTGGGAAGATTAGAAAAATGTATGTAGATGAAGGCAGTGTAGTTTTCATAGATTTGAGCAAGGTTGTTGATGAGACTTTGTTCAGCAGACAGATGAATTTGTAGATTCCAAAGGAAGTTGGTCCCAAGGTTAGCTCAGTTCGAACAAGCAAATGTTAATGGTCTCTTGTGGCGGCACCTGGTGGCAACCCAAGGGCACAACAAACCATCAGCTCTAGAGGGCGGCGTCTTGGTGTGGGAGGCGCTAGTCACGGGGTCGGTACCTGAGTTGGTATTTAAGGCCGGGCTGTATTGGAGAGAATAAACGCGTCTAGTGCACACAACTCGTGTCTGACTAGTTTTTGGCTGGACTCCTGCGAGTCCCCGCTACACTCTGCACATTAGGATAGTGGACAGGTCTGGCCCTCAATTCCCCTCCCATGTAAACATCTGAAAAGGTTGAATCTCACAATGTTAAGAATGGTCATATCCACTCAGCAGCAGCAGATTCATATGTACCATCTCCGGGTCACTGTGTGATTTTGTGTTTGAAAGACTTTTATGTGAGGTCTGGAGGCTTATTGCTCAGTTCCTTGTTTTTAATGATACTTATCTTATCTTTAAGGGCAGTGTCTTCTCTCATTCACTCTGTGATATGAACAATAATACGCTGTTAAATTCATGTTCATAAGGAGCAGCATTAGGCCATTCAGCCCATCAAGTCTACTCCACTCATGGCTGACCTATCTTTCCCTCTCAACCCCATTCTCCTGCCTTCTCCAAATAACCTCTTCCATCTGTATTAATCAAGAATCTTTCTACCTCTGCCTTAAAAATATCCATTGACAGCCTCCGCAGCCTTCTGTGGCAATGAATTCCACAGATTCACCACCCTCTGACTAAAGAAATTTCTCCTCATCTCCTTCCTAAAGGTACATGCTTTAATTCTGAGGCTATGACCTCTGGTCCTAGACTTTCCCACTGGTGGAACCATCCTCTCCACATCCACTCTATCCATGTCTTTCACTATTAACCAAAAGAACTTAAGGAGCTCCAGGCTGCATTACTACTTTGCACTTACTTTACAGCTCCCAGCAATTTCTACAGCCTGAAGGTAGACACAAAATGCTGGAGTAACTCAACGGGACAGGCAGCATCTCTTTAGAGAATGAATGGGTGATGGGAAGGGTCTAGACCCTTCCTCAGACACACCCTGACATTATATTAGCCACATACAGTGGGGCTAGCCATATTAAGGGGGCTAGGATTAAGACTTTTGCTGTTGATCAAAAACAATTGACCTAGCTTTTGATAGTGTGCAAGAAAGTTATAAACTGCAGGAGGATAGCAGTGATTAGGTCAGCCAAAAAGAAACAAATGAAATTCAATTGAGTGAAGTTTAGGAAGACCAAGCAGTGTACGGGAAGACATAATACATGGTGTGACTCTGAGAACTGCAAAGGAACAGAGGTATTTTGGAGTGAACGTCCACAGACGCTTCAAGCTTGCAGGACCGGTGGAGAAGTTTTTTTAAATTTTTTAAAAAAAATTTATTTATTAGAAGTACATTACATTACAACCACATACATTAGTACTCGTCACTTATGTCTTCTTACAATTAATGTACTCCATTTATTTTTTACACTAGAAAAGGAAAAGATTGAAAGAAAGAAGAAAGTGAAGGAAAAAGTGAGAGTGTAGAAAATGTGACAACAAAAAAGGACGAAGACCCTATAAGAGCAAAATTAAAAACAAAAGAAAAAGAGTTAAGAAATAGACCCTAGAAAAGAAAGAGAAAGAGAAAGAGGAAAAAGAGAGAAACAAATATTTTTATGAGCATTACGCAAATGGGACATACCAACTCTTCAACTATCATCCCCCCACCGGTGGAGAAGATTAAGAAAGAAGATGAAATGTTTCACTCAGAAAACGGACATATTTCCTGTTGGGTCCAAAGGATAAAGAAGCACGACCAGAAGTGGATAAACGTTTGACGGCAGAGAGCCACCCAACATATCATCACAGCTTTCCCACGTAGTGATTATAATCATCTCTTTCCAATGATCAATGCATAAGGGCAAGTACAAGGAACAATCTGCACACCCTCCCATCTATCCATGTGCGTCTTTTCTGCTTGAGTTGTGACCATTGGCGGCCAACAAGCAGAATATCACAGAAGGTTTAATATATAAGAGTTCTCTTGATGATCCATTACACAAAATAAATGACATAGTCAACCATGAATCATCAAATGATCTGTATGCTCAGTTGCATCATAACCTGGAGCAACGGAATAGGTGACATTTCAGGTTGAGATCGTTCTTCAGGCTGAAGAAGGGTCTCGATCCGAAACATCACCCATTCCTTTTCTCCAGAGATGTTGCCTGTCCCGCTGAGTTACTCCAGCTTTATGTGTCTATCTTCAGATTAAACAAACATCTGCAGTTCCTTCTTACATAAATCATAACCTAACGGATTTTAAAAAATTAAAAAAACAAAAAATGAGCATCATTTTTCCATGAATTGTTTTAATAAGTTGAATTATTTTAGATTTAACGTCTAATTGTCACCCTTTTTGAATGTAACAAAATAAAATGTATCAAATTAAAAGCAGCTCATTGGCGCAGGTGATGGAGCTGCTGCCTCACAGCGTCAGAGAACCAGGTTCAATCCCGACCTCAGGTGCTGTCTAGGTGGAGTTTGCACGTTCTCCCTGTAACCATGTGGATTTCCTCCGGGTGCTCTGGTTTCCTCCCACATCCCAAAGACATGTGGGTATATTGGTTAACTGGCCGCCATAAATTGCCCCTGGTTTGTAGGAAGTGGATTGCAAAGTGGAATAAACAACTGATGTGAAGAGGTAAGTGATGATCATCGGGGGCTCAATGGCCTGAAGGACTTGGCCTCCACAGCAGTCTGTGGCAATGAATTCCACAGATTCACCACCTTCTGACTAAAGAGACTAGGACTTAAGACTCGGACCTCTCCCTTGAGATGTTCATGCTGTCACTCTGCACCCTGCACCTAGGAAGCCACACACCATCGTGGAGTCCCGTGGAGTCTTTGAAGCATCTCGAACTTTGGATGCTTTAAAGACAAGTTCATTGAATTGTACCCTAGTTCATTGGTGAAATCGTATATTGGACCACTTGTGCAGCTGAAACTTCAAGCACTGTTGATCGCTTTAAACCTACTGCATATCCAAGCATCAGTCTATTGTATCTCGCAGTAAAATGTGTTGTTTTGATTGCAAATGTCAGAGACTGTGTAAAATACACTGCTTCTTGTATGTAGCGTGTGTAATGCTATCAATAAACAGGAATTTCTCGACCGTGGAATTTAGCTAATCTATAAAATGTTGCCCTTTAAAAATACTACCACCGTAACAACAGAATCAAATCATGCTCAGATCGGGGATAGATCAGAGACACTAGCATGAGGATTCTGAATTGACAAATAGAAATAAAGTTTCAGCTTTTCTACTCTTTTAGAGCTATTTTGACTTCTGGTATGTGAGGCAAAGTAGAACTAAAAATATTATTTTATTAGGTTAAACACCATAAAAGAGTAAAAAAAATAACAGGAATTCCTTTTGTAAGTTATATGGTAATAATCATTTTTTTTAATGGTGCGCACAACTTTAGTGTTGGTTTTAATATTAACCATAGAAACATAGAAACATAGAAAATAGGTGCAGGAGGAGGCCATTCGGCCCTTCAAGCCAGCACCGCCATTCATTGTGATCATGGCTGATCGTCCCCTATCAATATCCCGTTCCTGCCTTCTCCCCATATCTCTTGACTCCACTAGCCCCTAGAGCTCTATCTAACTCTCTCTTAAATCCATCCAGTGACTTGATCCAACCTTCTATATACATATTACTAAAACTCTCATCTTGTTTGTTTGTATGCGTGCGTGCATGCATGTGTGTGTGATCCCGAAACCCTGCCAAAACGGTACACGATAGCTCTACAATTCGTGGCCCACCTTACTCACCATTGTCCTGGGATGTAAATGGAACAAGTTTTGTTCAGATTTATGTTATATTTTACAAGTTATTAACATTTTAAACTTTACAAAAATCATTTTTCAAACCACTTTTATGTCGTTAGCTGCGTTTGATGTCACAATGACATCACAATGGCATCCCATTCGACGTCACAATTACGTCACTATGGGATCCCAAATCACATTTACATTAAAAATCGTGATTTTCAAAAAAAGTCAGTTTTAATCAAATTCTTCTGTTTTCATTAAGAGCTAACATTGTGTTTAGGTTATTTTAAAGAAAAAACACGATTTTCATGGAGAATTCCATTTTTTTTTTAAATTGCGATTTTCATCGTGGGGTTGTGGGATGGGGGGAGGTGAGGAGTGGGGGAGCAGGGGGGTAGAGGGAGAGGAGGGGGGTAGGAAGGGGAGGGAGGGGAAAGTGGGGGAGGTGAGGAGGGAGAGTGGGGGAGGGGGGGGAAAGGGAGAGGATGGGGGAGTGGGGGAGGTAGGGAGTGGGAGTTAGAGGGAGAGGAGGGCAGTGGGGTAGGTGAGGATGGAGAGTGGGGGAGTGGGATAGGGGGAGGTGAGCAGTGGGGGAGCAGGGAGATAGAGAGGGTGGAGTGGGATAGGGAGGGGAGAGGGGTTATGGAAGGAGGGAGGGAGGGAGTGAATGAGGGTAGAGGAAAGGAGAGGGAGTGGTGAGGGAGGGAGTGGGGATGGAAGGAGGAGAGGGGAAAGAAGAGGGAGGGTGAAGAGGAAGGGGAGGGAGTGCTGAAGGATGAGGGGGAATTGAGGAGGATAGGGGTAGGAAGGGATGAGAGGCACAATTGGGGAGGGTTACCGTGACTCGCATCACAACAGGTATCTCTGGCGTCGCAACGGGAACCCATCAGCTGCGCCTGCGCAGTTGGGGGCTATGGGTGAGTGGTGGAATATTGCGTTGGGGAAACGGTGCCCAATGGGTCTGCACCTGGTCTAGTATAGAATAAAAACATGCAGTCATAGTCAGAGTGAGGACCAGTGCTGGGTCTCCTCCATTGTCAGAGTGAGGCCCAGCATAAATTGGAGGAACAGCACCTCATATTTCGTTTCGGCAGCTTACACCCCAGCAGTTTGAACATTGACTTCTTCAACTTCAAGTAACCCTTGCTTTCCATCTCTCTCCATCACCCTCCCTTCCCAGTTCTCTGACCAGTGTGACTGTACATTGTATCTCTGTTTGCTTTGTTGTCACCTTCTCCTAGCTAACAATGATCTATTCTAGATTTATCCTCATCTCTTTTGATCTCTATACTTCCTTATCTCTGTAACTCCCTCCCCCCTGACGCTCAGTCTGAAGAAGGGTCTCAGCCCAAAACGTCCCCTATTCCTTCTCTCCAGAGGTGCTGCCTGTCCCGCTGAGTTACTCCAGCATTTTGAGACTATCTTGGTGTAAACCAGCATCTGCAGTTCTCTTCCTACACATGCAATGTCATGTCAGCTTCCAGTTTGAGAGGAACATAGTTTTCAATAAATAGCTTTCAGAAAATTGATTGTTATCCTATTATCCCTTAAAGTAACGAGGAAGATGGATGGTTAAAATAAGGACTGCAAAATAAAGACTGCTACTTAATCTTGCCAGCTGCATTTTTAAACGGCTGTGTTGTGGAACTGGGAGATGTGGGAGGTGAAGGTGGTCTTAGTCCAAGACGAACCTCACTTGAGGTGAAATCAGTACCCTATCAGTTGTGCCCAGTGCCCGATGCATACAGGAAAGTGACTGTATATTGATACTTGTCATAGATGAGATCTGGATAAGGGATATTTCACACAGTGCATATGAAACAAGATTCAAATTTCAGCCAAGTTACTGAATGCCAAAGCATGAAAGTTGACATAGCTTATGAGAACGAGATGTAACTTGTAATAAACACTTTTAGATGTGTGCAACACAGGCACTAGATTGTCTGTCACCAACATAATCATCAGTAAACACGTGTCCAGAAATGAATGAAACACAAAGTGTTGGAGTAACTCATCATGTCAGGCAGCATCCCCAGAGGGAATGGACAGACAATGTTTGTGTCTAGACCTATTGTCAGAATCTGAAGTAACCTGAAATGTCACCTGTCCTTTATCTCCAGGGATGCTGCCTGATCTGGTGAGTTATTCCAGCACCTTGTGTTTTACTCACGATTCCAACAGCTGCAATTCTATTTATATGCTGTGTGCATCTGCACTTCTATGTGCTTCTCGAATGCACAGAAATTAAGTTGCTTGATATGTACAATCAATTTGAAAAGTTGCAGCTGTTACCAAAGACTGTGCTGCAATTCCCCTTAAACTAATATATTGTTTGTCTGGATGGAGTAGCTTGCTGCTCGCATATGTTAATGAGAGTTCCACACTTCTATAGCCAAGTATAATGTCTTTCCAGAACTTAAATTCCAGATTATTCATCATAAAGTAGATGGGGAAGTTATCCATTTCAAAGTCCTGCATGCCAAGGAGATTAGCCCCCTGAGGAAGGCAGTCAAGGCACATTGTCAATGCATGACTCTATCAGTTCAATACCTTAACTTAAAGTGGAACTTACTCATAATTTCTGAATGTTAATGAGAATATTTGTGCAACTGTATTTCAGTTGCTCAGCACTTTAATGTTTTACTAAACCAAGTGGGACCCGTTGGGTCCCATCCCCCAATGCGGGGGGGGGGGGGTGGGGGTGGCAGCGTCACAGGGAGGGCTGGTCTCCGGACGCAATATTCCACCACTCACACATAGGTCCCAATACTCACCACTCCCTAGAGAGGGAGGGGGTGTAGAGAGGGAGGGGGCTAGAGAGGGAGGGGTGCTAGAGAGGGAGGGGGGTAGAGAGGGAGGGGCGGTAGTGAGGGAGGGGAGGTAGAGAGGGAGGGGTGGCAGAGAGGGAGAGGGAGGGGAGTAGAGAGGGAGGGGGGTAGAGAGGGAGGGGGGTAGAGTCCCTACCCCAACACCCTCCTCATTTCCCTCATCCTCCTCCCCTCACTCCCATTCCCTGCCCCAGGACCTACCCAGGTCTTAGAGCAGCGCCAGGGCCTGGACAGCTTGAGAGCCCATTGTTACCATTGGCAACGTCCCATTGTGATGTCATTGTGGCAGTCGGCAGGCGGCTTGAGAGCCTATTGTGATTGGTGCACTGTGAGAGTCATTGTGACATCATCACTGGACGGTCTCCGAGAAAACGGTTTTGGCTTTTTTTGAAACTTTAAATCATGAAGAAATTTGGAAATATAGGTCAGAATGCGACAGGAAGATGTTTATGGCTTCGACGGGGAAAATGTGAGTACAATATGTGAAAATAGGAAGGCTGTGGCGTAGCGTTTGGAAGAAGATAGGAAGATAGGAAAAAGATTTGGAAGAAGATAGGAAAAAGCACAGTGACACAGTGACACAGTGACACATTGCCGGCACAAACAAAGAGTTTTAGTAATATAGATGCTTCAGGGTGGTTATTAAAGATGTCTCTTTCTACCGCATCAAGTGGACATACAGTGCCCTCCATAATTTTTGAGACACACGGTGAAACCAAAATATGGCCTTTAATAACATCTGGTAATGTGCACTTTCACCACATGTGATTTTTTTTTTCTATTACGAATCTCAAATTCTGGAGTACAGAGGCAAATAAATAAATGATGGGTCTTTGTCCCAAACATTACGGAGGGCACTATACCATTACCATCACTGCAGCCAACTTTATACCCCTTACTATCTGCACTAGTGTAAAATATTAAAGTATTACTGGATGTTTAGCGAGTGTTAGTTTCCAGTTGTTTGAAAATAGAGTTGTTGAAAAGTGGCTATAAGTTTCACTTAACGTATTAAAAACGTTCTTGGGTTTGATGAACGTAAATTTCTAAGTCAGTAAAATCAGATGCTGGCTCACTCGCTGAGTTTGTCCACCACTTAGTTTTTAGCGCTGATAACTCTTCCTAATCTGTGTAGGAAAGAACTGCAGATGCTGGTTTAAATCGAAGGTAGACATAATATGCTGCTGACCCGAAACGTCACCCATTCCTTCTGTCCAGATATGCTGCCTGCCCCACTGAGTTACTCCAGCATTTCGCTCTTCCTAACCTGCTGGGTTAGTTCAGAAACTCCTGATTCCTGCATTTGCACTCTCTTGTGACTCCAATTGTACAAGAAATTTGACTTGAGTTTATAACTCTGCAAATTACAAAGCAACTAAATGTTCTTTGTGCATGTCTGCATCCACCTATATGTCATAACATGGTGCCTGTGGGAGCAACTGCATGGTAGAGTGTCTGTACATCTTCATTCACAGGTCACTCTCAATAGGTGTCTGGAAGTAACAAAAAAAGTATAGATTAGATCACTTTCGTAGAACAAGTTTTCCCATACCTACCCCAATATTTTTTAAAGGCAGATTATATTTGACAAGAGCAGCAAATAATGGTCAACATTCAGAATCAGGGTTTAGACTCGTGTGATTAAACCCGTTTCTAAAGCTAACTATCATTACAGGTGTTAGAGGTTATGGGGAGAAGGCAGTAGAATGGGGTTAGGAGAGAGAGATAGATCAGCTATGATTGAATGGCGGAGTAGACGATGGGCCGAATGGCCTAATTCTACTATTCCTTATGACCTTATGACTGGAATGTTAACTTTATAAAAAGTGAAAAATGCAAATACATTTAGAATCTGGGTTTTAACATTCATGATTAATTGTGCATCTTAAGATGATTTGTGAAATAGTTATTGTCTCTTTGTGACTGGGGGTACATTTAGTATGAAGTCCACTTTGCCAGGTACTACCCAGCTGCCTGGAGTGCTGCTGGATCACATGAGAAAAATTAAAATCAATAATTCTGTCTGTCAAGGGGTTCAAGACATCAGCACTCAAATGTAGATTGTTAGTTTGTGTCAAGCACAAACGCTTAGTTAAATGAGGAACAAAAGGAAATAGCTGCAATTTGCACCAGCTTCCACCCAGAGAATGCCTGTACATTAACATCTATTGTACAAATTATTGTCTCCACTCATTTGTCACAGCTTCAAGCATTTAGATCTAAACATGTGGCCTGTCATAGAATTTGTTTTCACTTTCAGTGCTGTCGAGATAACCCTGATGTTGATAAGAATTGCCTGTCAACAGCACTGGAGCTGTTCCAGCTGACATGTTCTAGTTGAACAGCAGAATTGAAAAGCTATGCTAGTGGCAGATCAGGACAGAGTGTATGGTGCTGTAATCTTACAGTGTTCACCTGATGCAGATATGACACTCAGGCCAGATCATTGTCTAGAATGTAAAACTCCAGAAGAAATCTATTTCCTCTAGTAGGCAGTTACTGTAGGCAGTGCCTAGTTTATGTGTGTCCACCTTGTTGTATCTTAGCTGTTTGAATAACATTGTCACATAGCAACATAAAAAGTGAGGACAAGTGTCGCCCATGCACACCTTTTATCTCCCTCCACATGATGTCGCTCACTTAGTATTTTAAATAAATTATTTCAGCTTTCTTGAAACATTTATTTTTCTGCATCTATTGTAAATTGTATGTTTTGTGCTGGAGCTACAATTTATAAATTCAATTTTCTAATTTTCAGTGAGTTCATTCTGTACTTGGTGTGAAGTTGACACTGCTCAGCAGAGATTAAAACAAAAATATTAACTCTGAAGTTAACACAATATAGAATAACTCCTGAACCATTCAGGTTTTTCATTACCAAATGTTAATCCAAATGTCCTGACTTCCATTTCCTGAAATTATGATACTCATTCACCCCATTTAACGTGCTCCGTGAAAACTGCATATAGAAACAAGGCACATACATAGGAATTCAACAAGTTTAAAAAAAATGCTTACTGTATTGATTTGGATCCATAATATTCTGCGATAATAACATGCAAGTAATTTTTACTTGTTTGCTGTGTAATGCAGATTTAATGGTCAAAGTATTAGTGAATTCAAACAAAGAGGTGTGCACCAACTTGTGGTCAATTTTCTTTCAGACTGGCTATTTGGAAAGAGTACTTAGCCTGTCAATGTGTACCGGGGAGTGCCTGTGTAAACATTCGTGTTTCTCACTGTTTCTCATAACAGTTTCTTGTATTGCATTTCTTCTGACCTTGCTATCTGCAACCAATTACAGAAGATCCATTTGGGCTGCATCTGTTTTCATAAGAAGCTGGGCTGCAGTGTTTTTCTCAGAGATGAATATCAACATCAAATATGCTTCTGAGTGCCTCATTATTTATGTTTGAGAGAGGGAGAGATTTCGTAGCCTTCAGCTGAGCTCTCGAGAATGTGTCGTACTATGCTGTTTATACATTGAAGATATTAATGGGTGTAGATGTCATTTTTCATTTTAACGTCTGAAATGTGACATGCTGATAGGTTAAACAGCCATATTTATCAGTTACAGCTAAAAGCGGTATCTAACTTCCAGAAAATTATGTTTATTTTTGTTTACCACATTTATAAAGATCACAATTTAAATGTCATTGTTTAAATATTTTACATTTGATGCAGCAAGAGTGGTAAGTAATAACTTTATTCCAAAGTCAATGTGGTGTTTGAGCAATAGAAATATCATAATTGGGAAAAAAACATAGTTGTCTATTCTTAAGTTAAGTTTTTTTTAAAGACATTTCATTGCCCGATAACTCAACAAATGTGCCAAAGGGATCTGCAAGCACAGATTGACATCAGGTGCAATCTGGCAGAAGTGATGCTGGAATGAAATTTCAAGTGCGATCTTGACATATCCCTGTAATGCCTTCAAAACTAAAATACACTGAAGTTAATGTTAATGTTACATGTAATATACAGAATTTAGAAGAATAATGCATAGTGTGTGCAAGTAATATTCAATGCTTATAGTTGAAGTTAATTATTAGAAATAGTCATTTTTGGAAAAAACGTTGTCACTACAATATTTACAGTGACCACAAAAGTATCCACCAATGATGTGCTTAAAGAGAACATTGCATCAGATAACACAATTGCTTACATTTATTAAGTGTTGCACAATAGTAATATTTAAATATTGTTTTTTCCTGTATGTTATATATGAGTATATTTTTCTGTTGCCTGGTGCAGAATAGTGCATTTCGATGAAAGCAGATTTCTTTTATTCAAGGAGTGCGAAGGCAGAAGTCTGGTTCAATGTTATATTGGCAGCTAAGACCATGATATACTTGCATATAATTTAAATGAAAGATACTACATATATAACACTATCAAAGATTTCATCAGATTTACTAAATTAAAAGTAAACGTGCAATTAAAAATCATATAGTAGCGGGTAAAATTAATTTTGTTGGAATAATTTAAAACAAGATTGTAGATTAAATGTATAAATATATGGCAAATGTGCATTCAATTATATTTGGGGCACAGGAGCACCACCGTGTTACTCATGGTAACCGAATATTAAGTGGATAATTTTGGAAAGTAGGGAGAATCGTTGTTATCCGCTTTGTACAAATTAGAATCTAATGTTCTGTCCTTGTTTTTTTCTATAAAATCCTCTGAAGTTATTAGTTTATTCAGAATTTCAACTTCTATCTTAAAGGTGAATCCCTTTTGTTCATATTTCTGGTTTAACTTGATAAACAGACACATTAGCAGTTGTCCCAGGCCTAAATATTAGGTTTCTCTTCCTTCACTAAGCACAGAGATATTGAACCACATTGCAAATTCTTGGCGTGTTTCATTTCTCTGACTTTATACGTCTGACCTCTTACATTTTTTAAAATTTCACTAGATAGAATTTTTGTTTTGAGAAAATACTGAAATAAATGTTACCAAATACTGAAATAAATGCTAACATTAATTAAATAAGGTATCGTAAATAAAATAAAATTCACCAGTTTTCGAACATTTTCTGTACATTGATTAGATAAAAATTAAAATGTTTAATTTTTCAAAAATAGTTAATGACACAAGGCAGGTTAAAGTTTTGGATGTGACCCATCAATCAATATATCATAATTTTGTTTTAAAAAATTGATTGTCACACAATGGGCCTTCAGTCTTAATTGTTTTTCAAAGCCCGTTCAAAGCGTTCACAAAATTAAAAATTGCTGTATTCTAAAAAAATAAACATTATAATGTGAAGCAGTCATGGCAGTTCAGCTTATTACATAACATGTATCAGTGATTAACCAAGTCTTGTTATGCAATACTACACTGTACCTGATGTACTGGATATCTCAAAGTGTGGTACCTAATTTCTCATGTTTTTGCCACTTAATAAATACTACAGACTAAAACTTTAGAGCTAAGCAATCAAACAAAATGTGTTCAATGTTGTTAAACATGTCTTGCATATAGTTAAAGTTGAACTTTACAAAGCAGGAGACTTTTCAGGGGGAAAATAGGAAACCATAGTGATATAACAATGCTGTACAAAAGTCTCCAAATGTTCAGAATATGCTTGGCAAATTGTTACCAGATCTTTCTATGGCTAGACAAATCAATGTTGTTAGGAGATGGTGCTGCTGCACTCAGTTTGTTTACTTTGGTTTTGTGCGTCTGCCTGCCTTCTCAAAAACTTGCTTGGAGCCAGACTGTAGCAGCCCTCTCTGTCTTTTCATAATTGATCAGGGGATGACTGGCTTCCCGGAGGGTTAAGACGTGGCAACTTTTTTCTGTTTGCTCAGCATCTCAATGCAGTAGTTCAAACATTGTTCACACCAGCTGGCAGTGTAATGCCATATGCACATCCTGTCAAAGCAACTGTTGTCATGGATACTAGAAAGTACTAGAAAACCAACCCCTTGATTCTAATCAAAAATGTACTTTACCCCATCAGAGGTGAATCGGATGTTTTTTGAAAGCAGATTGATCAAGTGAATCTTTACTCTGCACCTAAATTTTTTATCACACATCATGTGCTAACGATTTTGTTTTTGATGACTCCATGTATCTCTGCCTACCAAGACTATTTCCTGGAGTCTGTTTCAAGGATGTTTGATGGGTAGTACCTGTTCTTGCTTATAATGCCAATAGGTTGAAATCAACTGCACACTGTTTTGGGCATTCACATTTGTTTTGTTTTTATTGCAACATTATCTCATGGTAATCAAGTCATTTATTTTTTAGTGTGCTGGTACTTTATTGGGTTTGTGCCCAGTTATATTTATTACATATATTTAATATAATCAAAATCTTTACATAACGTATCATTTACTGGAGATACATTTCTATTCACTTCTGGAGATTTAAATAGTAAGTAAAATGATCATACATGACCAAGGTAATATATATAAAATCACAAGTGGTGCAGGGGGGTACGAAATTGCATTTCACTTAAAACATATCTTTTATAATTAGTGACAAGCACCAGTAAAATAATCAACTGTGTTTTAATTTGTTACCATGTCCCTTCTTTTTCATCATTAAAAAGGCTAGTTTTCATATTGTAAGCATTTTCCCTGCCTGCAATCTACAGTCCAGAATCCCCGTTAATCCACTTCCAAGATATCTGATGTTGATTTGTCAATTTTAATTACAGCTTCCAGTAACATTTGAAGTCTTGCGCTTCTGCACCAAAATGATATTATGAATATGCAAATCTATGGTAATAAGAGGGGGAGGGGGTCATTTCTGTTGAACACACACACACAGTGGATGAATCCCTAGTGGAAACAAGTCTATTGATGCAGTTTACATCAGTTTGTAATGTACTATAAGATTCACTCTTCCGGTAGCTTTCTGCAGAAACTCTGAACTGCTACAGTGTCATGATCAGCTATGGGATTAAAACAAAACTTATGAATCTAGTTACATGAAATATGTGTTTGTGTTATGAAAGCAAAGAAAAAGTAACCAATGTAGTACAAACAGATGATCTGTATGACGGGGAAAATAAACATTGAAGAACAAAGTACTGTGGTTTGAGAAAAAAGGTGGACTAAACACAAAATCATTTCATTTTATGTGCATCCTGAATTACCATGACTTTGGTAATAGAATTGAGATCACAGCTTAAGGAAACAAACTTTATGAATAATAATGTTTTTTTGGCTTGCAGGCACTACAAGCAGCAAGACAGCTTCTTCTTCAGCAGCAAAGCAGTGGTCTGAAATCTCCAAAGGGAAACGACAAGCAGCGAGCATTGCAGGTCAGCAAGCTATTACCGATCTTTTGTAGCAACAATAATTGAAAATCTTCAGAAACTTGAGCTCATTTTTTTTTTTAGGAAAGCGACTATATTCTAGTCCACAGACAAAAATGGTCGACTTTAAGGTTCAGGTAATTGGCCCTGGATATGATTCCTTGAAAGGGGTTGTAGTTTCAGCATGATTTTTAAACTCTGTTTGATTAAGTTACCCGCAACCATTACTTAAAGTGAGGGGTGGAAATAAAGAAGCTTGCTGCTAAATTATTTGATTTGTGCACAGCATAACAAAGGTATAAAGCAGCATTTTTGATATTATGTGTAGATTTAATAACACAAAATGCCTTCAGTACAAAAATATTTATGGTGCATAACATGAGTATTTATGGAGATGGATAAGAAATAAAACCAACTTCTGCCATTTACAAATATTCAATCTTTGGCTGATATTGTCGACTGATGCCCGCTGAATAGATCACCTGTTATTGAAGTTTTGACCTCTGAAAGGGTTGGTTGACAATCCTTGCTTATTCACCGCAGCAGATTTCAAGGAGCCTCTTTGGTTGTTGAAATAAAATGAGCTTGGAGATCAAATGGAAGAAGTCTAGGTGAATTGCACACATAGACCCCTCACCATGAAGCTCGTCCTCCAGGTCTTTTAAAAGCATCTTTACAGTGTTGCCGGGGTGGGGGATTTAATGTAGAAACATTGGCTATGGTTGGTTTTCCAGGGAGGAAACCATAAGGTCTGTGGCTTCTGATTGTCAAAGTTTTCCAACAGCTTTACATTTATTCATCATGCATATCCAAGTTGAATCATTAAACCTGTTTACTTGGAAGCACGGGAACTTTGTTGACCCTGCAAAACACCAATCAAAATGTTGTTTTGCATCAAGACTAGAGTACAAGAAGTACTTGCTCTCTTACCAAAGCGTGGCCCATTCCAGTTATTATGACAATTTCCTCAACTTGTTCCATTTTAAATTATCTCGGCAATTAGCATATTTTCAACCTTATTTTTAGGCTTAAATTGCAGTGTGAGAACGTGCATTCCTCTCAGCTAATTAGTGCTATCAAGGAACAGTAGGTTGGCTCATTAGTACCATGTGTGTTTAATTAGCAAAGGGAAAATTGGAGTTAACTCATAGTTAATATTTTCACAGAGAGCCACAATGCCAACACCTTCATTTGCAGGCACACCCCTGCATAACTAATCATGGCCTCGTGACTTATAAGATGCGTGTTTAGTGAAATCACTAAATTGTTGACAGAATTGTTTAGAGAAATGTGTGAGATCTTTTCTGCAGTGAAATTGGTGGATAAAGGAGGTAATTTGCCTGATCTCTGTAGTTAGCTGAAATTAAAATTGCCGGTTAAACATGAAACGAACCATAACTTCCAAGCCAATATAGTAGCATTTTTCAAAGTATGAAAAATAATTGATATTATTTTATGCATCATCATGATCGTTGAAAACATCAACGGGCACGGTGCCTTACAATGCTAAGTATGACAGTGATCGCATCTTCTGCTGGAGTGTGGTGGCCCTTGGCTCGCTAGGAGCTCATCCGCCTCCCCTCCTCACCTGGCAAATCAGGTGGGGGAGACGGTTTAGTCGTTGATTATCCGACCATGGAACAGGTAACACGGGATTACATGGTACCCGTGGTGGGGAACACCCCCTGACCTGACCAGTAAGAAGAATTGATTCTTGGGTCTTACTCAATAAATGTGGGTGAAACATTTAAGCAAGTAGTCAATGAATTTAACTTGCTTTAGATAACTTCTAATTACATGTCAAGCAACAACCAAGATACTCACTCAGTTTATGCAATGATATGCAGACCACATAGACTGAGGGTGCAAGTATGTCCATAGCAATTGGTTCACAGGATGACAAATGACCTACTTTATCCATGAGCATCTATCTACATCAACAACTTACCTTTATATTGCCTTTAATACGAACATTTTCCAGGTCACTTCATATGAGTGTTACCAAACAGAATTTGTTATAAGGCACATGACGGGATAGCAGAGAGCTGAGTCTAACAGATCAAATTTAAGGTACATATAAGGAGAGAATAAAGCTGGCGAGGGAGATAGGTTTGCAAAGGGAATTCTCTATCCGGGGCCCCTCTGCAAAGACATGGCCGGCAGCAGTGGAGTGATTGAAATTGATGAGTCTGTTGTTGCAACATACATGTCGAGCGCTGCGATTCAGCTCGATTACACACAGCTCCAGGAGAATGTTGATACCAAAGACCTGCCCACATATTTCTGGTTTTCTCCGAGATTTTTGGAGGCAATTTTTACTCAACCAATGCTGGATGTTTAACAGGCAGTTTGTGCATTTGGTTTCATCTGTATCCATGTGGAAACTGGCATTGTGTTTTGGATGACATCATGATCCCTAATGGAAATGCATGTGTAACAAGGGAATTGGATTCCACTGACATCATTGTCATTTGATGACATCATTTTGTTTTGTTTATTCTTGACTCTCAATGTAAAGCGACTTTGAGTCCAGAAAAGCGCTATATAAATAAAATCTATTATTATTATTATTATCATTGAATATCTTGTTTGCAATCAGTCTCCAGACCAACATAAGAGTAATTGGGTGACGCTTTGGTCGAGACCCTTCTTCAGATCCAAAACGTCACCCATTCCTTCTCTCCAGAGATGCTGCTTGTTCCGCTGAGTTACTCCAGCATTTTGTGTCTATCTTCGGTGTAAACCAGCAGCTGCAGTTCCTTCCTACGCATTTGAATAATTGTTCTTGAGAGTAGTAATTGTGTGGTCGTGTTTTTCAGAATACACTATATGGGTAAGTCTCATCTCCTATAAATAAGAATTAAGATTCTTGTCCTGAGATGAGTTCAGCTTTTGGTGCCTTTGATACAAACAACCAACTCTGTTGATTTTTATTGGGCACAAGACATATCCTGCATTTCCATACAATCTCATTTCACTCTGAGAGAGCACTAAAGCTCTCACATTAAGTTCATAATAATGAGCAAATTCATCAAGTGAGCAAAATAATATTCAAAGCTACCATTGCCCTAAAATGGAACTTCTTACAAATATATATACATAGCCTTTGGCCTCATTAAACACCCTACCTCATGAGTTTAAGTCATAGTCAGTCATACAGTGTGGAAACAGGCCCTTCGGCCCAACTTGCCCTTGCTGACCAACAAGTCCCATCTACACCAGTCCCACCTGCATGCATTTGGCCCATACCCTTCTAAACCTATCCCATTGATGTGCCTGTCTAAATGTATTTTAAACATTGTGATAGAAGCTGCCTCAACTATTTCTTCTGGCAGCTCATTCCATATACCTACAACCCTTTGCATAAAAAAGTTGCCCTTCAGGTTCTTATTAAATCTTTCGCTCCTGACCTTAGACCTATGTCTGTTGTCTGGTTCTTAAAATACTCTGTGCATTTACCCTATCTAATTTCATCATGATCTTATATGCCTCTATAAGATCACCCCTCATCCTCCTGCACTCCGAATGGTTCTAGCCTGCTCAAACTCTCCCTATAGCTCAGGCCCTTCGAATCCACGCATCATCCTCGTAAATCTTCGTTGCACCCTTTCCAGCTTGACAACATTTTCCTATAACATGGTGACCAAAACTGAACACAGTATCCAAATGCAGCCTCACCAATGACTTGTACAACCGTAACATGACCTCCCAACTTCTATACTCAATACTCTGACCGATGAGGCCAATGTCCTGAAAGCCTTCGTGACCATCCTATCTACCTGTGACACCACATTCAAGGAACGATGTACCTGCACTCCTAGATTCCTCTGCTCTACAACACTCCCCTGAGCTCTGCCATTCATTGCGTAGGTCCTGCCGTTATTTGACGCAAATGCAACACCTTGTACTTCTCTATATTAAATTCCATGAACCTTTCCTCAGCCCACCTGATACAATTTTGACCACCATCTTCACTATCTACAATACCACCCACTTTTGTGTCATCTGCAAACTTGCTAATCACACTTGTACATTCTCATCCGTAAACCACAAACAACAGGAGCCCAGCACTGTCCCATGTGGCACACCACTGGTCACAGGCCAAAGATTAGTAAACTCATCTATTTCTAAGAAATGTCAAATTTTCTTCACCAAGGCTTTTGCAAAAAAAAATGCTTAAATTGCTTTTCTTCATTATAGATCTTCAAACAAACATCCCTGATTCAAACAGAAACAATTTTTATTTCAAAAGTGTGTTATCAGGTCTACCTGGATTTTGAATTTAAAAAGGATTCTTTGCTCATCTACAAGAAGAATCAATCCCAGAGCATTGTCCAAGGTTTAATTACTCCTCTCACTGGCCTGTAAGAGGCTAACATTCAATATTGTAGTACATTATCTTTGTTCCTTACACTGATTTATGGTGTATTTTAAACTCAGCTTTGGTTTTCTTGCTAACTACACAGTGGTGCAGCGGTAGAGTTGCTGCCTTATAGCGCCAGAGTCTCGGGCTCGATCCTCACTACAGGTGCTGACTATACAGAGTTTGTACCTTCTCCCCGTGACCTGTGTAAGTTTTCTCCGGGAATTCAAGCTTCCTCCAACACTCCAAAACCGTGCAGGTTTGTAGGTTAATTGGCTTGCTATAATTGTAAATTGTCCCTAGTGTGTGCAGATAGTGGGGATCACTGGTCGGCACGGACTTGGTGGGCCGAAGGGCCTGTTTCTGCACTGTATCTTTAAACTAAACAAAACTAAACTACATGTGCATGGGCATTTTGATTCTACATGAAGCATGTTGGCAAGATCCAAAGAGTAGTTTCCCCAACAAGTTAAATTAGAAGCAGCATTAATGTCCGCCTTGACCACTTTTATATAAAAAAATGTGCTTCTCATATTGAAAGGGTTTTTATTTTTCTACTGTTCGTCTGATTTAATAAAGTAGGCTCCAAAGGTAAATTATTCAACTTACTTGCTCTCAGCCTACTATTGCGAAACTGTTGAGAGCCTTTTTCCATCATTATCTATTTAGAGAATGAAGTTACATGCATCAAGGTGCCCCAAGTAATATCTCAGCTTTAAAGTAACTGTCCAAAATTTAAACACAGATCCAGATGCAGAAAGCTGTGGCTTTCTGTGTAACAAACCATAAGAATGATATCATCCCTTATAATTTACTATTGTTGCAGGAATATTGAATATAAGGTTTCAACTTTCAAGAATCTGAATGTTCCTTGAGGGAGTAAGAACGTGCCCATTTATTCAAAATGGTGAAACTGGGCTGGATTTTATATTCTTAGTGCCGTGGGAGCAAAGAGGTTCAGTGGTACGAAGCTTGAAAGGCAAAGTTAAAGGCATTTCCAGTTAGTGTATTATCACACATCTCTATCTTTTGACCAATTAGTAAGTGAGCAAGATGATCATTTACCAGCGTCCATTTCAGTTCCAGTAGTTCAAGTAAGATGAACCCATCCGTTATGGACAATTATCTAATGAGCTGTTGCTTCCTGACACAAACCATCTCTCCAGGTGAGTCTCGAGCACATAAAGGATGTTCCTTGGAGGCAGATACAATACAAAGCGGTAGAGACCCGGGTTCAATTCTGACCAGGGGTGCTGTTTGTACGTTCTCCCTGTGACCTGCGTGGGTTTTCTCCAGAATCTCCAGTTTCATCCCACACTCCAAAGACTACAGGTTTGTAGGCTAATTGGCTTAGGTAAAAATTGTAAATAGTCCCTTGTGTGTGTAGGATAGTGTTAGTGGGCGGAGATCCCACAACTGCTGTGATATAGTGTACAGCACCCTCATGAATCTTTTCTGCACTCTATCCAGCCTAATGACATCACTCAAAGAGCTGGGCAACCAGAAGTGGGCACAATGATTTTCAGGGCACCCTATCAGGACATATTTAATGCAGAAGTCACTGAGCTGGTGGCAAAGTTCCAGACCACTGCCCCGAGTTTTGAAGTTTTCACCCCCATGGTAACATCCAGCTGTTTATAACAGATGGGCACACTCTGAACTCTGCTACTCCTCACAATGCCATCCTGCTTGCAGAAGATTACTCAGAAATGTGTTGCTCCTTAGGAGGCCATTTTGTCTGGCAAAGGTTTGGTTGAACAACCAATGATTCCCCAACTGTAAGAAAAGGGTCAACAAAATTTGATCAGACCTTGGAATTTCTAATGCACTTTGCAATTCCCTTTCTGGTGGAGAGGAAAACAAGCAAGTGTGGAAGTGAAGACAACAGTATGGTTGGAACACATTATTGTAACAACAGTATTAGGGGTGGCACAGTGGAACAGCTGATAGAACTGCTGCCTCTCAGCACCAGAGCCACTGACCTCGTGTGACCTCTGTGCCGAGTTCTCCCTGTGACTGTGTGGGTTTCCACCGACTGCTCCGGTTTCCTCTCGCATTCCAAAGACATGCGGGTTTGTCGGTTAGTTGGCCGCTGTATAGACTCCCCAAATGTGTGAGGAGTGGATGAGAAAGTGGGATAACAAAGAACCAGTGTGAGTGGGTGATTGATGGTCAGCATGGACTCGATGGGCTAAAGAACCTGTTTCCTTGCTGTATCTCCAAACTAAACTAAACTCACAGAATAAATCAACAAAGTCTCCACAACCTGGAGAAAATTGTGAGAGATTTGGAAAAGTTGTGCAGTTTAAAAGTAGAATGATAAGGCATGAATATTGCTACAGATTATCTGTAGATATATATATCTAAAGAAAACCAGTAGTTAGACGTGGATGCAAAAATTACTACTGACACATGGAAATGTTCGCTAGAATGTAAGGGTGTAGAAGTGAAAATTGCAGGGTTATCCAAATTACATTATACATGTCACGATGGGAGAAAGAGAGGAAGAATTTGCTGCAGTTGACTTTTCTTAGATAATACTAATTCACTATATATTATAATCTTTTTGGAACAAGGAATCTGTCCTTGAAGGATAAAATGCATCGGCATTGCTGCCCTTCACTGGCAATGTACTCTGCTTGGTGACTTAAAGGGCCTGTCCCACTTGGGCGTCATTTGCGCGTCATATACGCGACATCCTAAAAATTGGTTGGCGCGTCGTGATGCGCGCATGGGGCGTGGTGGCGTATGCAGTGACGCGCGGTATTGCGCGGCACCCCAGGATTTAGCAGTGCTCAAAATCCTCGCCAGCCACCTGCGTGACGTATCCCTTGCGCATGCTGACGTACTGATGGCGTACACTGACGTACTGACACCATACGTGTAGCGCGTGGTGACGCATGGTTCCGCACGGTGACGCACGAGCATTGCCTATGCTAATTTATTATGCGTCACCGTGCGTCAACGTCCGTAACCATGCGCCGCCCGTACGCCGTCGGTGCGCCATTTGTGCGTCATTTGAGTGCTGCACCACGTGACCACCCGGGTATAAAGCTTGCGTAGTATTGAAAATGTTTCACCAAAATATCTTTGATTTTCACTGGGAAAATCCTTGTCACGGAGATCGGATTAAGTACGAAAGACATCGCAAATGGCTCCCAAAAGAGGCAGGGCCCTCAAGAGCACTTGGCGCGCGACTGTCGTACTGCTAAACGATTTTCACGAGACAGTCACTACCGGCCTGTCGCGTAAATAACGTGCAAATGACACCCAAGTGGGACAGGCCCTTTACCTTCTTGCATTAAGTGCTGATCAGTTCCAAAATTATTCAGCTGGAGACCAGCCCAGGAGTTGATCTTTTTTTAAGTAACTTGCCCATGTCAGGAAAATTATACAGGAAAATGCACGTTCTATCCTGATATTGTGTGGAGCAGCCAATTTCCGATTTAAATACAGTATCGAGAATGCTGGAAATCTCTCTCATTCACTCTCAACCTCCTCTCCCTCTCTCACTTTTTTTCCACTCTCTGTCTTTCTTTCCCTCTACTTCAGCTTTTTGGCAGTCCTCCTATTCCCCAGCCCTTCCCCTCTATCTCTCCATCCTACCTTCCTCCTGCCCTGTTCAATTCTCAACTCACCTCAACCCCTCACCCCCCCCCCCTTCCCACCTCTCGCTCATTCCATCCTCTACAATCTCTCACATGGGCCCCACCTATGCCTACCATTCTGATGATTACATTGAACAATCCTTGCTCCAGACACATGCAGCTAACATCTCCCAACTCTTTCCCCGCTACATTAACGCATGCATCGGGGCTGTCTCTTGCACTTGTTGATTTGATTAACTTTACCTCGAATGTCCACCTTGCTCTCAAATTTCCTTGGACTATCTCTGACATCTCTGCCCCTTCTCTTGATCTCCCTGTCTCCATCACAATGGACAGACTATCAATTACAAACCCTCCCACTCCCACAGGTATCTGCTTCCTCCGGCTGCACATTTCGTGCCTCTATATCCTTATCTCACACCTTTTGTCTTTTCATCTCTGGCCTTTGTCCAACCATCTGCCTATCAACCCTCCCCCCTCACCTGTATCCACCTGCCACTCACCTGCCCCTCCTCTTTTCCACCTTTGTCATCCGGCACTACAATCAGTCTGAATATGGGTCCAGATCCAAAACCTCACCTGCCCATATTGTCCAGAGATGCTGCCTGACCTGCTGAATTACTCCAGCATTCTGTCTTCTTTTGTCAGTTTTTAAATGTCTATGATGATCCAATGCTTAGCAACGTTTAATTAATTTGGGGAAATTTATTGGAATGGGCTTCATCAATAAGACACATTAAGTTTGAGTTTAGTTTTAGTTTTAGAGATACAGAGTAGAGGCAGGCCCTTCGGCCCATTGGGTCCGTGCCGACCACTGATCCCTGTGTATTAACACTATCCTACACACAAGGGACAATTATTTAAACATTTATCAAGCCAATCTACCTACATACCTGTACATTTTTGAAGTGTGAGAGGAAACAGAAGATCTCGGAGAAAACCCACGCAGATCACGGGGAGAACGTACAAACTTTTCAATTTGCCTGCATTTCTACAGATTATACCATAGGTTCAAGGTGAAGGGGAAAAGATTTAATAGGAATCCATGGGGTAACTTTTTCACACAAACAGTGGTGTGTTTATGGAACAAGCTGCCAGAGGAGGTAGTTGAGGCTGGGACTATCCCATCGTTTAAGAAACAGTTGGACAGGTAGATGGATAGGACAGGTTTGGAGGGATATGGACCAAGCGCAGGCAAGTGGGACATTATTGGCCATTGTGGGCCAGTTGGGCCGAAGGGCCTGTTTCCACACTGTATGACTCTATGATTAATAATCTGAACGAAAGATGCAAAAATGAAATTTTAGCTCTGTCTTTTCACATGCTCATTGATTTAGAAATCCAGAAAATCTCATAGTAGAAGAGAACGGGGAAGAATAAATTAATAATGGTCGCTTCCAAGATTATGCTCATTTTTTAACTTCTAAATGATTTCCCCAGGTTATTTATCTCAGTAAATCACTGCTCCCATTCTCTATCTTGTTTAGACATCAGATGCTCACCACTGTTAGAAGCAGCTTCAAACTGAAGTTTTCAAAAGGAAGCCAGGCCTTTATACTCTTATTTGTAAACCGCTGATGGAAACAGATAAATAACAGCCTGCCATTTTGTCGGCAGCTAAGCATGGAGATGTAATAGGTAGCAGTAAATAACAAGCAAATAAATAAGTGTTTAGAACAGTTTACAGATGGAAAGCTGGAACATTCTGTTCAGTCCTTTGAAGTAAAATTTATGTCCTTGCTGCCAATGAAATTGATTAGATAGCACACAGAGCTATACATGCCTTTTTTAGTTACAGGATACAAGATTCAAGAGAGTTTATTGTCATGTGTCCCAGATAGGACAATGAAATTCTTGTTTTGCATCAGCACAACAGAATATAGTAGACATGACTACAGAACAGATCAGTGTGTCCATATACCATTATATAAATATATACACACATGGATAAATAAAACAGATAAAGTGCAAATAAACAGATAATGGGCTAAGGTGAAAGGAGAAAGATTTAATAGGAACTTGAGGGGAAACGTTTTCATTCAGAGGACAGACGGTGTATGCAACAAGCTGCCAGAAGAGGTTGTTGAGGCAAGTATAATTACAGCATGTACACTTGGTCAGGTTCTTGGATGGGGAAAGGTCGAGAGATATGTGCCAAATGCAGGCAAGTAGGACATGCTTAGGTGGGGCACCTTGTTCGACATGGATGAGTTGGGTTGAGGCAGCTGTACAGGATCTAGGAGTACAGGTGCATGGTTCCTTGAAGGTCGTCCTTTACAGGTATGTGGCGACTATTTGCATACCTTGGGCATGCAAGCAAAGAATTTCACTGTGACTAGTCATATGTGACAATAAAGCATTCATTCACTCATTCATTCAATCATAATTTTATATACTTCTATCAGTTTGTCCCCATAACCTCAGGCGTTCCAGAGAAAACAATCCAAGTCTGTCCAATCCCTCCCTGAAGCTAAAACCTCATAATCCAGGCATCATTCTGGTAAACCGTTTCTGCATCCTCTATAAAGCCTCTGTATCCTTCCTGTAATGGGATGACCAGAACAGCACGTAATACTCCAAAGGCAGCCTAACCAAAGTCCTGCACCATGACTTCCTGACTCTTATACTAAATACCTCGATCTATGAAAGTAAAAGTACCATTTGCCTTCTTCACCAATCTAGCAACTTGTGTTGCCACTTTCAGGTTGTTATGGACTTGGACCCTAAGATTCAAGAGTCAAGAGTGTTTTATTGTCACATGTCCCAGATAGAACAATGACATTCTTACTTGCAACAACACAACAAAATATGTAAACATAGTATACTGTAAACAATATAAAAAATGAGACAGAAAGGTTCCATGATTGTGTACACACACACACACACACACACACACACACACACACACACACACACACACACACACACACACACACACACACACACACACACATGTTATATATACATTAAAAAATATACACACATACACATAAAAGCATACAAACAATAATAGTGCCAAAAGGCAAAACCAATGCCCGCGTCTATGTAGTTCAGAGCTTAATGGAGGTTGTAGTGTTTAATAGCCTAATAGCTGTAGGGAAGAAGCTGTTCCTAAACCTGGCCATTACAGTTTTCAGGCTCCTGTACCTTCATCCCAATGGCAGAGGGGAAATGAGTGTGTGGCCAGGAAGGTGCGGGTCTCCGGTAAACCCATTTTTGAGGCAGCTGAAATCCCTTCAATAGAGGGGAGGTCAGAGCCCGTGATGGACTTTTTGTACCACGTTTTGCAGTCTACTTCGCTCCTGGGCTTTCAAGTTGCTGAACCAGGATGTGATGCAACCAGTCAATATGCTCTCTACTGTACACAGGTAGAAGTTTTAGAGAATCCTCACTGACACACCGAATCTCCGTAATCTTCTTAGCAAGTAGAGGCGTTCATGGGCTTTCTTTAAAATGTTATCAGTGTGCTGGGTCCATGAAATATCTAAAGTCCACAATCAATTCCTTGGTCTTACTGACAATGAGAGACAGGTTGTTGTGCTGGCACCATTTGGTCAGTCGATGGATCTCACTTCTATACTCTGACTGATCGCCATCTGTAATTCGTCCAACAACGGTGGTGGCGTCGGCGAACTTGAAGATGGAGTTCACACTGTGTCCGGCTACACAGTCACGAGTACAGAGTGAGTAGAGCAGGAGGCTGATCACGTAGCCTTGAGGTGCTCACATACTGATTGTTAGTGAGGAGGAAGTGTTTTTGCCAATTCGAACAGACTGTGGTCTGTGGATGAGGAAGTCGAGGATCCAGGTGCAGAGGGATGTGCAGAGACCCAGTTCCGTGAGCTTGGTAACCAGCTTGGAGAGGATGATAGTATTGAACGCCGAGCTGTAGTCTATAAACACCAGCCTGACGTATGTGTTTTTATTGTCCAAGTGGTCCAGTGCAGAGTGGAGAGCAAGTAAGATTGTATCATCTGTTAACAATAGACAATAGAGAATAGACAATAGGTGCAGGAATAGGCCATTCGGCCCTTTGAGCCAGCACTGCCATTCAATGTGATCATGGCTGATCATCCACAATCAGTACCCCGTTCCTGCCTTCTCCCCATATCCCTTGACTCTGCTATCTTTAAGAGTATCTAACTCTCTCTTGAAAGCATCCAGAGAATTAACCTCCACTGCCTGAGGCAGAGAATTCCACAGATTCACAACTCTCTGGGTAAAAAAGTTTTTCCTCATCTCAGTACTAAATGGCCTACCCCTTATTCTTAAACTGTGCCCCTGGTTCTGGACTCCCCCAACATTGGGAGCATGTTTCATGCCTTTAGCGCATCCAATCCCTTAATAATCTTATATGTTTCAAGAAGATTTACCTCTCATCCTTCTAAATTCTAGTGTATACAAGCCCAGTTGCTCCATTTTTTCAACATATGACAGTCACGCCATCCTGGGAATTAACCTTGTAAACCTACGCTGCACTCCCTCAATAGCAAGAATGTCCTTCCTCAGATTTGGAGACCAAAACTGCAAACAATACTCCAGGTGTGGGCTCACTAGGGCCCTAGGTCCTCTGGCCACTAGTGCACCTGGGAGATTGTCTGTGTCTTCCTTAGTGAAGACAGATCCAAAGCACCTGTTCAACTCGTCTGCCATTTCCTTGTTCCCCATAATAAAGTCACCTGTTTCTGTCTTCAAGGGTCCAACTTTGTTCTTAACTAATTTTTTCCTCTTCACATACCTAAAGAAGCTTTTACTATCCTCCTTTATATTCTTGGCTAGCTTACCTTCGTACCTCATCTTTTCTCCCCGTATTGCCTTTTTAGTTCTCTTCTGTTGCTCTTTAAAAGTTTCCCATTCCTCTGGCTTCCTGCTCATCTTTGCTATGTTATACTTCCTCTCTTTTATTTTTATACTCTCCTTGACTTCCCTTGTCAGCCACGGTTGCCTCTTACTCCCCTTAGAACCTTTCATCCTCTTTGGAATGAACTGATCCTGCACCTGGTGTGGAAGTATACATCCGTACGCCACTATTGCCATTAAAATAGAGTGAAATAGCATCACATTAGTTTTCAATGCATGTGATTCTTAAGCTAGCCAGGAAGAAGACAGGTTGGGGAAACAAACCATTATGTGCCTCAGTATTTCACTCTCCTCAGAACAGGATGTCTAAAGGTTCAGCAAAGCTTTATATTCATCTCATAACTGTTGTCCAAGGTCACTTCTCCAAAGTCACCGCCAAGGAAATATATCAAGGTTTGGTTATGATATGGTTAATAGATAACGGAGGTAGCTTACTATGATGCTTGTTATTATCTACGGTAAGCATTCTTTCACTTTGTATCACTTCAACCCTGAAGTGTTGTATTTGGAAACTTTAGAATAACCCACTATCATTAGTTTTGATGATCTTCTGATGGCTATAAAACTCTGCAGCCTGCATGTTCTTACCATATCTTACCCTGATTATTCTAAAGCAAGGGTCACTTAAAGACAGTCTTCACTAATCAATATAGCATTCCTACTGCAGCTTCAGTTCGAGGCGACTTGTGTTAAATTACATTGGGAGCAGATTCATCTGGTGTTCAAAAAATATTTCTATTCAACAGTGAGAGAAATTCATAAAAAGGACCAAAATGTTCTCCCAATGTATGGTATAATTGTAAATGTAAAAAGCAGTCAATGTCCCATTCCCTTTCGGAGTTACAGGGTGTATAGAGCTCCCCTTAGATCTCAGAACAACTGACCCACCACACTATTGTGCTCAGCACAGTGGCGAGGAATCCACTCCGTGAATCTGCATTTGTGTTCTGGCACTTGTCTGCGTCTTTGTGAATATCTAAGGTTATCAGAATGGATTCCTTTCAGTATTGCTGTTTCTGTCTGCATTCCTTCCAAGTTGTGTCACCCTCTCCGATATCAATGTATTTACAGACCTTTGATCTCTCAGTCGCTTATTCATGCTCCAGGAAGGCCTGAAGCACAAGACATGTGGGAATTGTCGCATGTGCGGTTAAAGTCCAGTCGCATGTGCTGTGTCATTTGCACAGCTTTGGGATATTTTTAATTCCATGGTATGGATTTTTTTTATTTTTTTTTAAATGATAAAATCCAACCAGTTGAGACAGGGATATCCCAAAATGGTCTGGGATTACAAGTTGGCAGATGGAAAGTTACTCTGGTGAAAAATATATTGAGTGTGCAAGTTGAAGCCTACAAGAATTGATTGATGAGACAGTGGATACAAAGGAGCAGAGAAAAAAACCGACATTCTCAATTGATTTGGAAAAGGTAAGCGTAATGTTTATTGTGAAAAAGCCACATCTTAAAGAATGTTTCCCAAGAATGTCGTTTAAAATAAAATCACTAAGAATGTAGGCAATGAAATGCTTGCGTGTATTGGGGGCATTTAAATTGGTTTGAAAGTTAATGTCAGCTGAGCAGTTAATCAATTCTATTGCATTACAATTCCTGCATCTATTAACATCATGCAGATTACTCTTGCATTCTGCTTGCCAATTATGTTATAATATCAAAAACAATGAGTAAGTTTGGCAGGTAAACTATTTGAAAACTTTCAACATATGTTTTACATTTGTGCTTTTACCAACCTCTCTGAGTGATTGTTAACAGTAGCCAGCGTGGTGAGATTATTCTGTTACTTGGAATGCTCATTCCCATCCTATGCTTTTGCCACTGATTTTCTCAGTTATTTTGTAAGTTAAAAAAATGTAAATGTTACCAGCGATGCGCTCATAATCTGATGGCTTGGCTTGATAATTCATAAATAAATACGTGTTATAGGCTCGCATTTCTCTAAAATCTAGTGCGCCCTCATTATTGTTGCAGTTTACTGGCATGAGCTGAAGAAATTCATTCAGTGTTGGGAACTTAAAGATTGATGGGGAATTCTCCAGCAGTAGATTGGTCTATTTTGAGATCTTGGACCAATTACCAGGCTTTGGAATGGCTGCATGACCTAAAGCATTCCTTTTTCTCCCAAAAATAGTTTGAGACTTAAGGGGCTGTCCCACTGCGGCAACCTAATCTGCGAGTTCTGGTGAGTTTGCCCTCGACTCATACTTGCAGCATGGTCGACACGTGGTCCTAGGAGGTCTTTGCAACTCTCCTTCATGCTTGAGAGTAGTCCCCGCGTACTCGAGGCCTCAGCTAGGTCGCGGCGTATTTTTCAACATGTTCAAAAATGCCCGTGAGTAAAATAAGGTCGCCATGGAAAAATTCGATACTTTTATTACTCGTAGGTTTAGTCGAAGTAGGTCGTAGTAGGTCGGCATGTTATTCGTAGGTAATCGAGGGTAGTCGAAGGTAATCGAAGGTAGTCGAAGCTAGTCGTAGATAGTCTTCAACATAGTCGAAAGGAGGTCGAAGGGAGGTTGAAGGAGATCAAAGGAGGTTGTCTTCACTCTCCACTATTCGGTGTCCAATTTTCCCGAAGCTAGTCGAAGCTAGTCTTCAACATAGTCGAAGGAGGTTGAAGGAGGTCTTCAACATGACATTTTTTCAAACGCTCCTAAACTATTCTAAACTCTCCAATGAGGTCGCCGCCGTGGGGCAGCCCCTTTAACCTCTCAGTGCCTCACCCTATTAATTGTCAGGTCAAGAGGAGCATCTGTGACATGTACTTCTCCCAGAGGGCACACTGAAATTTGTCAGGATTCATTTTTTTAATTCATAGAATGGACATGGCTTCACAGGCTGAGTCTGTGTTTAATTGCCTATCCTCATTTGCCCCTGAAAAGAAGGTAGTGAGCTGCCTTCTTGAGCCACTGCACTATTGTAGGTGTGTGTTTTACCAACAATTCTGGCAGCGAGCGAGTTCCAGTTTGACCCAGCGACAGTGAACGAACGATGAAATATTTAAAAGTCACAACATTGTGTGTCTTGGAGGGCAACTTCTGATCCTATGTTCTTGCTGCCCGTGACCTAGCTGGTGGAGATGGTGTGCTTGGTAGGTGTTGTCTAAAGCCCCTGTCCCACTTAGGAGACCTAAACAGCAACCTCTGGTGACCTTGCCCGCCACCCAAAAAAAAAATCAATGTTGAGGTGACCTGCAACCTCCTACCACCTCCCACGCATATGTTGAAAACCTTCCTCGACTATGAAGAAAACCGGCTTCGACTAGACCTGCGACTAAAAAATGATCGATGTTTAAAACGACAACTAATTTTTAGTCGAGGCCGGTTTTAATCATGATGAAAAAATAGCAGCAACCTAGATGAAGCCTCGACCACACGGAAACCACTTTCGACCATTAGGGAGAGTGGCCAAAACCTCCGGTGACCTCATGGAAACCTTGGGTGGCGGGCAAGGTCACCAGAGATTGCTGTTTAGGTCTCCTAAGTGGGACAGGGGCTTAAGGAATCTAACTCCCGGTATAGTGAATTGAAGTCCTTCTGTGAATTACTCAGACTTCCAAGCTGCCCACCTGTTGGTTCATGCTGAAGTAGGGATGAAGCCAAAACAGCTCAAAGCCAATAACTTTAACAGCGGTAACTGTGTCCATATTTTATCCATATTGTGTCCATATTTTAAATTTGGAAAGGCATAAAAGCTGTATCCGATACATCGATACATTTTTATTGTTTGAATACAGACCAGCCGGAGGTGGCAGGGAAGTAGCCTTACAGCGCCAGAGACCCGGGTTCGACCCCAACTAAGGGTGCTGTCAGCACGGGGGCACCTCAAGGCTGCGTGCTCAGCCCCCTGCTGTACTCACTCTATACTCATGACTGCATAGCCGGTCATAGTGCGAACTCCATCATCAGGTTTGCTGATGACACCACTGTTGTGGGACATATCACTGATGGGGATGAGTCAGAGTATAGAAGAGAGATCGAGCAACTGTCCATATGGTGCCAGCACAATAACCTGGCCCTCAACACCAGCAACACCAAGGAACTGATTGTGGACTTTGGAAGGAGTAGGATGTTTAGATCTATGGGTCGATGGTTGAAAGGGTCAAGAGCTTCAAATTCCTGGGCATGCACATCTCTGAAGATCTTTCCTGGTCCGAGAACACTGATGCAATTATTAAGAAAGCACATCAGCGCCTCTACTTCCTGAGAAGATTACGGAGAGTCGGGTTGTCAAGGAGGACTCTCTCTAACTTCTACAGGTGCACAGTAGAGAGCATGCTGACCGGTTGCATCGTGGCTTAGTTCAGCAACGAGCGCCCAGGAGCGGCAAAGACTACAAAAAGTAGTAAACACTGCCCAGTCTATCATTGGCTCTGACCTCCCTTCCATCGAGGGGATCAATCGCAGTCGCTGCCTCAAAAAGGCTGGCAGTATCATCAAGGACCCACACCATCCTGGCCACACACTCATCTCCCCGCTATCTTCAGGTAGAAGGTATAGGAGCCTGAAGACTGCAACGACCAGGTTCAGGAATAGCTACTTCCCCACAGCCATCAGGCTATTAAACTTGGCTCGGACAAAACTCTGAACATTAATAGCTCATTATCTGTTTATTTGCACTTTATCAGTTTATTTATTCATGTGTGTATATATTTATATAATGGTATATGGACACACTGATCTGTTCTGTAGTCATGCCTACTATGTTCTGTTGTGCTGAAGCAAAGCAAGAATTTCATTGTCCTATCAGGGACAAATGACAATAAACTCTTGAATTTTGTCTGTACGGAGTTTATACGTTCTCCTAGTGGGCTAGTGGAATCAAGGGATATGGGAAGAAGGCAGGCATGGGTTATTGATTGGAGACGATCAGCCATGATCACAATGAATGGCGGTGCTGGCTCGAAGGGCCGAATGGCCTCCTCCTGCACCTATTTTCTATGTTTCTTCGGTTTCCTCCCACACTCCAAAGACGTACATGTTTGTAGGTTAATTGATGATATAAATGTAAAATAGTCCCTAATGTGTGTCGGACAGTGTTAGTGTGTGGGGATCGCTGGTCGGTGCGGACTCGGTGGGCCGAAGGGCCTGTTTCCGCGTTGTATCTCTAAACTAAACTAAACTAAAGCAGTATTGAATGCAGATCAGTGTTCAGTGAGAATTTAGATTTGCAATGAGTGTTTGCAATGAAACCAAATCATTATCAAAGCTAATTTGCAAAATGAACAGTGGGATTATTGTTTTTGAATTTGAAGCAAATAACTTGATTATGGTTAACTACTTTGCAGAAAGGGATACAGACCTTGATCTGAACCAAAACTAAAAAAAGGTTAATTTGTTGATTAACGTTGTATAGTACATTGCCATGAAGTAATTGCAATGAAGAATTACAAGTATTTTCAATCCTGGAAATATATTGTTGAACATATGATCCGTACCTTACAAGAAAAATTGGCTGAGTTATATAACTTTGGCTTTGCTACATAATAACAGATTAGAATTTAGATTTTCCAGGACATGTTAATGTTCCTGCTTTCTTTGACTTGATATGCTCTGTTGAAACATGTATTTTTGTGCCAATTTATATGCCTATTGATGAGGGCCTCGCCCTATATTTCACAAATATTCTTGAGCAGTAGGTGCTGTTGTTATTTAACAGTTTGAATGAGTGAGCACTGCGATGTCATAATAACAGATGCAAGAGACTGCAGATGCTAGAATCTGGAGCAACAAGCAATCTGCTGGATGGGCTCAATGGGTCAAGCAGCATTAACGAAGTGAAATGGACAGTCCACATCTCAGGTCAGCACCCATCAACTGAACTGGGACTCGGGTAGAGGGGAGTAACAAGTGCAATGAAATGAGGAGGAGAGGTGGGCAAGAGCTGGCCAGTGGTTGGCGGATTCAGGTGAGGATGGGATAGATGCGGGTTTAAACTGAAGATAGACACAAAAAGCTGGAGTAACTCAGCGGGTCAGGTAGCATCTCTGGAGAAAAGGAATAGGTGATGTTTCGCATCGAGACACTTCTACAGACCCTTCTCGACCCTAAACGTCATCTACTACTTTTCTCCAGAGGTGCTGCCAGACCCGCTGAGTTACTCCAGCTTTTTGTGTCTATTTTCAGGTGAGGAGGGGTTGACTGGCAGAGAGAGGGGGTGGGAAGGGTGGCTACAGATGCTGGGAGGTGATACCTGGAGGCCACAAAGGTGCAGATCATGGAATATGATAGGAAACGTAGTTGAACCAAGTGATGGAAGTTGGATCCAAGTGAGGGAAGTGGAAGTTTAGAAAAAAATGATCTTATTGAAGCAATGTTACAAAATTTTGAGATTTTAAAAATAAAGTCTGCAATTTATCCCATCAGATAAAGCATAAAAAGAAGTTTAATTTGACACCTAATTCACTTTCATATCTTCAGTATTAAAGAATTTATGGCCATTTTCATACTCGGAAATTAGCATCTTGTTCCCTATTGCTTTTCCATTGACTTAACACAAAAGCTGTGATCGAGGACAGTCAAAAGCTCATAAATTTCTTAAAAATTAAGATAACTGAAAGAAATTTTCAGTTATTATAGATTGAAGCATTCTGAAACAAATATGAAACAATCTTACTTAGAAGACATGAAAGTAAAGCATATAATTAGTTAGTTACCTAATTGTAGCTAATTACAAAATTCAATTACTAGATCTAAACATCTATCAATTTCTTAAGAATAGATTAACATTTTTAAATAGCCTAAGTGTCCAAATAACATTCACACAATAATTCACAATATATCATAATTTTTAAATCTCATTTTCATGAATTTACAGGCCAAAGGGAAGGAATTGAATGTTTAATACCTGTAAATTAATGGGCATTTAAATCATCTTGCGAGTGAGGATTACTGGAACGCGATCTTTTGGAACGTTCATTTGCGGTGAATTTAACCCCCTATTGGCATGAAAAATACTGCCGTTAGTTCGGGGAATAAAATCACCGTTTCGCATGAAAAATTGTGAATTAAAGGCTTCTTAAGAAGCAATTTTATACATTTAAAGAAACCACTTTCGTTTACCTGTCCCGTGTGTGAAATCCGTCCCCGTTATCGGCGTTGACGCTTCAGGAGCTGCTTTTAAAATTACTCCAGCGCTGACATTGACGATTTAATAAAAATAAAAAATTCACAAAACGCCCCTAGGAACGATTTTTCAGCCAACGCTTGTACTCCAACGAAATATAATTCAGGACAAGGGAGGAGAAACCGCGTTTTAACCCCGCCCCCCCCTTAAAGGCGCCAAAATTGCGCACACGGCCAGTGACAGAATTACAGCGCGACTGAAGGTAAGTTTTGTAACATACCTAAATTAGGGTTTTAAGTGAGATTGACAGGGCTGTGAGAGATTTTCTCCTTATTTGGAAATATTGAATTAGGAGGCTTAGTTTCAGAACAAGGGGTTCACCCATCTATGAAGGCAATTAAGAAATATTTCTTCTGAGAAGGTAATAAATCTTTGGAACTATCTATTGCAGAGAGGTGCGGGAGACTGAAGCATCCAAGGCTGAAAAAGACAGATGTTTGGTCATTAGGGAAATCAAAGAATATAGCAACGAGCAGGAAAGTAGAACCAAGACCAAGACCAAGCCATGATGTAACTGAATAGTGGAGCAACCTCAATGAGCATTTGGTTTAACCTGTTCAGTGCCACCCCCAAGTACATTCGGGTCATGGGCAATATTGAAAACAACAGTGAACAGGTTAATCCTTCTCCATTGCTATGTGACTTTCTGAGGTTTAGAGTTGAATGGTCCAGGCAAAACCCAAACTCGGATTATACTCCTCCCCTATGTCACATGTGTGTTGTCCACTCCTCCAGCTCTGTCCCCAACTCCAGCACCAACCTCTGAAATCAGTATCAGGATTCACATTTTTATTTTGTAATTTGCAATGCCTGGCCACTTTCTACCAAGGTCTGGGTTATTGGAGCTCCATTGCTGCACTCAGTAGGTGCCCAACTAACAGCACGTTGGAATTTCTCAGCAGCACAGTCTAAAAGAGTCTCAAATAATAAGTATATCAAATTATAAGAGTGGAATCAATAAAGATTGGGAAAGGCAGATGGGATTATGAGAAAGATAAAAGACTGAATAAGCTTTAATTGTTTTAATTCTCTATCACCAGTTAACTTCTAAAGGAGTGGGATAGGAACGTAAATTTTCAGGTGAAGTGATTTATCAATATTTAGCTCTAATCACATATCAAAATTCACTTACGTCTAAATGTAACTTTCGCTGCCACTGCAAAACCTCCTCAAGGTATGCTGCCTTTTGCTGCCATGCTTTGTGAGAAAGTGCTTAACAAGATTCACAATTTTACTTTTTTGTATATATTCCATTTCGCAGCAATGTTCCATGGCAGGGCAGTGTAATGACTGAAACCATGGTTTGGATATTTATGCTTGATCCTACATGCATATGTTTTAAATTGTCCTGTCCAATTTACTTTGTAAGGGTCAAATATGCTGATATCTTCAATCCATGACCACAATGGGCAGAGAGAGAATGGTTGGCTTTTATCCACTCCAAGACAGCGAGAAACTGTGTGCAGGTGTGGAATAGGGGTGGTGATTGTCTGGAATGGTGGTTGGTGGTAGATTAGAGACATTAAAAGGACTTTCAGATAGACATGTGGATATGCTGATGATGGATTATATGCAGGTAGTTAAGTGATGGTCATGGCATGTTTGGCACAGAGATTGTGGACCGAACGGCCTGCTCTTATGCTGTACTCTTCTATATTCTATATATAGATCCCACAAATACCACTTATGCTGTTATTTTTTTTTCAATAAGATGCTGTTTTTAATTTAGAAGCATACAAAGCAATAAACACTGCAGAACAATATTTCTGACCAAATGGATATTTTCATTTGGTGGGAATCTCCATTTACAGAGAATAATTATTTCAAAATTTCTTGTTTGGAAAATATGATATTTTAATAAACTCTTTTGGCATTTAGCCTCAGCCTCGTGTTTCGTCACAATCTTTACTTTAGTCTGTGAAAATGTTGTAACAGTTAGAGAGTTTTAATTTCTGGCTGGTTTCATAACCAGTTTGATGGCATCACTGACTATGATAGTCATGGATCACTTGGACAAGATGCTTCACAGGGACAAGGATATTCCACCCCTCAATATCAGTTGAAGCCTGTGGCAATTTCTCTCAGGTCATCTCATAACACTGACCCTTTGCCTTTGATCTGGAAATGAAGGCTAAGATAATAATTCCTATGGGAAGATGATTGCTTAATTTGAAATAGTTTTAATTTGAACTGAAAAATAATAATTTTGAGATAATCTATAATCTTAGATTTTCCGGACACATTTTTAAAATTAAGAATGTTCAAAATAAGATGCTAAAAGAGAGGTGGTAATGTCATAAGGAACAAAAGTAAGGATGGATAGAGTGGATGTGGAGAGGATGTTTCCACCAGTGGGAGAGTCTAGGACCAGAGGTCAAAGCCTCAGAATTAAAGGACGTTCCTTTAGGAAGGAGATGAGTAAGAATTTCTTTAGTCAGAGGATGGTGAATCTGTGGAATTCATTGACACAGAAGGCTGTGGAGGCCAAGTCAAAGGATATTTTCAAAGCAGATATAGATTCTTGGTTGGTACGGGTGTGAGGGGTTATGGGGAGAGGGCAGGAGAATGGGGTTAGGATGGAAAGATGGATCAGCCATGATTGAATGGCGGAGTAGACTTGATGGTTGAATGGCCTAATTCTGCTCCTGGAACTTATGAATTTATGAAATTACAAGACCATTGGGGCTGTTCCCCCAATGCAATATTCCACCACTCACCCATAGCCCCCAACTGCGCAGGCGCAGCTGACATTTTTAAAGTTTAAAATGGCAATAATGTAAAATATAAGATCAATGTGAACGCATCTCACTTTCCCTCTTCAGTCTCCTATTCCCCTCCTCCATTAGCCTCCCTCTCCCCACCCTCCACCCATCCTCCTCCGCTTCCTCCATTCACTCCCTCCCTCCCCTCCTCTCTCTTCCCCCTCCCCTCCTCCATTACCTCGCCATCCCTTTTCCTACCCCTATCCTCCTCCATTCCCCCTCATCCCCAGCACTCCCTCCCCTCCTCTTCACGCTCCCTCTTCTTTCCCCTCTCCTCCTCCCCTCCCCCACTCCTTCCCTCACCTCTCCCTCCCTCTCCTTTCCCCTACCCGCAGTCACTCACTCCCTCCCTCCATAACCCCTTCCCCTTCTTACCCCCTCTTCTCCCTCTATCCCCCTCCTCCCCCACTCCTCACCTCCCCTGATCCCACCCCCCCACTCTCCCTCCTCACCTCTCCCACTTTCCCCTCCCTCTCCCTGCCTACCCCCTCCTCTCCCTCAATCCCCCCAATCTCCCTCCTCACCTCCCCAGGATTTTGATGTAAACCACTGCCGGCCCTGTTTGCTCCACCACATCAGCGATGAAGTTGTAGTTGAGGCGGGGGCTGTCGGAGGGGACGGGCCGAGCGGCCTGGAGCCGCGGAAGGGGGAGAGGGAGGCTGAGGCTGTGCCCTAGACCTTGCCCCGCTTCTCTTCCTCCCCGCGGGCCTGGAGCAGCAGTCCCGGACCCCGAATTGGCTCGAACCCCAGCCCAGGGCCCAGAGCCGCGTTCAGGGCCCAGTCCATGTCTGTGTCTGCTTCCCAGCGCCCAAAGCCCAAATGAAAATCGCAATGTTTTATTTGATGGAATTCTCAATCAAAATTGCGTTTTTATTTTTAAAAAACTAAACACAATGTTAGCTGTTAATGAAAACGGAAGAATTTGATTAAAACAGAGTTTTTTTGCACATCGCAATATTTTATGTAAATGAGATTCGGGATCCCATTGTGACATCACTGTGATGTCGAACGCTGCTAGAAAAGTGGAAAATGGAAAAGTGGTTTAAAAAGTGTTTTTTGTAAAGTTGATTCATTTACATCCCAGGACAATGGTGAGTAAGGTGGGCCAAAAATTGTTTTGGGATATCACGTCCATTCACCCATACAAACAAACAAGATAAGAGTTTTAGTAATATACTAGACTAAGTGGGACCCGTTAGGTCCCTGTCACACAGGAGGCCTGGTCTCCCAACGCAACCCGTTACCCAACGCAATATTCCACCACTCACCCGTTCCCCCAACGCAACTTGTTCCCCCAATGCAATATTCCCCCACCCACGCATAGCCCCCAACTGCGCAGGTGCGGCTCATTTCCCCTCATCCCCCAGCATTCCCTCCCCTCCTCTACACCCTCCCTCTTCTTTCCCCTCTCCTCCTCCCCTCCCTAATCCCTCCCTCACCTCTCCCTCCCTCTCTTTTCCTCTACCCTCAGTCACTCCCTCCCTCCCTCCATAACCCCTCTCCCCTCCCTATCCCCCTCATATCCCTCTATCTCTCACCTTCCCACTACTCACTTCCCCATCCCCCCACACTATCCATTCTCACCTCCCCCACTGCCTTCCTCTCCCTCATTTCCCACTTCATACCACCCCCACTCCCCCCTCCTATCCCTCAATCCCCCCCACTCTCCCTCCTCACCTCCCCAGTATCTCGAGGGTGCCGCTCCTTTCCCTCCTTGCGCGACCGGAGCAGCAGCACCGCTGCCCTCAGAGCCAGGCTCAGTGCCCAGGCCTCGGATCGACGGGGACTCACCCCGCCCCCGGATCCCACAGTAGCAGTCGGCGTCAGAGCCAGCCTCAGCGCCCAGGCCCCGGATCGTCGGCGCAGCCTCTCCCTGCCCGGCTTCTCCCGTCTCCGGAGCCGTCCGCCACCGCCAACAGACGCAGCCCCAGCTTCAGCACCCTGTGGGCCCGGGCCGTCTCCGGAGCCGTCCGTCACCGCCAGCAGACGCAGCCCCAGCTTCAGCACCCCGTGGGCCCGGGGCGACAGAAATTAAAATGGAAGTAATCTTACCCTTGTCGCCATTGTGAAAAATAGATGGCGATCTGAATTCTGGAAAGGCCTCAACTGCGCAGGCACGGCTGAGGACCCGTTGGATGCCCTTTGCGATGGCAGTAAAGACGCGTACGGGAACTTTCCCCCAACTGCGCATGCGCGGGTGGGGGTGCTATTTTAAGTTAGTTTTGTTTTAACATTAATAACTTTTAAAATATATTATCAATCTGAACAAAACTTGTTTCATTTACAGCCCAGGACAATGGTGAGTAAGTTGGGCCAAAAATCGTAGCGCTATCGTGTACCGTTTTTGTGCAAATCGAGGTACAATGCAAACCTGCAGATAACAAGATAAGATATATATAGATAGATGAATGATCTGGGGCTTGAGTGAGCAGGACAGGCAACTTCTTAACTAGTCATTTAAAAATATTTTGGAAGTATCAATGCATTGGCCGGGAAGAAGATACAGTTTTAAGGTGTGCATTCAATTTCAAATCAAGGAGTAGAAGAGAATAAAGATTAGATTTGCAGAGATAAAATATGAAAAAAGCAATTGTTATTAAATTGCATTTAACATTAAAAAAGATTCCAAACAGAATTAAATCCTCAAGTAAAGAGACAGCATACTTGCAATAATTAATTTTTGGTAACCAAGAGATTAAATGGCAGGATGAATAACAGTAACAAAAAGGAAATCTATTAATCAACAAGCTTTAAATGTATGTTGCAGCCTTCGTACATATTCACAATGTAAGTGTTCATCTTCAAAGTAACCAATACTTTTAATGGTGAGGGCGACAGTGAAATGCAGTTTTGCAAATGCAGAGAATCGTGGGCAATAAATGTCAGACCTTCAAATTTAACTGCACAAATGCTCTGAAATCCTATCAAATGTAAGTCGTCTATAGAGCAAAGTACAAATGGGATTTATGGTAAACTACGTCTTCGAACAGATGGAAAATATTGCAGTGTAAATTATGGCCTTTACCGTTGCTATTTTTCAGAAGCTGCTGCACTATTATGAGGTATCCCAGTCAGTGGGAAAAGTAGAAAACATGCCAAATATTTCTCTACATGTTGTTTATTTACACTTGAAAAAATGATTTTCCTAAGTGGCGGACTTTATTTCAACTTTAAAACATTATTTTGATCTTTTCAAAAATATATTCCTCTGCAAAGCAGGTGTAACACCATTGAAATTATTAGCTATGACTTTTATCTATTACTACTGAAAACACCAATAAAATACCATGAGTGATTTTGTTTTAACGGCTTTACTTCTTTCTGCCTCAATGAAATTCAAGAGAGGGGCGGCACGGTGGCGCAGCGGTAGAGTTGCAGCACTTGCAGCACCGGAGACCGTGGTTCAATCCCGACTACAGGAGCTGTCTGTTCGGAGTTTGTACGTTCTCCCCGTGACCGCTTGAGTTTTCTCCGAGATCTTCGGTTTTCTCCCACACTCCAAAGACGTAGGTTAATTGGCTTGGTATGTGTAAATTGTCCCGAGTGTGTAGGATAGCATTAATGTGTGGGGATCGCTGGTTGGCGCAGACTCGATGGGCCGAAGGGCCTCTTTCCACACCCTATCTCTAAACTAAACTAATCTAAACTAAAGAGCAAATAAAGTTAGATTCAATTGAATATATTATTTTGTTGCAGGAAAGTAATGTTTTGCAATATGTTTCTATTTCTGAAGTAAACTAGTTTCACTTGGAGGTTACTAAAGGGCCTGTCCCACTTGGCCGTCATTTGCGTGTCATTTACGCGACATCATTTACGCGTCACGACACACGACGCGCACGTGATGAGCATGTGGTGAGGCGTGGTGGCGTAGGCGCGCGGTCGCGCGTGGCGCCCCAGGATTTGGGGATTCACAAAATCTCCGTGCGCCACCTGCATGACGCACAAATGACGCCCAAATGGGACAGGCCCTTTACGCTTTGAAAACAAAAAATAGTCTTGCAGGTCACATGCTGGCAGTGAGAAGGATTATGGCATTACTTTCCACATTGTCAAGAACTTGTTGTGAAGACCGGCCTATTGGCAGCAAGGTATTGGACAAATTTCAAATGAATGAGTAATTAAAAATACCCTGTCACATTTTGTTTAAAAAATAAATATCAGAAGACTTTTAGATGTTTATTTATTGAGCTTTTAAAGATTCATAAGCTTGGCCATCCATCAAACTTTGCATAAACCTTCATCTATGTTTGTTCTCACATGTGGTTAACGATTACAGTCTTCTGTGCTCAATAAAGCAGCTCATAAATAACTACGCATATATTGGTATCTTCCTCCCACTTGCCCAGTGATATGAACTTTGGCTTCTAACATGCCATCATCTCACAACTAAATTCCTCGCTCATATCTAAATTATTTTGTAGATTTGTCAGATTCTTTACTCTTAACCTTCAATCTTTGGGTCAGGCTTTAATCGTCTTGTGTACACACCCTGGTATTTTTTGTCTTGAGTTTTATATATAATATAACCGTTGTTGTGAATCTACTGCAATAGATGTTATCTAAATGCAGAGGTGCTGAATTGTCAAAATCAGGCTGTAAACATTTGCCCTCATATTCAAAATAAAAATCTGGAAAATAATACTTGCCAGTCTTGAAGGACTAGAGGGTGTGAGCTATAGGCAGAGGTTGAGTGGGCTGGGCTCTATTCCTTGGAGCGCAAGAGGATAAGGGGTGATCTTATGGAGGTGAATAAGATCATGAGAGGTATAGATCGGGTAAATGCACAGAGTCTCTTGCCCAGAGGAGGTGAATCAAGGACCAGAGGACATAGGTTTACGGTGAAGGGGAAAAGATTTAATATAAATCTGAGGGGTAACTTTTTCACACAAAGTGTGGTGGGTGTATGGAACAAGCTGCCAGAGGAGGTAGTTGAGGCAGGAACTATCGCAACATTTACAAAATAGTTAGACAGGTACATGGATAGGACAGGTTTGGAGGGAAATTACCAAATGCTGGCAGGTGGGACTCGTGCAGCTGGGATACTACCGTTGGTCAGTGTGGGTAAGTTGGTCCAAAGGGCCTGTCTCCAAACTGTATCACTCTATGACTATAACAATCATTGCTGATTGTCTAACATATAAAATTACTAAGAAATTGTAGCTTTTTTTTGTTTAGATCTATTTTTCTGATAATATTTTTAAAATATATATTTTCTTGAAATGACAAAATCTAATTATATCTTGGATGTTTCTTAGCAGCAGACTGCCAAGTTACTGAACTAAAACCAATTATAAAGCAACTACGAAGCTCTAAGTTTTAATTTTGTTTGTGAATACAATTGCTGTTCTCAATGTTCAGTTACTCCTTAGTTCTGCCAGGATCAAGCTATGACATGGACTCTCTTCAAGAAATACAAAACTAACTATCTATTTCATCTCAGGAGCTGCACACCCAATTTTTTCTAAAGGATGTACCAATTTCATAAATGCCTAGGTGTAAAAAAATGCAATGGAAAATTTGCAGGAACTAAATACTGCTTAGAGAGACACAAAAAGTTGGAGTAACTCAGCAGGACAGGCAGCATCTCTGAAGAGAAGGAATTGGTGATGTTTCGGGTCGAGACCCTTCTTCAGACTGGTTAGGGATAAGGGAAACGAGAGATATAGACGATGATGTAGAGAGATAAAGAACAACAAATGAAAGATATGCAAAAAGGTAACGATGATAAAGGAAACTGCTTGCTGGCCATCTTTCTTCAAGTTCAGCATTTGTATCATTTGGATGAAATATTTTAGATAACCTTCGCCTTAAGTTTATGGATATCAAAAAAACTGCAGATAATGGAAGCCTGAAGTAGAAGTAGGAACATTGGGCAGGTCAGGCTGTACACAGTGCAGCTGTGTTTCCATCCTTTTACATTTACTTACACTTCCAACAATGTTTGCATTTCATGTTTCTAGCATTTGCCATTTTTAGGCCTTTCATATTCATTTGATGTTTAACAATGAAGTAACCAACTCAGTCCATGATTGATTCTGCTGGTAAAAAGTTACATGTGCAATATCCACCGCTGTGCTCAAGTGGAGCAGGTTAACATGAAGCACAAGTGGACCACAAGATTGTGAGAGCAAACCCAATACAATTTCTACTGTGAAGCACTTTTCCAGTCTGTTGCAATTTAGTTTTTCTATTTTCATACACCAAATGCTTAAATGTCTCAGTTCCCTGGTTTTACATTCTGGTTTGTTCTTATTTGGTATTTTCAATGTCGGGAAGGATAACTATACCTAAAGCAACATTTAAAATATCAGTTTACAACATTGGCACTAACATTGCTTTTTTATTTGAGCTTTTTATACTTCTGGAGATGAAATTATATTCTTGCAAAAAGTTTTAAAAGCTAAATTATATTTATATCTTTCTATTTAATTTTTTATCTCCAAATTTCTCAAGCTTAGTACCGTGCTTGTCTAATAGAGTCACACAGTGGTACAATGTGGAAACAGGCCCTTTGGCACAATTTGCCCACACATGTCCCATCTACACCAGTCCCCCTTGCCTGCATTTGGCCCATATCCCTCTAAACCTCTCCAAGCCATGCACCTGTCTAATTGCTTCTTAAACATTGTACCAATGTATTACTGGCAGGATGCTTGAAGTCAGCAGAGGAAGACAAGGCTATTAAGTTGTCCACTCTCGATGTGTATTCTGCTAAAAAAAGAGGGGTTATTACGAATATAAGCTACTTTTTTGCAGGATATGCCGTATTTTAGCAGTAGAGATGAGCAGCTTGACTACCAAGATGTGTTCCGCTGGGGTCGGTGCTGAAGCCGCGGGGTATATTAATGATTTAGACGGGTGAATTGAAGGCTTTGTGGCCAAGTTTGCAGATAATACGAAGATAGGTGGAATGACAGTTGTGTAGAGAAAGCAGGGGCTCTGCAGAAGGACTCAGACAGGTTGGAAGAGTGGGCAGAATGGAATAGAGTGTAGCAAAGTGTGGAGTCGTGCATTTTGCATATATGAATATAGGCGTAGACTGCTTTTTAAATGGGGAGAGAATTCAGAGATCAGAGGTGCAAAGGGACTTGGGAGTGCTGGTGCAGGATTCCAAAAAAGTTAATTTGCTCATCGAATTGGTGGTAAGGAAGGTGAATGCAATGCTAGCATTTATTTTGAGACGGCTACAATACAAAAACAGGGATGTAATGCTGAGGCTCTATGAGGCACTAGTCAGACCGCATCTGGCGTATCGTGAGCAGTTTTGGGCCCCATATCTAAGGAAGGATGTGCTGGCGTTGGAGAGGGTCCAGATGAGGTTTACGAGAATGATCCCAGGAATGATTGGGTTAACATATGATGAGTGGCGGCGCTGTCGTACAGCAGCGGCTCGCCTGCAGTCCGTCTGTTTTTACTTTTGTTGTTGTTTTCTTTTGTCCTGTTTTAGTTAAATTTTAGTTTATTGGGTTGTGTGGGGTGTGGGGTGTGGGGTGTGGGGTGTGGGGTGGGGGGTGAAACATGACTTTTGTCTCTTCCTTCGGGGGAATGCGACTTTTTCTTGTCGTATCCCCCTTCTCTGCCTCCGTCTGCGCTGAGGCCTAATGGCGGAGCTGCCGGCCTCCAACTCCAACTGCGAGCGACCGACCTCGAGGCTCCGGAGGCAGAGCCAGGACTTACCAGCGCGGGGCTGGCCAACTTCGGGGCTGCGGTGGCGTTCCGGCGGTGGCGACCGAGGACGCTGGTGGCGACCTGAGTCCGGAGGCTCGGCCGCGGGCCCAGTGGACGACATCGTCGGGAGCGCGCAGGTCACAGGTGGGTGACCTGTTTTTCTGGAGCTCCCGCAACTACAGCTGCGTCCGCTGGACTGGAGGGCGGCAGCTTCATCCACCCCAGGCCGCGGAGTTTGAACCGGCCCGTCACGGAGCACGGATTCAGCCGCGGGACTGACTTACCATCACCCGGCGGGGCCACAACATCAGAAGCCTGGATCGCCTCAGCGCAGAGGAAGAACAAAGCGGGAAGAGACAGTGACTTTAAGACTTTTGCCTCCATCACAGTGAGGAGGTGCCTGGTGAACTCACTGTGGTGGATGTTAATTTGTGTTTATTGTGTGTTTTGTTATTTATTATTATATGTATGACTGCAGGCAACGAAATTTTGTTCAGACCGAAAGGTCTGAATGACAAATAAAGGAATCTCTAATCTCTAATTTGAAGGGACTGGGCCTGTACTCTCTGGAGTTTAGAAGGAAGGGGGGACCTCATTGAAACTTACTGAATAGTGAGAGGTCCGGATAGAGTGAATGTGGAGAGGATGTTTCCATTAGAGGGTGAGTCTAAGACCAGAGGCCATAGCCTCAGAATAAAAGGATATACGTTTAGAAAGGAGATGAGAAGGTTTCCTCAGAGGGTAGTGAATTTGTGGAATTAATTGCCACAGACGGCTGTGGAGGCCGTTAATTGATATTTTTAAGGCAGAGATTGACAGATTCTTGATTTGTACAGATGTCAGGAGTTATGGGGAGAAGGCAGGAGAATGGGGTTGAGTGGGGAAGATAGATCGGCCATGATTGAATGGCGGAGTAGACTTGATGGGCCGAATGGCTTACTTCCGATCCAAGAACTTATGAGCTTATAAAGATGTTGTGGCATACAGTCATCTATATTGTACTTAGGAGAGATATGTTATCAAATCCCTAAAATGTATTGTACACTTCCTGTAATCATTAGGTCTAGCAAGTACTGCGTACAGTTTTGGAACTGGCCACCACCCTTTGGCAGATTATGGTTTATTGATAATCAATGGATGGGCGCACATGAATTCCAATCAGAGCAACTGGCTTTCATACACCTATCTTAGGCAGCAGCATATTTGCTTGCACATACTTTTATTTTTTGTTTTGCAATATGGGCAATAGACAATAGACAAATACTGGCAAGACCAGTATTTATTGTTCATTTACAGTTGCCATTGTGATGGTGAGCCACCTTCTTGAGCCACTGCTATCCATCGAGTGGAGATATTTTGATCACGCTGTTGAGTGGAAGCTCCAAGGTTTAGACCCAGTAATGATGAAGAAATAGTGTTGGATTTCCAAACAATTATAATATGCAATGTAGAAGAGAACCTTCAGATGATTGTGTTTCCATGCACTTGAAGGCCTGGGTGGTAGAATGTGTGGGTTGTGCTATAGAAGTAGCCTTGGTGTGCACAGGTAGGACTGCTACAAAGTGATAGTTGCATTCCTAAGAAACCTTGTGTTATAACAAAATGATATAAACACAATTGTGTCCATGGGAAAAGAGGCTTAGTGGCTAGAGAATTTCAGATTTGCAATAACAATGTTATTTTCCTGCAGGTTTTACAAGAATAGTCTTTTCAAGAGCAATAAGTGAATTTTATTTCTGCAAGCTAAAGATCCTCAAGGCTGTGCTTTACTTGCTATATATTACGTCTATCCAGAGGGAAGGTCTCGACCCGAAACATTACCCATTCCTTCTATCCTGGGATGCTGCCTGTCCCACTGAGTTACTCCAGCATTTTGTGTCTTTCTGCGGGGCAAACCAACATCTGCAGTTCCTTCCTACACATTATTTGTTTAGTACCTTGTCAATAAAGATGATTTATTGTCAATTTTAATGGCCCCCCCATGATTAAAGTAGCATCCTGTGTTCTTAAGAGTTAATAGTGTCTGATTACTGTTGGGTGGTTACACAGAAACAGGTTTTCTCCCCATATACTGTTTAAATCCAAGACAACTTTTTTTTCTGCTTGTCAATATTCAAAGTAATTTTTAAGAGGTCCTTTCGTTCCTGATCGAAATTGAGTAATAACCGGCCACTTGTAATAGTTGTCCTTGATTCATTACTTACGTTATATCCAATTTGTGTTATGGAAACACGTGTTATAACAGAACTACATGCAATTGCATTGTAATTTGTGGATGGTAGGCACTGCAATTTATTTTTGCTTGTTGAACAAGGAATGACTGCTTAGTGGTGAATGAGCTGCCCATCAAGTCTACTCCGCCATTCAATCAAATGAGCTGCTTTGTCCCAGGTGGGATCAATCTTTTTGAGAATTGTTTGAACTACACTCCAGCCAAGAGCAGAGTATTCCACAGTGTTGCTGGTGTGGCAAGGTTCTGGGGAGTCACTGGTTTCACCATTCCCATCCTCTGAGCTGCCCATGTTACCACGGTCATTATGTGGGATGTATGAAGGAAGGAACTGCAGATGTTGGTTTACACTGAAGATAGATACAACATGCTGAATTAACTCAGCGGGACAGGCAGCATTGACAAAAATTGCTGAAGTCTGTTCGACTGAGTAACTCCAGCATTTTGTGTCTATCTTAATAATGTGGGAGGTTCCGTTCACTGTGTGTCTATGCTGACTCTCACCCCCAAGCACGTGGACGGTCGCGGACTCAGCTGTGTCATTGATTTCAACTTCCTCTTGGCAGTGGTGTCACTGGCACTTTTTTGCCCTGATTGTTATTTACCATTTACCAGTCCATATTGTCAGGTAACTCGGCACATGTGATAATGAAGTGCCGTTGGATCATTGAGGATTAGTCGCATGAAAGTGTGGACTGCTTCATTTGCTGCATTGTGCAGTCATCAGTGAAATTGCACACTTCTAATCTTACGTTGCAACGAAGGTCAATGATGAAGCAGCTAAAGCAGGGTGAGCAAAAGCCACTGCTCTGAGAAACCTATGAAGCGTTGTGTAGGAAGGAACCGCAGATGCTGCTTTACACCGAAGATAGATACAAAATGCTGGAGTAACTCAGCGGGACAGGCAGCATCTCTGGAGAGAAGGAATAGGTGACATTTCGGGTCGAGACCCTTCTTCGGACTGAGAGTGAGGGTAGAGGGAGACACAGAGACACAGGAGGGGTAAGGTGTGAAAACGAAACATCTGAAGGCCCTTCTTCAGACTCATTGTCTTAAATCATGAAGCATTGTCTTGGGGATGGAATGATTGACCTACAACAACCACCACTGCCTTATTTTGTGGTGTCTGATGGGTTTGTGGCATGGGCATTCACTCTAACCAGAAAATTACCACAATTAGTTCATGTTTGGACTGCTGTAATGTGGCCTGGCACAGCATGAAACTTAAACTGGACAGTGTAGAGCAAGGAATTGGTGAGCAAGTGCCATTTGATAATAATCTCTGCACTGTCCTGACACCTTCTATGCCTTTTGTTTAAGAAGGAACTGCAGATGCTGGAAAAATCGACGAAGACAAAAATGCTGGAGAAACTCAGCGGGTGAGGCAGTATCTATGGAGCGAAGGAATAGGTGACGTTTCGGGTCGCGACCCTTCTTCAGCCCAACACCTCCGCTCAGTTCGCAATAACCAACCTGATCTCCCGGTGGCTCAACACTTCAACTCCCCCTCCCATTCCGAATCCGACCTTTCTGTCCTGGGCCTCCTCCATGGCCAGAGTCCCACCGTAAATTAGAGGACAGCACCTCATATTTCGCTTGGGCAGTCTACACCCCAGCGGTATGAAGATTGACATCTCCAATTTCAGGTAGTCCTTGCTTTCTCGCTCTTTCCCCTCCCCTTCCCAGCTCTCCCACAGCCCACTGTCTCCGCCTCTTCCTTTCTTCTTCCCGCTCCCCCACCCCCAAATCAGTCTGAAGAAGGGTCTCGACCCGAAACGTCACCTATTCCTTCGCTCCATAGATGCTGCCTCACCCGCTGAGTTTCTCCAGCATTTTTGTCAACCTTCTATGACTTTGTTGATTAATAATAGACTCTTCATGTGTAATTAGCTGGATCGGTTTCTTCTGCTTTGTATAAAAGGCGTGCCTGAAAGGTTTCCATATTGACAGGTTGATGGTAATGTTCTAACTGACCTGAAGCAGCATAGCTAAAGGTGCTCCTAGTTCTGGACAAAGATCTTCAGCTAGGACACTATTGGGACTGGTAACCTAATTGTAGTTACTTGCAAAGCAACTGTGCCTTAAGCCGAGAATACCTTACTTTGTGCCTCTCCATTATTTTTTTATATTTCTTTGCTCGCAAATATTCAATTTGAAGATTTGTAGGTTAATTGGCTTTGATCAATTGTCGGATAGAACTAGTGTATGGGGTGATCGTTGCTCAGTGTGGACTCGGTTGGCCAAAGAGCCTGTTTCCACATTGTATCTTTAAGCTAAACCAAACTAAACTATAAGATGCTTTAGTCAAGTTACAGTCAGAGAGAATCATGAGAAAAAGCTCCAGTGGTTAAGAGTTAAACCCAGCACAAAGGAAAATGGTTGTAGTCAATAGGGAACAACCATCTCAGACTCATAACATTGGTGCAGGATTTCCTAACTGTAATACTCAAAGCCCAAACATTTAAACTGTTTCATCTATAACCATCCTTTCAACAGAAACAAAGACTGATCTTGGTCTGTAGCCTCCTGCACTGTTACAAAGGGGCAGCATAAGCTTTTGGAACTACAGCTTATTTTTCATCTGGGCATGTTATAGCCTGCAGGTGTCAATATTGGATTCACCAACTTAATGTAACATGAAAATCAAAATTGCGCAGACGGTGGAAATCTGAAATAAAATAGGATTTTTTTTTTTAACTCAGTAGGTCAGGCTGCATCTGTGGGAAGAGAAAATGGTAATGTTTGTAGTCGAAGATTCTTTGTCGGAATTGGGGAGTAAAGAAAAGATGCTTTTTAAACTGCAGGAAAGAAGGAGGAAGATGGGTGCGTTTGAAAGAGTAAAACCAGAGTGACCAAGCAGATAAGATGTAAACAAGATGTCTGGTCAAAGAGTGAATGGGAGCAATTTGAGGATGAGAACATAGACAATAGAATGTAGAAGCTATGAAATGCAGAGCAGAAGACTTGTCTGTAAGTTAGGCTGGACATCTCCACAGCCAGAGGGGAAAAAAACAAAAAAACTGGATGGGCCATTGGCATAGCAGTAAAGTTGCTGCCTCACCGCAATAGAGACCTTGGTTCAATAATGACTATGGGTTCTGTCTGTACGGACTCTGTGACCTGCATGGGGTTTCACCGGGTGCTCTGGTTTCCTCTCACATTCCAAAGATGTGCAGGTTTTAGGATTAATTGGCTTCTGTAAATTGCTCCTAGTGTGTAGGATGCAAAACTGGGATAACATAGAACTAGTGTACAGGTGATCTTGGGTGGGCACGGATTCACTGGGTGAAGGGCCTATTTCCACCCTGTATCTCTAAACTAAACTAAACTAATAGACAAGCTGAGCCAATGTCACAAATAGCCCGGTGTTACAGACCGAGAAGTCAAGTTATCTGAAACTGTAGCATTTAATAATGTGCTGAAGGGTACATTGCAGTCTTCTGGATTTAATGTTAGATTCTCAAACTTCCAATAACGTGCTGCTGATTTCAGTTTGTATCGTGACATTTGTGCTTGCCATTCCGCTCCCTGTTAGTTTACTCCTTTTTTTCCTTTCATTTGTAGATAGTTGTAAGCTTGTTGTCTGGACAGTAGGTTAGACTACATAACATTACCTAGACTTAACATGAGCAGCATATTACACAAAGGAGCTTCACTGTCCATTCAAGGGCTAGAATATTTCCACAATTACTAACATTACCTTTGTTTCACCCATTACTCTCCCCTCCTTCCCTGCCACCTACAGGCCTAATTTGCAGTCTCCTTCCTAGTTTAGAAAGGTCTCGGACTTCAAATGTTAACTGTTCCCTTTACACATCTCTATCTAACCTGTTGGGTTTTTCCACCAATTTCTGTTTCTTTTCAGGTTTCCAGTATCTGCAGAAACCCACACAATGCTGGAGTAACTCAGTGAGTCAGACAGCAGCTCTGGAGTAAACCGATGGGTGACATTTTGGGTCAGAACCCTTCAGTATCTGCAGTTTCCTTGCTCTTCATTCCCTTTATCATAAGTGTGGTCAAATCAATTCAATTTGCATTTCCTCACATTATGTAAAATCAGGGGAATTCGATGGACACAAAACGCTGGAGTAACTCAGCGGATCAAACAGCATCTCTGGAGAAAAGTAATAGGTGACGAGATGTTGCCTGACCCACTGAGTTAATCTGGCTTTTTCTGTCTATTTTCAGTTTAGACCAGCATATAGGGCGGCATGGTGGCGCAGTGGTAGAGTTGCTACATTACATTGAATGCAGTGCCGGAGACTCGGGTTCGATCCTGACTACAGGTGCTGTCTGTACGGAGTTTGTACATTCTCCCTGTGACCTGCGTGGGTTTTCTCTGAGATCTTCGGTTTCGTCCCACACTCCAAAGACGTACAGGTTTGTAGGTTAGATGGTTTGGTAAATATAAAACTTGTCCCTAGTGGATATAGAATAGTGTTAATATGTGGGGATCGCTTGTTGGCGAGGACCCGGTGGACCGAAAGGGCCTGTTTCCGCACTGTATCTCTAAACTATACTAAACTAATCTGCAGTTCCTTCCTACATGACCTGATAGCCTTAATGTCTTAAGTGATGATTAACATTCCTTCCATGCAATAATGTATGTTAATTATGGCCATCTCCAAGTAGAGAGATTCTTATTTCATTGTCTTCACATTCAACAGCATTTTATTATGGGATCCCCACCATTAACATGTCAAGTGTCCCTTTTCTCTGGTAGCTTGACAGAACCCACCAAATAATTACCTTGTTTAAAAAACTAGTTCAGGGATTGGGTAGACACAGATGCTAGAGTAACTCAGCAGGACAGGCAGCATCTCTGAAGAGAAGGAATGGGTGACATTTTGGGTCGAAACCCTTCTTCAGACTGAGAGATAGGGAAGAGGGAGACTAGAGATATGGAGGGGTAATGTGTGAAAACGACAGATCAAAGCAGACATTGGTCAAGGACATGTAGAATGGATCATTTTTTAAGAAGGAACTGCAAAGACTGGCTACCTGTCTGACTTTTTAAAGGTTTTCCATCATGTTCAATGCTTTCCACTTACCGAGATGAATGTAGGTCAGCAGCATTCACAAAGCTGAGTAGCATCAAGAATAAAGTTTGTTTACATCTGGCTACCTCGTTAAATAGGAGCTCCCTCCTCCAATGGCAGCATGTGTTTGTTAATTTGTTTGTTAAGGGTTCTGACCCAAAACGTCACCCATCCGTTTTCTCCAGAGATCCTGCCCATATGTGTTTTGCCTGTAAGAACTATTGCGTCAACTCGCTGAGGTTTCTTCAGCAAGTTTCCAAGTCTACATCTACCAATGAAAAATTAGGGAGGCACATTCATGGAGACATTGGAAACCACAAATTCCATTTAGCATAACCATACTTGAAAAAACATTGCTATTCCTTCAGCTTCTGAGAGTCAAACTCCAAGAGCACAGTGAGATCACATGAACTGCAATGGTACAGGAAGAATAGCTCATATTAGCTTCTCGTGGAATAAGGTATCTTGCAATAAATGCTTGCCTCGCCAAAAGTGTATGGATTCCATGAATGATTAATAAAGAGCGGACTTTATTCATTCCAGTGATTTGATCCACACTCAGACAACAGCAAATTCTTTCATCAGAAGAATTGCTTGAAGTCAGAAAGTGCCATTGGAGAGAATTCGTCACTATTGATCATTGTGAGATGAATACTTAACCGTTTCTACTCTCACTAGTGGGCACAACGTTAATTTTCTAAAAAATCCCAGCATAACACACTACAAAATATCGATGGTTAATTCACAGTCTAAAGTCAGTTAGTTCACCAGAGGTAATCATTGCCTTCAAGGAAGAAGAGGGGAAATCATTTAAGAAATAAAAACAATATTTATGGCAATTGGGTTCGTGCAATTAACTTTCTCTCATTCCTTCACAAGTATTTTCTTAATTGTTTCCTAAAATGTATTATCTATAATATTGTACCAAGATTCAATGTTCTTTAAAAATCCCTCAAATGTACCAGTTACCTGCCTTAGAAATGGACTGTTACATGGAGAGAGGCCTGCATAAAAACTGATGCTGGGAATCTGGTCCCATCTGATACACAGTATACAACTTGCTCTTTCCCAATTGAGCTGATGAGCTCCACCTCCTGAGTCACTTTGAGAGCTCATTAAGTTTCACCCCACCTGTCCAAATGACTTTTAAACATTGTTGTATCCATTTCCTCCAGCAGCTTTTTCCACACAACCACCATCATCTTTGTAAACATGTTACTACTATTGTTCGCTTTGAACCTTTCCCCTCTCATCTTAAATCTTGATTCTTGATTAGTACAGGTGTCAGAGGTTATGGGGAGAAGGCAGGAGAATGGGGTTAGATCAGCCATGGCGGAGTAGACTTGATGGGCCAAATGTCCTAATTCTACTCCTATTCCTGATGACCTTATTGATGTCCTTCATAATTGTACATGTACCACAATACTGTTATCCCTATGCTCTTGGGGCAAAACACCCCCGTTTATCCAGGTTCCACTTGTAACTCAAGCCTACCAGACCAGGTAATATCCTAAATATCTTTATGAATCCTTGCAGCACTCTTTCCAGGTTAATAACATCCTTTCATTAGTTAGGTCACCAGAATTGCACACAATTCTCACCAATGTCCAGTACATTTGTACCATACTACCCCATAATGTACTTGGTGTTCCATTTTTTATTTATTATACCGCTCCACTCATGATATTGAATGCAAGCATCATTTTCGCCAATGTAAAATGGATACCGAAAGAACATATTTTTTTACCCCAGTAATTTTAAAATTAAAATTAGTGTTTTTTTAAATCATAACAATGAAGTCGGCATCCTGGTAAGTATGGATTTGTCCCTGATTTGTGTCATATTTTTGTGCCCAGTGATTAGTTTATGGGTTGTGGATGTCCCAGTTAATAGGGAATAATTAATACCACACAAATACTTGGAAATCCTTGCTTTCTGAAGATAGACACAAAATGCTGGAGTAACTCAGTGGGACAGGCAGCATCTCTGGATCGAAGGAATGGGTGACGTTTCGGGTCGAGACCCTTCTTCAGGCTGATTCAGTTTGCTGACTTCTGCATATTAAATGAATAGCGGAAAATTGCAAACTGTGTGTGCAGAAGCAGAAGAGAAACAGCCAGCTTTGTTAAATTGGCTGCCCTATTTGAGTCTAATAGATAAATAAAATCTCCCAGTGAACTGTCAGAGGGCAAAATTGTGAAGCCAGCACCCTGGCACTTAGCTCCATTTTGCGGCTTTCCAGGAGAAGTAACAGTGGGCATTAAGTACGCAAGCCCACGTGAAGCCGAGTGTACTCAGTGTCGATGTTAATCATAGCACCATGTCAGAGAAATTTCTCATCATTTCTGCTATAACATTGTTGGATGAATGCAAGAAATGCCACCAGGTTATTTTATTATGCAGTGCATAGTGAGGGAATCAAGAGGGGAATAATTTTAAGTGGTTCCCTGAAGGAGTGCGGTTGATTACGGAACAATTGATTGCACTGTCTTTATGCATGATTTAATGTTCGTTGAAAAATTAGGGTTTTCCTTTCATCCACTTAAAGACAGCATATCCAAGTCACACCAGAAAGAGGATGTTCTGTCACTTACTGACGAGTCCTCACTGCAGGGATAATGAGATTATAAGACTGTACTAGTGGGTCCAGGAGCACAAGGTATATAAGTATATTAGTACTGTATATAAGTATATTACAGGTAGGATCAGGTGTGATTTAAAAGTTTTTCAGATTGTTAGCTTGATGGATTTAACTTTTTGTGGGGCTTTGGGGCCACACAAATAAAACCTTATCTTGTATGAATAAAAACTGTAATTTGGAGTACAGTTTCCAAAGCACATTAACTAAACAAACATGCATTCAGTCACAGCTCATAGAGTCATTGTCGTAGAGTCATAGAGCACGGAAACAGACCCTAAGGCCCAGCATGTCTATGCCAACCAAGGTGTCCCTTGGGACTATACTAGTCCCACCTGTCAGCATTTGGCCCATATTCCTCTAAACCTTTCCCATGCATGTACCAGTCCAAATGTCTTGAAAATATTGTTATCGTTTCAACCACATCCTCCGGCAGCTCATTCCATATACCTATGTGACAAAATTGTCCCTCAGTCATTGGAGCAGAATTAGGTCAGTCAGCCCATCGAGTCTACCCTGCCATTCAATTATGGCTGACCTATCTTTCCCTCTCAATCCCATTTTCCTGCCTTCTCCCCATAACCTTTGACACCCTTACTCATCAACAATCTGTCAATATCCGCTTTAAAAATGTTCAATGACTTGGCCTCCACTGCTGTCTGTGGCAATGAATTCCACAGATTCACCACAATCTGACCAAATAAATTCTTCCTCTACTCCTTTCTAAAGGTATGTCTGAGGCCATGCCCTCTGGTCCTAGATTTATCCTCTCCACATCCAGTCTATCCAGGTATTTCACTATTCGCTAAGTTTCAATTAGCTACCCCCTCTTTTCCTCTGATTCTTGATTCCCCTACTCTGGGTAAAAGACACTGTGCATCTACTCTATCTATTCCTCTTGTGATCTTGTACATCTCTATGAGATCACCTCTCATTCTCCTACTTTCCAGGGAGTACAGTCCTAGCCTGGCAACCTCTCCCTATAGCTCAGGAGCTCAGGTCCCGGCAACATCCTCGCAAATATTCTCCGCAAACTTTCCAGCTTAAGACCATCATTCCTATGGCAGGGTGACCAAAACTGACTGATGAAGGTCAATGTGACAAAAACCTTCTTGACCACCTTATCTACTTGTAATGCCACTTTCAATGCATTATGTTCCTGCACTCCTAGATCACCCTGCTCTACAACACTACCCAGAGCCCAGCCATTCCTGCCATGGTTACACTTCCCAAAATGCAACACCTTGCACTTATCTGCATTAAACTCCATTAACCATTCCTCAGTCCACTTACCCAAATGATCAAGATCTTGCTGCCAGATAACCATCTTCAATATCTACAATACCACTCACTTTAGTGCCATCTGCAAATTTATTAATCATGCCATGTACGTTTTCATCTAAATCGTTGATCTAAATCACAAACAGCAATGGACCCAGCATTGATCATGGAGGCACACCACCAGACACATGCCTCCAGTCTGAAAAACAGCCTTCCACCATTGCCTTCTGCTTCCTTCCATGAAGCCAATTTTCTATTCAGTTGCAGGCTCACCCTTCCAGAGCAGCCTACAGAACCTTGTCAAATGCCTTGCTGAAATCCGTATAAATAACATCCACAGCTCTGCCCTCATCAACGTTTTTTGGTTACATCTTCAAAAAACTCAATCAGATTCTTGAGACACAATCTCCCACGTACAAAACTGTGCCAACTTGTCTATCTAAATGCATGTAGATGTTAACCCTCAAAGCTTCGTAACTTTCTAACCACAGACGTTAGGCTCATTGGCCTCTAGTTCCAGGGTTTTTCATGAAGCCCTTCTTCAATAGAGGCATGAAATTTGCCTCCCTCCAGTCTTCCAGTACCACAACCATCTTTAATGATGATTCATATCACAGACACGGCACCTGTAATTCCTTCTCTAGATTCCCACTTTGGCCTTGAACATATCTGATCTGTCCCGGAAGATTTGTCTACCTTCATATGGCTTAAGACGTTCATCACCTCCTTGACCTTAATTCTGATTGCCCTCAAGGCATTTCCATTGACTGCCCCACGTCCTTAGTCTTCATGTCTTCCTCCATGGTAAAAACAGCATGGACAAGTTGGTCTAAAGGGACTGTTTCTGTGCTGTATGACTCTGTGACACTATTTGGATCTGAAGCGGGAAAGGTCATGGATGTTGTTGATAAATGCACTAAAAAGTAAATTGTAAAAGTTACTTGCTCCCCAGGTTCAGACCATCTTCAACCGTAAGCATTCAATTGCAGTTTGCAGCCGCATGACACATTAAAAGATTTTTGTGTCAGTAATGAAATGAAAACCTGGCATAGGATTTAATGGGTAGGCATATGAAGATGGGAAAATTAATAATATTGTTTTACTGAAGCAAATAAGGATTTTTGAGGCAAAATAACTGGATTCCATTGTGCCAATGACAATTCCCTTCTGCCTTTGAATAGGAAAGATTTGGAAGGATATGGGCCGTGCGCAGGCTAGTGGGGCTAGCTTGGTTAGTCAATTGGTCAGCATGGATGAGTTGGTCCCAAGGGCCTGTTTATGAACTGTGTAACTCTATAACTCCAAAATAACATCAGATAACAGTACCAATGAGAAAATAGCCTTGGCTCTCCTTATACCTCAATGATACCTAAACCGGCACGGTGGCACAGCAGTAGAATGGCAGCCTTACAGCACTTGCAGCGCCAAAGACCTGGGTTCGATCCCGACTACAGGTGCTGTCTGTACGGAGTTTGTACGTTCTCCCCATGGATTTTCTCCGAGATCTTCGGTTTCCTCCCACACTCCAAAGAAGTACAGGTTTGTAGGTTAATTGGCTTGGTATAAGTGTAAAATTGTCCCCAGTGTGTGTAGGATAGTGATAATGTGCGGGGATCGCTGGTCGGTGTGGACTCGGTGGGCTGAAGGGCCTGTTTCCACGCTGTATCTCTAAAGTAAACTTAACTAAAATGGAAAAAACTATTTATCGATGTTTTGATTTGGATGAGGGTCAAAGTGAGCCTTGGGAAATGCCAAAACATTATGATGGGGTGCTGCACATTTCTGAATGTTATCATTGGTTGAAGTTTCATTCGGAGTTTAGACTAGGAAACACAGAAGATCAGAACAAAGGATCACAACATGCACTTTGCAAACTAACCATTGCAGACAGGAAGCAGCATTTTAAGGAGCTCAATTTCTTTAAAGAGTTCTGAAATTGCATTTTTTAGACAAATTTGCAATCAGGAAACTGCCATTCATCTTGCTTATTTACATTTGCCAGACCATCTCATATTTTCTGTTAAGTTTGCTTTCAGTTAGCAGATGTTTGCTCTTTTGCACTATGAAATAAGACATGATTGCAAGATAAATGATTAAACATTAAGCTCTGCTGTCTACATGTTTGATATGATTTTCTGGTGTGTTTTCCCCTTATGTACCGTAAAACCTTCCACATCAGTAGGCTCCAAGTACTGGGTTTAATTTTAGTTAAATAGCATTGACGACTGAACACTTTAAGGTCTGGCTGGTTTCAGAGAGCACAGGAAGTATGCGATGTCTTTCTCCAACAAACCATGATGTACATCCTATGCTGTCACTACCGTATGCTCACTGCTGCTAGATGCAGCCATCTCTGTCACTTGTCTGGAACTAAAGAAAGTCCTTAACCTGTCATAAATGTGCATTCCCTAAGCTGCTGCCGTGTTACTTCATCCATGATGCCACTTCATCATGTCTACTGCTCTGTTCGGGCAGAGATTTGGTAGTAATGGAACTCTTCTCAACTGGCTACCTATAATAAATTTCTAAACAAGTTGAAACATCTTCAAATGTGAGATCCAAAGCTTTGCAGCGTAAGTGGAGGTGCACTTCAGAGATACTTCTACTGACCCAGTGCAAGGAAAGATCCTCAGAAAGATCCCTTTTGTGTTGCACCAGCAAATACGCCTCAACTCAACTAGCATGTTAAATGTACTCAGTATATACCTGGGGCGCCGTCGAGTATGGCTGCCCTGCCAGCAGCTGCTAGTCTTTGCACCCTTTTTTTATTTTTAGTTAGGTGAAAGTGTTTGTTTTGGAGGCCTTTTAGTGGAGGGGGGAAGGGGGAAACTATTTTCTCAGTACCTACCTGGTCGGAGTTGCGGCTTTTCTCCGAGCCGTATCTTCGCCCCTTCCTCGCGGCCTACGGGCAGACTGGAGCGGCGTTTTCCTGCCGGGACCGGCCAGGACTTCAGCTTCGGCGGCGGCACAGCGCTGAAGCACCATCGCTGAGTGGGCGATGCCTAACCCAGGTCGCCGTGCAGTAAGCTCCGGAGTGCTGTGACAGCCGGTACCAACATCGCGGAGCTGCGGTCTGTGGTCTGCGGAGCTGCGGTCTGCGGTCTGTGGAGCTTCCAGCCGCGGGCGGCGCTGAGCTTTTTAAACACCGCGGAGCCTGGGATCTCACGACGAGGTCGCCAGATTCGGAGCATCGACCAGCGCGGCTCTTGGACTTCGGGAGCCGTGGTTTCATGGGAGGTGGCGGCCTCTCCAGACTGCTGAGAGTGTTCACCCGACGCCAGAGCTTCATCATCCGGCGAGAGGGCCTGAGGCATCGGGCTGCCATATCGGCGACTGCAGAGGCCTCAATAAGCCCCGACTATGGGTGAACTGGGGATGGGACTGGACTTTGCTGCCTTCCCCCACAGTGGGAACCATTGTGGGGGGATGTTTTTATGTTATTGTTAAATTCTTTAATGTTATCTTTATTTGTGTGCTGCATGGCAAGTCAAATTTCACTACACCAATTGGTGTATGTGACAATAAATGTTTATCTATCTATCTATCTATCTATCTATCTATCTATCTATCTATCTATCTATCTATCATAATGGCCCAGATTTCCTTGATTGGAGCCACCAACACTGTTCTGGATGAAGCAGCATCCTGTGGAGAGAAATGAACAGATATCGTTTTAGTTCATGATCTTTCTTCAAACTTCTTCAGTCTGACCAGAATCATCGTCTGACCATTCCTATCCCACGAGTTTCCCCATCACTTATTTTCACAAGATTCCACCATCTGCAGTTTCTTTTGTCACTTTTCTTGATTGGAGCTTGCTGTCCACATTTTTCATTCCGCAGAGTATACGAGATTGCATTTTGCTGGTCAAGCTCTGAAGGCGGATAGTGATTCCAGGGACAGCAAAGATGTGACTGAGCAAAGCAAGTGGACCAGAACAACCCTCACACCCAGGTCTGCCGTACGGCAAAGCTGGCAACATTTACCACTGCGTCTGAATCTATCTAACTTCTTGTGAACTCCAGCAGAACACTGCTGGGAAACAGTCAATAAAGCTAAGCCATTAATATCTGGATACAGTCTGATGTATTTGGCCAGCACTTCCAGTATAAAACACAACAAAGTACAGGCCAATAACTTTCCCTTATCTTCAGTTTGTAATTCCATAAAATCACCCCATTTTATTCCAAAGTGTTTGTGGGGGATGTTGAACTTCTTGTAAAAGGAGTGTCAGGTGTGGTGCTAATAGTAAAAATCTAGAATACGACCCAGCCCATTACAGACACACCTACTTCTGAACTACAACATGTTTTCCTGCCGTGAACTTCAAGTGTAGCTGCGTTCTTACCATAGATGATGGCTGCAGACAAGGTTCCCAGAACTCAGTGAACCTAGCAGGTAAAAACAGGTGGGATCGGCCAGATCAAGCAAGTAAATAACGCTGCTGCATTCTCCACAAGCCTACTGTGATTACTCTTCTCAAACAACCTCTTGCTGAAATCTTTGTGTCAGGACTCTCTTGCCTTTTGCTAATCTCTTCTCCCCAGTCAATTAGTCCCCTAGTGATTCCTTGCCATGACAATTCCTAACCCTTGGTGATTCTTCTTCCATGGCAATCCCTATCCCAGGACAATTTCCTCGATCAGTCTTGATGGATGCCTCCCCAGCAACTCCTCCCCCACCCCACAGCCTTGCACACCATGGCTCTGACTCTCTCATCACTGCCTTGCAATCTCTTTCCCTCTTTGAAACTCTTAGCTCCTAACATCCCTCCTCACAGACCCCGACCTCTTGAATCATCTCTACAGACATTGGGTAACAGTTCTGGCAGCTTCTCAAATGTGCTTGCAGCTGAACAGGAAATTAAGTAAGAAAATTCAATCAAAATGCAACCATTCAATGTGGCAGGTTGTCTGCATCTCCCACCTTTTGAGCTCCCCTCACCATTGACACGTCCACAGCCTATGTCTGCCATCCCCATGTATCTGTGCTGACGATTTAGTCAAATAATGATGTTTCCGTTTTTGCTGAAAGATAAAAGTATTCCTACTGATGGGGCAATAATAATATGTATTTATCCTGGTGTGTACTGTACAATCATATGTTTGTGCAAAACTATTTGTTATGATTTAATTATAAAGATGTCCCAACCAACATCAAACACTTTGTCAGGCACATGGATAGGAAAGGTTTGGAGGGATATATGCCAAATGTGAGCAAGTGGAATTAGCTTGGACGGGGAATCTTGGTCAGCATAAACTAGCTGGACCAAAGGACATGTCTCCATGCTAGATGACTCTATGACTGACAAGTGAACTGTGCTGAGTCCATGGTTAGTTACTACGTCTAGTCACTCTGCAGAGATGGTGATCACTGTAGATTATGTGAGGAATCCTGAGATATTGGATATAGGACCTTTAGTCTCTTTGGTTGCATTTTTCAAATGCTCCACTGTTTTTTTTTTTCAGATTACAACAGCGGTAACCTGAGCTTTAGTGAGTTATCCAGGATGAATCTCTTAGAGTCATAGTCTACAACCTTCTGTCCAACTTGGCCATGCTGCCCAAAAGTCCCATCCAAATTAATCTAGTTTGCCTGCCACTGGTCCATATCTTTCTAAACCCTTCCATGTAAATGTTGAAATGTCTTTTGCACATTGTTATTTTACCTGCCTCAACTAGTTCACCACTCATTTCATATACCCACCCCCATCTGTGTGAAAAAGTTGCCACTCAGTTTCCCATTAACTCTTTCCCATCTCAACCTAAACCTGTGCCCTTGAGTTTTTGTCTCTTAAATGCAGTTTTCTCTCCGTCTATTTCCCTCAATATTTTATACCCCTCAACCTTCTACGCTCCAAGGAATAATGTCATAGCCTGCCCAATCCTTCCCTATAGCACAGGTCGTCGAGTCCTAGCAACATCATCGTAAATCTTCTCTGCACTCTTTCCAGCTTAATGTCATCTATCCTGCAGCAGGGTGACCAAAATTGAATGACCTCATGAACATCACATAAAATTGTAAAATAACATTGAAACTTCCATACTCATTTCCCTGGATGATGAGGGTCAGTACGCCAAAGCCTTCCTGACTTTTGTATCTATGAGCAATGTACTTTCAGGGGACTGTGCACGTACGTTTTGAACCCTCGGCTCTGAACATTCCACAGGCCTCTACACTGCAAAGGCGCTGCCCTAGTTTCATCACAAAATGCAACACGTCACACTTGAATCAAACTGCATTTGCCATTCCCTGGCCTATTGCTCAGCTGATCAACAACACACTCATTTTTGATAACTATCTTTATTGTCTACAATAGCATCTGTTTTTGTGTCATATGAAAACTTCATAATCATGCCTTGTACATTCTCATCCAAGTAATTGATATCGATGACAAAGAGCAATTGCATAGACCCTGAGGTGCATTACTAGTCACAGACCACTAGGCTGATGAACATCCTCCCATTACTGTCCTCTGTGGCCGCCCACCAACTTTGTATCCAGTTAGTTAGCCCTTCCTTGATCCTATGCAATCTAACCTTCCAGAGCAGCCTACCACACAGAACCTTATCAAAGGCCTTGCTGATGTCTATATAGTCCATGTGCCCTCATCAATCTTCAGTTACATCTTCAAATCAGATCAGATCAGATTATTTAATGACCACACAGTCGCTGGTGGAATTCATGTTCAGTACAGGATGTTACACAATAGGCTGATTCCAGTCAAACATAACATAAAACACAACAACATACAGTATACAGTACATGCACGAGGTGGCTATGTGATGTTGTCATAGAGTGTTCAGAGTTCAGAATTGCATATGGGTAGAAACTGTTTTTAAATCGTGATGTTTTGGTGGGCAGTGAGCTGTAGCGCCTTCCTGACGGCAGCAGGTGGAAGATGTGGTGAGCTGGGTGGGAGGAATCAGAAATGATTTTCTTCACCCTTGACACGGACCGTTTTAGATTGAGTGATTCTATTGATGGGAGGGGAGTGCTGATGATTTTGGATGCTTTGTTGACAATGCGCTGTAGTTTATTACGGGAGTGAGTGTCTAAACTGCTGTACCAAACTGTTATTGATGAAGTGAGCATGCTTTGGATGATGGCTGTGTAAAATCGGATTAGGATACCTCATGCATCAGCATGATGATTATTCCAGTTCAAACTGTCTTTCCGAATGCATGTCTATCTTATCTCTTACAATGCTCTCCAGAACTTTCCCACTTGAGTCCATAGTTCCCAGATTTTTTCTTGCAGCCCTTCTTAAATAGAGGCACAACATTAGCTACCTTCAAGCCTTCTGGTACCTGTGTCTAACAATGATTCATATTTCAGCCAAGACTCCTGAAATGTCTTCTCTAGTTTCCCACAGTGTTCTTGGATATACCTGGTATCATCAGGCTCTGGTGATATATCTACCTTCATACATATTGCGTTGTCCAGCACCTCCTCAAATTTATTACAATTCTCAAGGCATCGCCATTAACCTTCATGAATTCCCTCATCTTTGTGTTTTTTTCCTCCATGGTAAATGCAGAGGAAAAATGTTAATTGAGGCCCATGTCTTGTGGCTCCACGCATAGCTGATCACTTCTGTTTTTGAGGGGCCTATTCTCTCTCTCGTTATATTTTTTCCTTAATGTACAAAAAATCTCTTTGGATTCTCCTTACTCTTATCTGCCAGAGCTATATTGTGCCCTGTATTGTCCCCTGACTTCCTTCTGAAGTGTGCTCCTCATTTCCCTGTACTCCGTCAGGGATACATTGGAACCCAGCTGCCTATACCCAAACCATGCCTCCTTTTTTTCCATGACCATTGCCTCAATTTCTCCCAGTATCCCGGGTTCCTTACTCCTACTTGCCAGGAACATGCATATCTTGACTGTCAGTGTCACACTTTTCAAAGCATCCCCCTTTCAAAATGCCCCTTTGCCTGCAAACAATCTACCCTGTCTGAAGAAGGGTCTCGCCCCAAAATGTCCGTCACCCTTTCCTTCTCTCCAGAGATGCTGCCTGTCCCGCTGAGTTACTCCAGCATTTTGTGTCTACCTTCGATTTAAACCAGCATCTGCAGTTTTTCTTACACAAATCTACAAACCTGTACGTCTTTGGAGTGCGGGAGGAAATAGGAGATCCCGGAGAAAACCCACGTGGTCACAGGGAGAACGTACAAACTCTGTACAGACAGCACCTGTAGTCAGTATCGAACCCGGGATACTGCAGTGCAGAGTCTGGCCCTGATTTTCTTAGTATCCCTACACTATTGACTATTATATTTGTGCAGTTGGCAGCGAAAAACAGCATTCTGACATTTATACAAGTTAATTGGCTCATTATCTGCTTCAGAAACATTATAGGATCATTATTGCATAGGTGTTTTGATTGGCTGCTGGTGTTTGTTGCTACAACGGTAATTTCATTCTCTGTGATTGTATATTTTAAATGCCATGCACCTCTCAGTGACTATATGCTTCAGAATTATGACATTTTATAGTCTGCAAGTCAGACTGTACCTGTTCCCTTCTCTGCTTGAGCACATTCCTTATAATTTCTGGATGCAAACCTTCATATTGTGATCCACAGTACATATTTACCTTTAAAAAAAATTACATCTCAATAAATATCTCATGAGCTTAATTTAGCACCCAGCTACTCAGGCATCATCTCCTAAAATTGGAGGTGGTTTTCAAAAATCAAAACTGAGGGGAGTTATTAGGGATGCTGACAACAATCTCCGCCAGGGTGAAAGTACGCTGACGTGAATCTGGGCCCCTGCCCTCACTGAAATAGTTCCTGTGATTCACATACAACAACTGAAAGAGACGTCATCTGGTGGAATTAATGTGTGCTGGTAGAAAGCCCCAAAGAAATCATATTAATTTGGATCCAGACACTCGACTCGAAATATCACCTATTCCTTTTCTCTGGAGATGCTGCCTGACCCGCTGAGTTACTTCAGCTTTTTGTGTCTACACTCAGGTCAAAGCCCAGGTCAGCCTGTGCCTGAGACAAGGATATGTGGGACTAATGGCCAGAAGGCTTGGATGTGCATGCCCTCGTGCAGTCAGTGTTCATGCAGGCACCACTTGGATTGTTGGTAGCCAGGTCATGCCACTGTGCCATTCAACATACCTTCTGATGAGCGCAGCATGTAAATGTGTGAGTTATCAGAGTTACAGTCGGTGAGCCTTTGGAAGCTTCCGACTGTTTTGTTGCAAAATGGCAGATCCTGAAGTTCTGGTTTCTGTTGTGGAGGCAAAGGATGTGGGGCATCTATTTGAATCTATTTTATGCTGGCTTTTGAAGGGACATTGAGGCATCTAGGCAGTAGTCTCAGTGTAATGCTGCAGAAATGAATGGCATGGCCTGCCAGCAGAGGTAGTTGAGGCAGGAACTATCCCAACGTTTAAGAAACAGTTAGACAGGTACATGGATAGAAGGAGGAATATGGACCAAACACTGGCAGGTGGTACTAGTGTAGCTGTTGGGCTGAAGGGCCTGTTTCCACACTGTATCACTCTATGTCTCTACTATATGAAATTGTTGCATGCGCCAATAAGTGCACTTTATGGTCATTCTGCTGCAAGCCTGGGACCACTTTGAATTTTTCCAAATGTGGGGTATGGGCCTTGCTAACTTTCCTTTCCAAGAATAACATCCATTTGAGACCAGGGAATAAAGTGTGAGTCATACGTGTGAGAGAAAACAGGGAATTATAGACCAGTTAGCCTGACATTGGTGGTGGAGAATATGTTGGAGCCAATTATAAAAGGTGAAATAGCGGCACATTTGGATAGCAGTAACAGGATCTGTCCGAGTCAGCATGGATTTACGAAGGGGAAATCTTGCTTGACTAATCTGGAATTTTTTGAGGATGTAACTAGGAAAATAGACAAGCGAGAGCCAGTGGATGTAGTGTACCTGGACTTTCAGAAAGCATTTGATAAGGTTCCACATAGGAGACTAGTGGGCAAAATGTGAGCACATAGTTAGTGACATGGATGGAAAATTGGTTGGCAGACAGGAAACAAAGAGTAGGGATTAACGGGTCCCTTTCAGAATGGCAGGCAGTGATTAGTCGGGTACCGCAAGGCTCGGTGCTGGGACCGCAGCTATTTACAATATTCATTAATGATTTAGATGAAGGGATTAAAAGGAAGTAACATTAACAAATTTGCAGATGACACAAAGCTGGGTGGCAGTGTGAACTGTGAGGAGGATGCTATGAGAATGCAGGGTGACTTGGACAGGTTGGGTGAGTGGGCAGATATATGGCAGATGCAGTTTAATATGGATGAATGTGAGGTTATCCACTTTGGTGGCAAAAACGGGAAGGCAAATTATTATCTGAATGCTGTCAAGTTGGGAAAAGGGGAAGTACAACGAGATCTGGGGGTCCTTGTGCATTAGTCACTGAAATTAAGCATGCAGTGAAGAAAGCTAATGGCATGTTGGCCTTCATAACAAAAGGAGTTGAGTATTGGAGCAAAGAGGTCCTTCTGCAGTTGTACAGGGCCCTAGTGGGACCACACCTGGAGTATTGTGTACAGTTTTGGTCTCCAAATTTGAGGAAGGACATTCTTGCTATTGAGGGAGTGCAGAGTAGGTTCGCAAGTTTAATTCCCGGGATGGCGGGACTATCATATGGTGATAGCTTGGAGCGGCTGGGCTTGTATACTCTGGAATTTAGAAGGATGAGAGGGATCTTATTGAAACATATAAGATTATTAAGGGATTGGACACGCTAGAGGCAGGAAACATGTTCCTGATGTTGTGGGAATCCAGAACCAGGGGCAATAGTTTAAGAATTATGGGTGGGCCATTTATGGGTGGGAGACGAAGAAAAACTTTTTGACCCAGAGAGTTGTGAATCTGTGGAATTCTCTGCCTGAAGGCAGTGGAGGCCAATTCTCTGGATGCTTTCAAGAGAGAGTTAGATAGAGCTCTTAAAGATAACAGAGTCAGGGGATATGGGGAGAAGGCAGGAACGGGGTACTGATTGTAGGTGATCAGCCATGATCACATTGAATGGCGGTGCTGGCTCAAAGGGCCGAATGGCCAATTGTCTATTGTCTAACTCAGGAAAGAAAAGGTGTTGGCTAGCATTTTTTTATTTATCTGATCTTTCTCTGCAACATTATATTCTGGACTCTGTTTCCTTTATTTTTTTGGACTACCTGATGTGCTTATGTAGTTTGAATATAATAGTCTATGGTATGACTTGTCCAGATAATGATGATTGGTGTTCACCAACACTGGTATCCACCAAGGGCGGCACAAAGACACAGCGGTAAAGTTGTTGCCTTATAGCGCCAGAGATCCGGGTTCCATCTTGACTACAGGTACTGTCTGTACGGAGTTTGTATGTTCTCCCCGTGACCTGCGTGAGTTTTCCCCGGGTGCCCCAGTTTCCTCCCACACTCCAAAGATGTACAGGTTTATAGATTAATTAGCTTCAATAATGATTGGAAATTGTCCCTAGTGTGTAGGATAATGCTAGTGTATGGGGATCGCTGGTCGGTGCGGACTGGGTGGGCCGAAGGGCCTGTTTCTGCACTGTATCTCTGAACTAAACTAAATATGTTCAAAAATGCCTGTTATTTTCCAAAACAGAAACTGGCATCAAATTTGGTATATTTGCAAAATGTTGGCCTCAATAAAAAGTTCAAAAGGGATTGAGAGCTTTGGGTAGTGGAGGTAAGTATTAGTTTATTATTTTCACGTAACCGAGATAAAGTGAAAAGTTTTGTAATTCATATCGTAAATGACTACAGTTAAACAATACTTCAGCACAACAGGTGATGCAAAAAGGGAAAAGAAACAGAGTGCAGAATATAGTGTTGCAGCTGCAGATAATGTGTAAAGAAAAGGGTTGCAAAGAGGTAGAAGGTGAGGATTAGCGAGCTGTGTCTGGGGCTATTGGTCAGGGCCTAGGTCAGCCTGTGGCTGAGACAAAGATACTTGGACATAATGGCCAGAAGGCATGGATGTGCTACCTGGATTCAGTGATCATGCCACCATTGCTTGGATTGTTGGTAGCGGGTGCTGGAACAACCTAGGAGCCAGGAGATTCTACTGGCATGAGGATAGAATTTAAACGTTACCATTGTGTTTCTTTAACAACCTTAACATGTGGTCCATGGATAAAAAGCTTGGAGTATTATGACGAGATTAAAAATGGCAGCTCTTTGTTCATGTGCATGTCACAATAGTAAAGATAACTTTTCAGAATCTTTTACCATTAAATTATCCCTGAACCCAAAAGTGAATACACATTCTAAATCAATGATTACGTTAGTTTATCTGAGTTACAAGAAGCCACAGCCCAATGGAGCAGGATATTAATATGTATTTTGATAAAAACTGGGTTCAGCGTACAATGATCGGGTTGACTAGGAAGTTGTAAGGCAATGTAGTTCTTCCAAAGAAGGGAAGAACTGTCAGTACTCATATTGCCTGTTCTTCACCATCATCACTTCAACATTGGATTTTCACTTGGATATTGAGAAAACCATCATTATTTCAGCGGGACAGGCAGCATCTCTAGAGGGAAGAAATGGGTGATATTTCAGGTCGAGACTCTTCATCAGGCTGATCAGTCTGAAGAAGGGTCTCGACCCGAAACATCACCCATTCCTTCTCTCCAAAGATGCTGCCTGTCTCTCTGAGTTACTCCAGCATTTCGTGTCTATCCCAAATCTGATGTCAGTCTCACTATGTGATTAATGCAGTTTGGCCCACCTCTAAATGCTGGGCTGTTGGCTACCAACTCTACTGCAAACATGGAGAATCACTATTACTGATGTGAAATTGTAACTGTTTACTACTGCTCTCAGAAAATATCTGAAGTAATAGGCATTCTATCACGAGCTGTAAGTGAGCTTTCAGTGGTATACAAAGCTGTAATTACTGTTTTGTGAGCAACCTGATCCTAAAAAAACTAATTACATACATATGTATTTCTATTCAACAACATGAAAATTCCAAAAAAGATTTGCAGTTTGATTCTTTGTTTAATTCAGCTTCCACTGTTACATATTGATATTTTTGATTCAGAACTCTACTAGGTTTGTTAAGCTAATTAATGATAATGTGCTTTTTTCTTCATGAGAATTTGTTCATGTGATTTAACTGCTGTCCTATCTTGATGACATAACATAAGAAATCCCATTGAACTGATGTTTAACAGCAATAGATTTCAGTTTAACAGAAGTTCTCAATGCAGAAGTGAGCAGATTATTGTGAACTTTCTTGGAAGTCATTGCAAATTCTTACATTTATCCTCCAGATATTTGAGATTATATCCAGTTAATATATACATGAGTAAAGCTGAGCCCAATATTACTTACTGTGGTGAAATGGGAAGAAAGCTTGGGAATTACATAAAGCAGTGCAGCACACAGGCTGCTTTTGCAATTTAGACAATAATTCCTTTGGCCAATTTGACAAAAGACAGTTTCCTTGGGCAGTGCCCAATTACATGCCTTCAACAGTTTTGTGCTTCTTATCTGTCCAGTAGGAAGGAAGATGCAGTACTCATGGGAGCAGTAGGACAGGTCTAGGACAAGTAGTAGGACAGGTATAGGCGGTAGTGACACATAAGCCATACCACATGTAGAACTCTGAGAACCACTCTGAGTCACAAAAATAAATGTGTATGCAACTTCTTGATGTCTTTAGCTCTTGGTTCACCTGAGAAGTACATTCATGGAATCTGCTTTCTTCAGGTGGCCATTGAAATTGAATTATGGTCCTTTGTAAATTCAGACCGTTTTAACTCTGATTCTCCCTATTATTCATGCGGTAGACCACATTAAAATTGTCACTACCAATATAAAATAAGATTAGGAAGTAAGGTTCAGTTTGAAGGAGCTTCATGCATTATAATTCCAGGTGGCTAAGGGTAATTTCTGCAAATCTGTGACATTTTCCTTACTGTGAGAACCACGCACAGTTAAAGAATTTTTCAAAAATGTAAGAAAACAACCTATGGAGCTCAGTAAAGATTTGTCTGTGTCATTTCTTATCCCAAGTGTGCTTGGTTTTAGAATCAAATATGATTTCAATGGAGCAAATTTCACCTTAGTTGAGGATGCGCACTGCTTAATATTTAAAACGCAGCATGGTTTACTGCAGGGCAATTCAAATCGAATGGAAGGAATCAGTCTGCCTATTCACCACCACATTTACTGAGAACTTCCAGTGGACTGGATGCAAATTGATGGCGTGTGATGTATGATACTGCAGTCCACAATGTTGCAGATGCATGCTACCATATTGGCTGTTGTCACTGCAAAAGCTGACATACCTCCCCATCCCTTTGTGGGTTTCCTTTGACAAATGTTGGAAGAAATTGATGGGTAAGAAGGTTTTATTTAGTTGCTTCTCCCATGGTACGGCATGCATACAAGATCTCTCGAGGTTTAGCGGATTGTATACATATGATCTCCCTTGGGGTCCTGGGGCTCTGCATATGATATATTAAATTTCTGGGATGATCTAAGGGCTATGCATTCAACTCATCCATTTCTGTAGCAGTCTGGAGAGGCTGCCCCTCGTTCAACCTGTCCTCGCACTATTCCCTTTAGAGTCTGCATATTTCCTTTTGTGTTATAATGTTACTCACTAATTCCCCTTGGTGAGTGATTTCTCTCACCGCATCAGCCAATGTGCATTCTAAACATTATTTTAAATGAACATATGTTTTTTTTGCCTCGGGGATATCGAATGGTGAAGATGCAAATTTAATGACAGGAATGCTGATGTGTAACGTTCGTTATCGCACCATCAGAAGTTTCCAATATTTCAGATGATGTATATTTTGATCCGTTTGAGTCTTGGTGGAAGTCATCATCCATAAAGTGTGAAACACAGGAGTTTTATTCAAGAAGTATCATGAGATTTCCAAGCGCCTGCATATAAATTAACATTGCTGTCGAAATAGTCAGTAAGTTATATGACTCTAACCAATGAATCACTCAATACTAATTGGCAAGAAAAAGATATAGAAAGAAGGGGTGGTTGGCTGGAGACTTCAACCGAACATTGACTCATTGTTGGCCACCAGCATTTCAAGCAACATATGAACTGTATTATTCGTTCATCTTTTTCCAGATGAAGGTGCAGGCTTCAGCAAGCCATTGCTTGATCCAAAGATAACGCATGTACACCAACAAGTGCTCAAAGCAATGGCTGCCTGCTGTGAGATAAGAGCCATGTTTGAAATCTATTTATGTGGCTTTCTTGCCCAAGGTATTGATACAACTACCTCCTGCTACACTGTGTCACTAAAATCAACATTTTTGATCAAACCTCAAACTAGTGCCTTCAGGCTCTCAGTTCCATTACCCACCACCACTTCTGCCTTCAAAAGTCAGAGTGTTGCCTTTGTAGCAACTTGATTTGTTCCACAAGTTTTGTATCATTTGTTCTCCCACAGACCAGTAGGTGTGGTTATTCATGGTCCAGTGGTGGAGCATGTGGTTCGCTGGCCATGGCTCATCCTGCCTTCCCAAATTGTAGCATTTCTGCTCAGCCATCCGCTCAACCATTGAATTAGGATTGCCAGTAATTAACAATCTCTTTCTACTCAGTTGCTATTAATTGCTGCTAGAATCAAAAATTCCTTTACACTATTTCTAACCTTTTTCCCTCTTTTCCTCCCTTATCTGCTCTAATTACTTGTAATTACTTGTAAAGTAAATTGCATTCTTAAAAAGTCCACAAGGATGTTAGGAATTGGTGGTCCTGCATTGTATTTTCTGTTTATTTGTTGTGTTCTTATTGGTAAGACTGGATGCTGACGGGCGAGAGGTTTTCCTCTCAAAGGACAGCAAACGAACATTGGCATCCGCTCCTGGGCCACCATCCCTGGTGTTCAAGACTCAGATGGAAACATTGGGCAAGCTGTATCACTCACATATCTGAGACCAGATTCCCAAATTGGACATTCTATTCTGAGTTAGAAATAGATTATGAGGTGTTCAGAAATAAAGATTCAAAGATATGCTCAATGCCTCTTTGAAGAAATAGAACATCCCCACTGACTTCCAGAAATCTCACGCCCATGGGGTATGTAGGTTAAGTGGCCTATGTAAATTGTCCCTAATGTGCAAAGAGCAAAGGTGAAAGTGGGATAACATCCAACTAGTGTGAAGAGATCTGTTTCCACATTATCTCTAAATTATAACTAAATTAACTAAATAACCACTGAAAAATGGAGAAAGAGCATTTTGGGACGGCAGTAAGCAACACAAGGCCATTTATGGGAAGCACAAAGAACTCCGGCATAAATGGAAAGAAAATCAAATAACTCACAAATCAACTAACTCACAAAATCAACTAATTCCCCACCTGTCCCATGAGTCACCACTTGCCCACCTGTTGATCAGATTGAGCTTCCGACATCATAAGCCAGCTCGGAACCCACGAAGCTCGAGGGGAGTCAAAGGAACACTGAAGTTAGTCACAAAACGGGGATGTAGAATTCATTTATTTTACATTTCTAATAATCTTTTTCTCTGAATTTTGATCAAATCACACAACTAAATAATATCAGTCTCCAGCTTCTCACAGGGCCGGGGGGGGGGGGGGGGGGGGGGGGAGGAACAGTTTCTCCATTAAGATGTTAAAGATTGCAGGCAATTATATCCAGACTTGTGTAGCTGAGACATATTGGTCGGTGAGGGCAAGTTGGGCCGAAGGGCTTGTTTCCACGCAGTATGACTCTGTAGTTCTGTGACTCTACATCGAGTTTGTATGCTGGCAAATGTTAACGTTGTTCCCCTTGACCATAATTATTCTATTTTATATTATATTAGGATTTTACCTCCAATGTTTTATAAATAAAAGTACAGCTATTTGTGAATGGTGGAATGTGCATTCAATGAATGAGGAAGAACTTCACATCACATTTGAACCCCATCACTTGTTTATCATCAAGTATTTCTCGTCTGGTGAATAAGCTCTGTGTGAAGAATACTGAAGCAAAGCAGAGGGCTACACACCTGGTTATAAGACTGGGAAAATGGAAGCACTCTGAAGTGATCTAGTATTTATTTTAGTCGACCGTGACTACATTCCTCGCAGTCACGAAGACTCCAGCCTTTCACAAGGAGACTATTAGAAGTTTTTTTTTCCAAAAATAAACTTTTTGAGTCGCTTACGACTATTTAAAATTGGTAAACTGGAGATTTAAAACAAATTGTTAGCTAACTATTGATCTGAAATTGAATATGTGCATGTCTTTCAAACTTAATGTGAAATCAGTCGTAATGCACAATGAGTTCTACTGACAAATGAATGGAAATGAAAGGCTGACCTTATAAGGTTTCTTTTCAAACCTCAGCTTATAGCAATGTGTCTTACTGCTAGTTTGGTCATTTGGAACTGTATTTTCCTTTTTATTGTTGTGTTTTTGAGAGATACAGCGTGGAAACAGGCCCTTCTGTCCACAGAGTCCGCGCCTACCAGCAATCACATCCTACACACACGAGGGACAATTTTACAATTTTACCGAAGCCAATTAACCGTTAAACTCTTTGGAGTGTGGGTGGAAACCAGAGCACCCAAAGAAAACACACGTGGTCAAAAGAGAATATACAAACTCCGTACAGATCTGTAATCAGGAACAAACTGGAGGTTCTGGCACCACAAGGCAGCAACTCTACCACAGTGCTGTTGCGCCACCCTGTTATAGGAAATATGGCTTTCATATTCTGCAGTGCAAGATGCCATAAACAGTGGTGTGAAAATGGTTGCATGATCATTTTGAATGTCACAGCTAGTAGAACATTTAACAATTAACTTGTTTCTTGTTGTAGGTATTGCTGGTAATTTAACATGTGACATCTAAACGCCAAAACCATTGGAAAAGTTCAAATTAAAAGAGAAGAAATCTTGCATTCTTTATTGGAATGCAACAAAGTACTGAACAACTAACAAAATACTCTTGAAGTGGGTCGGTATTGTCATGTTGGAAATTTCACAGCCAATTTACATACATCCAGCTCCCATAACAGCAATGTGATAATGGCTGGGATTACCTGACTTGTAGATTTATTGAGTGAGGGACAGTTACTGGTCAGCACCAGCTTGTCTCTTTGAAATATTCATGTTCATAAGTGATAGGAGCAGAATTAGGCCATTCGGCCCATCACATCTACTCCGCCATTCAATCATGGCTGATCTATCTCTCCCTCCTAACCCCATTCTCCTGCCTTCTCCCCATAACTCCTGACACCCGTACTATTCACTAATCAGTATTGCCACAGGGTATTTATATATTTACTTGCAAGGTCAAGTTGAATATTGGTTTAATATCTTATCTTAATGTTAAAAGTGGCAGTTGCATTATAGATATCCAATATTTTTGATAACCTTGGAAAAGAAGCTGTAGTCATGTCCATTGACTTGATAGATTACAATGACCTTGTACTTTAATAGTATTTGCAATGATATCGTAGTTTTAATATGGGGGAAGATAGATGGTCAAAGACAGCAGTGATGACATTAACGACATGTGGACAGGTAAGCGGATAGGAAAGGGTTAGACGGATATGGACCAAACGCTAGCAAATGTGACTAGGTTAGATGGGGCATTTTGGTCGGCACGAACAAACTAGACTGAAGGGCTTGATTCTGTACTGTATAACTCTCTCATTAAGAGAGGTAAGTATCAGTTTGGTTCTAGAGGTGGGTTGTCTTTGGAAGGACTGTCGGAGTATTGAGTAGAGAAGTTGGAAGGAAATGTTGCAGTTGTGTCAGACGTTGGTGAGGCCACATTTAGTGTATTATGTTCAGTACCAGACACCATGTTATAGGAAAGATGTTGTCAAGCTGGAAAGGATACAGAGAAGATTTACAAGAATGTTGCCAGGCTAGAGGGTCTGGGCTATAGGGAGAGGTTGAGTAGGCTTGGAGCGCAGGAGGATGAGAGGTGATCTTATAGAGGTGTATAACATCATGAGAGGAATAGATCGGGTAGATGCACAGAGTCTCTAGCCCAGAGTAGGGGAATCGAGGACCAGAGGACATGGGTTTAAAGTGAAAGGGAAAAGATATAATAGGAAAATGAGGAGTAACTTTTTCACAAAAATGGTGGTGGGTGTATGGAACAAGCTGCCAGAGGTAGTTCTGGGAATATCCCAACGTTTAAGAAACAGTTAGACAGGTACATGGATAGGACAGGTTTGGAGGGATATGGATCAAGCACAGGCAGGTGGGACTAGTGTACCAGAGACACATTGGCCGGTGAGGGCAAGTTGGGCTGAAGGGCCTGTTTCCACACTGTATCACTCTATGACTATGACTTTCTAACAGACAGGCAATATGATTCAAGGGATTTGGGGGTTAGAACAGTTGAAGGCACAGCTGTTAATAATGAGATGAAGAGAGGATGGAGATGAAAAGGGAATGGTGACTATGTGGAGGTTGTAAGGGTGGAGGAAATAAACAGAGGAGGGGATGACAGTATAAAGAAGAAGCAAAGTCTAATGCATGAGAATGGCTCACACGAAGATTAGAATTTTATACTGAAGATATTGGAGATCATGGAGCCAATAAAGTTAGCTGGGTCAGGCTGATGGATAGCTGAAATTGCTCCATGATAGGAAATATGGCTTGAATGAGCTGAAGTATACACAAAGTATATGATAGAAAAAAGCCAGGGAGCTTTGGAATTGAGAACGATAAGGATTTTAGTAGCGGGGAGACTGAGGAGTAGGTTCACATGAGCAAAGTTACGAAGAAGAAAGTGGGTAATCATTGTGATTGGAACTTTAACATAAGGTTGAGATGCATGAGCCGTAAGGGTTTATGGTGGATTATGGACAAAGATTTCGGATTTGCTAATTTTGATTGAAGTAAATTAAAGTTGATCTATGACTATATGTTGGACATTTATGGAGGGGTCCAGAAAGTCGAGGAAAGGGGTGGCACAGTGGCGCAGCGGTAGAGCTACTTCTTTGCAGCACCAGAGGCCCGGGTTCTATCCTCACTATGGGTGCTGTCTGTATGGAGTTTGTACGTTCTCCCCGTGACCTACGTGGTTTTTCTCCAAGATCTTCGGTTTCCTACTACACTTCAAAGATATACAGGTTTGTAGGTTAATTGGCCTGGTATAAATGTAAAATTGTCCCCAGTGTGTGTGGGGTAGTGTTAAAGTGCTTGGACCGGTGGTCAGTGTGGAATCGGTGGGCTGAAAGGCCTGTTTCCGCGCTGTGTCTCTAAGCTTAGAAAGGTAAATAGTACACAAATAATGTTTAAACCTGTGGAGGAATTTGTCAAAGGACAAGATGTGGATGGTGAAGAGAAGGGACCTTATTAATACTTCCTCTGTCCACATAAATATCTCCATTACAAATATAAATAGTAATTTAACCTTCGTTGTTTTTTGTAACTTTTGACCATGCTGTTTGCCCTCATAGTTCTACAAATAATATCCTCTTGCAATCTTTGCACTATTTTCCATTAGTTTAGATTGATTAAATGTACAAACCTTTGCAATGTCTATTTGCTGAAGATGCAGATTTTATATCTAGAAAATTATCGTCATTTGGTGTTTTCCGTTTAGTTGAAAACTGCATCCATGTTCATTGTAAAACAACATGATAATTTGGCTTGTGCGTGTTAGGACTAAGAGCGAAAGAGCAATATATGGGGGCAGATTCATACACACGCCTATTTTATACTGTCTGTGACCTTTGAGTTGTACAGTATTAATTTATTTTTGGGCTCACTACATTGTGCATAATATGGTGAACATATTCAGGTTCATTAATATGTCCTGAAATTTATTTCACCCATTAATGAGAGGTGACTTACAGTGCATTCCCCATCCTTTGATTGGATTCACTGTGTCACCTAGTCTCTCAAGTTGAGCCTGCCCGCATTTCAACAAATCCGTTTAATAATGAAGTGTAATTTACAATAATGCAGATGATAAAATGTAGTTTACACATTAATTTATCCCTACAAATCACAAAGTGTAAATTCAAAATGCATGTGAAGGGTAAGTTTGTATCTGGCTTCCTGTTATATCCATCCTTGTGCATTATGTCAGCTATCTGGGATGTGCATCACATGCATTATATTGAAGATAACTTCATCAATAACTTGAAAGATATGAAGACTACTACCCTTAAATGCAATGTTCCACATTGTCTCCAGGCACAAAATGGTTTACAAACAAATTGTTTTTTGTAGTATTGTTAACGGAGTATCTATATATATATATTACTAAAACTATCATCTTGTCTGTTTGTATGCATGTGTGGTTTTTTTTTGTATTCAATTTATTGTCATTATCTCATTTTAGAGACAATGAAATGGATTTTCCTTACAGTCAAGTAACATAAAAATAAATAATAAATAAATAAACATATAAAAAATATGTGTATGTGTGTATGTGATCCTGAAACTACGCCAAAATGGTATATGATAGCACTACAATTTTTGGCCCACCTTACTCACTATTGTCCTGTGCTGTGTTGCGACAAGTTTCGTTCAGATTGATGGTATATTTTACAACTTATTCACATTTTAAACTTTACAAAAACCACTGACAAAATTCTCTTCCACTTGCATTGCACGTTAGCAGTGTATGACGTCACAATGGGATCCCGATACTCATTTATATTTTAAAAAATCGTGATTTAAAAAAAAACTCAATTTTAATCAAATTCTTGGGGGGAAGTTTCATTTACAAAAAAAAATTGCAATTTCATTGTGGGGGGGTGGGATAGGGGGGAGGTGAGGGGTGGGGGAGCAGGGGGATGGAGAGGATGGGGGTAGGGAGGGGAGAGGGATGGGAAAGTGGGGGATGTGAGGAGGGTGAATGGGGAGGAGTGGGGATATAGGCAGAGGAGGGGGGGAATGGGGAGCAAGGGAGTGGGGGATAGAGGGAGAGGAGGAAGAGAAGGGATTGTTGAGGAGGGAGAGTAGGGGAATGGGATAGGGGTGGTGAGGAGTGGGAGAGCAGGGGATAGAGGGAGATGAGGGGGGTAGGGAGGGGAGGCAGGGGAATTTCTATTAGTGGAATCAAGGGATATGGGGAGAAGGCAGGCACGGGTTATTGATTGGGGACGATCAGCCATGATCACAATGAATGACGGTGCTGGCCCGAAGGGCCGAATGGCCTCCTCCTGCACTTATTTTCTATGTTTCTATGAGGAAGAGTGGAGGAGGAGGGGGGATAGAGGGATAGGAGGGGTTAGGGAGGGGAGAGGGGTTATGGAGGGAGGAAGGGAGTGACTGAGGGTAGGGGAAAGGAGAGGGTGGGAGCGGTGAGGGAGGGAGTGGGGGAGGGGAGGAGGAATGGGGAAAGAAGAGCGAGGGTGAATAGGAGGGGGAGGGAGTGCTCGGGGATGAATGGGGAATGGAGGACGATAGGGGTAGGAAGAGGGATGGCGAGCCGCAGTTAGGGGAGAGTTGCCATGACTCGCGTCACAACGGGAACCCGTCAGCCGTGCCGTCAGTTGGGGGCTATGGGTGAGTGGTGGAATATTGCGTTGGGGGAACGGGGCCCAACGGGTCCCACTTGGTCGAGTTCTTTCTAAAATGTAATTTTATCTGGAATGGACTAGAATTGCATTTAAATATTCATAATGTTTCTGCCAGTGGGAGAGCCTAGGACTAGATGTCATTGCCTCAGAATTAAAGGACATTCCTTTGGGAAGGTGATAAGGAGGAAATTCTTTAGTCAGACTGTGGTGAATCTGTCAAATTGTTTGCCACAGAAGGCCGTGGAGGCCAAGTTAATGGATATTTTTAAAGCAGCGATAGATAGATTCTTGATTAGTACGGGTGTCAGGGGTTATGGGGAGAATGGGGTTAGAAGGGAGAGATAGAGCAGCCATGATTGAATGGCGGAGTGGACTTGAAGGGCCGAATGGCCTAATTTTGCTCCTAACACATGGCCTTCTGATCTTTTAATGACCAAGAGATCATACTCATCAGCAATAAGATTGCGCTCACCTCTAACCTTAACAACGCCGTCCACAAAGGTCTGGCCATGTCTGTGGCATTAAATTGCCCATTTACAATGTTAGCTGCTGTCAAGTGTTAATTCAAAAGGATTCCTTGGTCACCACAGAAGCGATGCCATGAAGCTGGCTGGTCAGCCAGTCATATTGAGGAATTCGCAAAGATAAAGACAATGTTTTAGCTCACATTTCATAAATTTCAGATTTTGGAAATAAAATTAAGAGTATACAGGTATTAAAATGGGAACTGAATTATTAAAACATTTTGGGGAATATATTTTCTCAATATCATTAAACTACAATATTTGGAAATATTTGGGGAAAATATGATTCATAAGCATAAGATAATTTATTTAAAAACCTGCAGCAAAATCCTGGCACCAACGCCTTTTATTGATGTACTTTTGCCTTTGACTGATAAATTGGAACGGTTACGATCATCAGTGTTATTGAATAGAACAGGAGGTGCTTTTCTGAGTGTAAGAGCTACATTTTCTGTTCTGCCATCTGAGGTTGTGGCAGTCTGATCAAAAACAATTGATATTCATTTTTTGCAGGGTCAGGGTAGTTACTGTATGGAACAAAATACAAATCAGCCTAAAGTTCCCTGAGTTATTATGAAGTTTTAACGTAACATTTACTGCTCTTTTGTGAAACCATATAATGAAATTCAGCATAAACTAAATTTCAAGTTTATATGTGAAACGGATGGAGACTGGAATTGTGTATTTTCTAAATGTACTAAAATTATGTTCAGCTAATGGTTGAATTTCAGCTTGACGGCATTTTCATTCACAAGTACCCCAAGGAAGCAGCAGGAGGAGACTAGGGCAAGGAAGGGTTAAATTATCATCCTGTGACCTGGAGAAGCAATCTCACCCCTTCTGGTCTGCAAGGTGAATAAAGAAAAGTTGACTGGTGGAGGTGAGATTCCAGTATGGTCTGAAGATGACTGTAGGACCCAGATCCAGTAGGACTGAGATGAGAAAAACATTTTTTACACAGAGAGTGGTGAATCTGTGGAACTCTCTGCCACAGAAGGTAGTTGAGGCCAGTTCATTGGCTATATTTAAGAGGGAGTTAGATGTGGCCCTTGTGGCTAATGGGATCAGGGGGTTTGGAGAGAAGGCAGGTACAGGATACTGAGTTGGATGATCAGCCATGATCATATTGAATGGCGGTGCAGGCTCGAAGGGCCGAATGGCCTACTCCTGCACCTATTTTCTATGTTTCTATGACTTTAAAGCAAGATGATAATACAAGGGATATGGGGAGAAGGCAGGAACGGGGTTCTGATTCTGGATGATCAGCCATGATCATATTGAATGGCAGTGCTGGCTCGAAGAGCCGAATGGCCTGCTCCTGCACCCATTTTCTATGTATCTATGGATTTAAAATAAATACTCCACCTGCTTTAGGTTAAAGTGGTAAAGAGCTGTCTAAGATTGAAGATGGCAGGGTCCAAGTTGGTGTTTCTGGACATGTCATTTGTCCAGTTTGTCTGCACCTCCACATATTTTCACCCCACTCATTTGTTTCCTGCCAGGCAGTTGAAGACGAAAGGGCCGCATTAATTAGTTATCATTCCCAGTTAAAGCTTATTTGTAATGTTACCCCGCTAAAGGTTTACCTCTGGTTCAAACAAAGTTTTTGATCCGTTTTCGACAACAGCCTCATTTGTTTGTTGGTATTAGGTTTAAATATTACAATGACAGATTTTGTTTTGAATTCATCATGCTATGATCCATTCCCAATGGGCTGTATTGTCAACAGCAGTTTCATATCTTCCTATTTTAATGGAAGACGTATGCACCAAGAAATCTTAAATGCCACTGAATGCTGTCTTGGATATCACAAACAGTGCTGAAGTAAGTGGTTTGCTTTGACAAGTACTTGCTGTAAGCAAGTAAATGTCATTTAATATGTCAGTTACATTGCACAAGTCTGAATCTGATGATTTTCTTTGGAAACCCCTATAATCAGTCGCTGGTTACAGAAAAACTCGGTTTCTTGTAAATAGAAGACATGATGTTCAAATTGTGTGAGATTCTTTTCCCACAGACATCTAATAGCATATATCTGGCGTCAAGTGGAAAAAATTTCAGGAAAACAAACCAATTTCCAGATAGCTTTACCTATACGTAATGTGAATTGTTGAAACTGAGTTTTCATTTGAGTTGTCCAATGTAAGCTCAATTATAACCTACAGTAAATTGACTATGTTAGATGCAGGAGTAACTGTAACAAAATGTACCTGTATAAATGTACGGGAGCAATAACTGAATTATACTAGTTCTACATGTAGAATCTGATTACTGTGACCAGAGTGTTAATTGGATTCTAACTGCCAGATCTGATATATCTAGCTTTGTAGTGGAAAACCTTTTGAAAGTGATGAACTGTAATTCACTGAGCTGCTTGAAGCACTTGTAATTTACCGCGTGTCACACTATGAAGAGGAGGACCTAATGGACTTCACATTACCTGTAGTATCACAAACCCCTGAGTGAAACTAGCTGCTGGAAAGTGATAGTGAAAGACAGTGAGATATGTGGGAACCTGCCATATTCAGCTGAATTGCATTTCCCATGTTTTTCACTAATAAATGATGGTGTGAGTGAGTCTGCTTGAACTCATTATCTGCCTTCAGGGAAACTTCATAAGAAGAGGTCAAAACTCATTAAAAAAAATAGCTGTTGTGTACTGCAAACTGCAATCACGATCACAAAATGTAAACAAAACAAATTTGATTCAAGCAGTGTTGTAAAAAGATGAAATTAGATTATTTTTGTAAGTTTTGTTTTATTATTCATTGGCTGAATTACTATTTCAAATTGTGAACTTTTTAAGAGATTTAATGTTTAATGTAATGACCAATGTTTGTTTGCAGTACGTGTACTAAAATACCATAAATAATTTGTTCAGTAAACAAGCACCCAGATATTTTATAGGAAGTCGATGATGTTTGTCAGGTTTTGTATTAGTTATGAGATATCTATTATTCATGCCCTCAAACAAAAAAAATGGTTTGGTTGAAGCTTCAGTTTTGTAAACTAACTGATGGATATAATAGTGTATGGTTCAGTTTAGGAACCAGCTAATGCATGCCCAGTGTCTGCAATTTTACCAATTCTGACCCAAGTTAATTTGCTCTTAGATGTTTAGCAAATGTTTAGAAGAGCCAAACTTGAAAATGAGCTATAGTTGACTAACAACCCTGACTTTCATGTAGTTGGAAGATGACTGGTTATTGGTGGTCTTCACTTGCTCTCTTCCACATAGAGACTGGAAATTCACCCAATCCATTGAACGCCTTGGCATTATATCACGCTGAAACACTAGAAAGATCACTTTATGTACAGATTGTACAGAGTAGTTGAATTATCAAATTCTGTTATTGCTTTATTTATTGTTTTTGTTGAAATTATAAGGTTTATACGGCTTTAGAGGGCTCTGGGTCAAATACAGGTAAATGGGACAAACTGGTGGGCTGAAGGGCCTGTTTCGGTGCTGTATAGCTCTGTTGAGACTGGCTGGGTTGTGGTGTTTCTGACTGTGACACATTGTCTTTCTGATGTTTTTCCAAACAGAACTGCATGTGGAAAAAAAACATGCAAGCAAGCAGACTAGAGGGCTTCTGAGATAGCAATCCAATCTTTGATCCGTGGTTATTAGCCGTCGGTATTCAGACAGAGTAATTGCCGAGCCTCTTGGTACAAGGTTCACAGTAAATCTACCTCCGTTTTCCCTTTTCTTCCTGTCTGCCTCCATTGAAGTTGACCTCTGTCAGTTAGAGTGCCTCATCAGTGACTCCAACTGCAGCAAGAGCATCTTAATGATCTGAAATTCTTCAGAGAAGTTGGTGATGTTTTCTCATCAGGATCCAATTTGGAGCGCTTTGTTCCATTCTTGAACTTGTCTTTGGAACCACAGAGTATCTACAGTAAGTCAGTTTGTAGTCTTTTGTTGGGAAGCTAAATACACTCTGGCAGGAAACATTGAGCAGAAAATGCAGTATTTTGAGAAAATTATTTACTGCGACTGCTGTTTTAAAAATGGTACATTGCTAAATATTCTAATGCACATTAACAAAGGCAATTCCACAAATAAGACACATTTAGAACAATATATTTTCACTTTCCAGTAGATATTAATTTCCTAAAATCTGATGGAAAGTTTAGCATCAATTACCAGATTATTTCAATACAGTATTTCAGCAACGAACAGAAATAAAGGCGAGACACCAAAAATGTGATCGTTGTTGCAGTGCTTTCCTTTTTATGTGTGAATGTTTTCAGTATGATTGTTTCCAAAATGCTTATTACTGTTAGCCCTTTATAGCATCATATTTAGAAGTAACATTTTACTGCAATTCAACCTCTATTCCCCTCTATTCACTACACTTGTCAGTCAGCTCAACGCTGCATCTACAGGAATGGAGGTGTTATATTCTAGCAATTATCATGTCATATACTTGAAAATGTAAATGAATGTGTGTGTAAAATTAAATTTATGGGTTGTCAGTGAAGAATAAGAACCAGGAGAGCAATTACTTATCTGCTTTCATCTCCCTAGCTCTGATACATCAGGCAGAAAACCATGCAGATAAATGCTGGAATTAGCATTATGCGGGTCTTAAAATGAATGGGCTGGTGTCTTGTGTTGCCTTCTGTAGCTTTTGTTTTGAAGAGCAAGTGAAATTAAGATGATTATCATCCATCAATCTACAGAACGACAGTGAAAGAACAAAAGAAGCTTAAATTCGATATTTACAGTACTTGGCTTTTCACAGGGTGTCAGCTTTATTGCGACAGTTTTACGTTTTGTTAAAATGGGATTATTTAGAACAATTTGTGTGTTCGTTTGCAAGCGATTGAGAAATGCATTTTCCAGAGAAACTGAAATGAGTGATGCCAAGCATTTAGAAAATGGTGCAAAGATAGCAATGTGAACTAGAATATTAATATTTGCAGCTAGCTGTATCAATAATGTTCAATAATTAAAGTAGATTAAAACAAATTCACAGATAGGATCTGGACACCGCATTTTGTCTTGAGTTTACTTGTCTAAAGCAACTCTCATCACTGAAACTGTATCCACAGTATTTGTGTTTGAATCCCAAATGTACTAATTAATTTATTCATTTATTTTAAGCACTTTTGATGCCACAATGCAAATGCTAAACCATGAGTATTTGCCAGTTCAGTAAATGTGCCGGAAATTTTACATTTTACATTTCACACAAGGGCTAAGGTTTAAATGCTCAGATCAAAAATGTGCTGCCTTTAATTCACCAACTTTTAGGACTCCATGAACAATGGTGTAGATTTGTTTGAATACGAATGTGCAGTGGGATGTAGTTTGACCTTCAGCTGTGATTTCAGTTCATCAGGATTAGTCAAGCTAGGCGATCAAGACTGCTAATGCATAATGATTTATAAAATGAAAAATGTGTAGTGACCATGCAAATGTTTCAGCTAATCAAAGAGGGGAACTTTAGCTTTGAAAGAAAAGAAAAACAAGGGCATGTCAAGGCCTAAAGTATGAATGTGTGTAAAATAATCTGGGTAGCTTTATTAGCAAGAGAGGGTTTTGAAGTTCTGGTATGGCCTCTTAATGTTTTGCATAGCATTTTATATTGCATAAACTGCATTGAAAGTAAGATTGGATGAATAGCTTATTTATTTCAGGTGGAAATGGCTTTAAGATGATCGAATACACAAATTGTTCAAAGCCACTAAAGAGACCTGCCATTTCTTGGTTATTTCATGGAATTAGGAAAAAGTATTTGTTATCATAACATAACATGTGGGGTTTGATTTTAATCCAAGCCACCTGGTGGAAACCTGACAAGTGAGCTGTTAAAAATGAGCAGATTCCTTTTCGACTCTGATCTTAACAATTTCTGAATCAAAACTGTGAGGATTGCAGGTCTGTGTAGTGCCCATAACAAGTGAGCAAGATCCTCACAGATTCATTCAAATCAGTATCATATTATATCAACAGGATCGCTGTGCAATTTGTCTGGAGCCTGAGAAGGGAATTCACTATGTCTTTACCTGTAGGCAGAAGTAGCTATTTGGGAAGAGGAGGCCATTTAGTTAAATCGCAACAGTTTGTTTTGTGGGACAGGGGGAAATAGTCCTTTGGGTCCCACAAGGATAGTTGCAGCTTCGAACACAGTGCTCCTCGCCTACTATTTCATCTCTCCCCGCACTACCACCCCTACCTCTTCCCCATCATTAACTTGGAAATCAGTGAATAGTCACACAGGTTTGCTGATTCCCTGCTCCAGTTCAGGGCCGTGACACTTACACTAGACCTCCCTGGACTTTTCCTGTCTCTGCTGCCAGGAAATTAACTCCTTGCTACGACTTCTTGCAAAAATCTGTTCAAATTCGGAGCTCATTCAGATAATAACATTCTACCTTTGAATTATGATGCAAAACTTCACTGTCTTCCATGTGCATACACTACAAGCTTTTGGGTTAATTGGCTGCAAGGATTCTCTACCCTTTCCAAAGAACTGTACAGAAAACAATGTGGTTTGCAAAATGATGGAGTTTTGATTCATAAAGCCGAGAACAAACCTCAGGTGAAATATAACCGTAATCTAAACCTTAAACTAAATTGCCGCCTTAATTACCTGCCATGTACTTGTTAACTTTTGGAATTTATTTTAAATGATGTCCATAGTGTCACCAGTGATAATGTAAAAACAGGGGCATTACACTGCTGCCACTATTTCTTGTGAAGTGTCAGATCATCTCTTTTATATACAAGCAAATGTTTCCTATATTATACTCTTTCTTTTGGGGGTTGCAGTAGGTAGAAATGAATAATTTAAAACATAATACAAATCCTTTTTGATTTTTCATTCCTGCTATTGCCCATTTTAGTTTAATGAATCTTGTTTTTGTGGCTATGTTTATTCAGCTCATAAGAAGAGCAATTACACCAGGAGCCTTACATTCACTGGTGTTCCTAGCACACCTACCTTAATGCATGAATATAATCTCTGACTGAGAGAATTAAAAAATGTGGCCAGTGCACGTATGTAACTGTTTTTTCCCCACTAGCTTATAAAGTGACGTTTAGAAATAATGCAGCAATTTAAAGCGAATGAATATTTCTTTTCTGTGGAGGAATTGCATGAGAATTGTAAAATATCACTTACGCCTGTGAACTTTGTTCTTTTCTTTCTGTTTTTGGTTCTTCATTGATAATCTTCTAGCGTTTGTCTCGTAAAGACATTGCCCCCACATGGAGCATGATGCTATGGATACCTTCTGCTCATCCCTGCTCTAACCAAACACCAGACACCAATCCCCCAAATGAACATGTTCCTTGTTGCCTTAGCGAAGACTATTTGTGAATCCAAGATCAGACGGAAAAGGCCTAACATATTTTCTTCCCAAACCTGGGTGTTTAGCGGCCAATTGAAAGTTCCGTGTCTAAGCTGCAGAAAGAAAGTAACTTAAAACTTTATAAGAGCAATTTAGTTAACTAATTAATTGCAGCAGTGAATATTTAGAATTCTGTTTTTATTATCTAAGCAGAATCCATTATTCCTATTTTAGGTCCAACGAAGGGTCTCGACCCAAAACGTCACCCATTCCTTCTCTCCAGACATGCTTTCTGTCCCGCTGAGTTACTCCAGCATTTTGTGTCTATCTTCGGTTTAAACCAGCATCTGCAGTTCCTTCTTCACATAAAATAGGATCACCTTAATTATCATTCTATTTATTTTAATGCAATGAAAACCAGATGAGATAAAAGGTGTATGAGCTGTTCCACAGGTCACCACCCAGAGAGTGTAAATGCACACCCACCCTATTTTTCTGCCAAGAGTATGTTTTGGCACTGTGTTATATGCATGTAATCTACAATATTCTGTAATATTTGTTTAGAATTATTAGCTAATAATTCACAAAAAAACACACAATGACTCGACTAAACATTAGCAACGATGCAATCAATACTGTTTAAAAGTGCTTTAATTTTCTAACCATACAATTCTTTCATGTCACAGAGCAACTAATTATTGTATGCGGTGATTTATTTTGATGTTACATTTTCTTCAGTTGGTTGCATTCTAATTGTTTAGAGAAAATGTTTTAATTCATTTAAAGCGTAGTTGCATATAACACA
>CM075979.1:46628985-46663985 GCA_038087875.1 Malacoraja senta | reverse complement strand
TACTGTAGGTTTGGACTGGTGAGCAGAAAGTTACAGTTTGATGTGCTCATAAATCAACGTGACAGGCCAGTTTCCCTGGCCTACCTAGCTCTTGTCAGCAAACTGAATCAAATATAAACATAATGCAAACAAAACATGTTGAAGTAGTTAAATTGATCAGCAGGTATCGTGGACATTATCTTCAAGAAACACATTATGCAGGCGTACAGGAAGCAGCATTGACCTCCCGAGGCATTGTTTCTGTTTGGATTTCTGAACAGAATTTCATGCAGCCATCAAATATGGAATAGAAATTGCTCCCTTATTTCTCCCGAGGCTTTGGGCCATCCACATGACTTGCTCCATTATGCAGTCTGTTTTCCAGTGAGTGCATCAGAAGTTTTGCTTTTCCCCAAACTGAACCAAAAGGTCTTCCACAGCAGCTTGTCTTCCTGTGAAGTGTGACTGCCTTCTCATATCCTCCTGAGTCTCAAGTACTCCAGTTTGTCTTGTAATGCCTCAAAAAATTGGAAGTTAGGCTCTTTCCTGTAATGGGGCACTTCTCTGCCTTGAATGTATTCCCAGTTTTAATGTATTCCGACAAGAGAAGAAAAGAAAGCTAACAGGGCAATGCTACGAAGGCTACATCCCAGTTTACTAATAGATCACTGGAGACTACATTCATGGGCCACTGAGGACCAAACTTATTCAGCTGCAAAAGCAGCATTGCCTCGAAAGATCTACTGCTGTGAAAATTTTATACAATAGGCATGGATAAATTTAATGTTATAGGTGACCTTAGCATGTGAATGAGTTGTTGCTAACTGAAATTAACTGTCCTAATTTTGACAAAATGAGAATATTTGGACTAAATATAAAGGCTCATATATTTGTGATCAGGATACAGCTGTCTAGCCTTAACATATTAGTGTTTGACATGTAATTGTGACATATTCATGAACATCATTTGGCAAAGGTTTTGTTTTTAGCTTATTAATAGATGCATGTTAATACATGTATTAATAGCAGAAATGCTGAAACAGTGTATAGGTCATTTGTGTACAATATAGGCACAACAAAATAGTATCAAACCCTTCTACATCTCACCCTCTTCAAAAGAAGACAAATTGGCAACTCTTTAATAAAAGCAATGCCACTTTAAATTACGAGAAATCCTAAATACCTGATTTTCCTTTTAGTAGATCAGCCACATGAATAGGACAGTAAGTCAAGCTCAATTGAACAAGATTTGTGTCTTTGCACTTAATTGCTCCTCTCAGTTTATACTGTGCTCCAAGAAATTAGTATTATAATGAACAGACTGCACTGTTGTATTCTGTAATATACTGCATCTTAAAATGTTTCAATGATGAACAATGTGTAATTGGGTTGCAGCAAGGATGCAGAGAAAGTCTGTTTTTCAGAGAAAGCCTTTTTTCTTTACAGTTATTCTTTTCCCAACAATTCACTGCACTCCAGTGACACATTGAAAGCAAATTTTAAAAGTCATCTGGCAATCCAGCTTGTGTTGAACCACATCAAAGTTGCTTGGTGTGTAAAGCATATGGGGGAAAATGTGTCTTTGGTTGCTGTGGTATCAGTTGCCAGTTTACACTCACTACTGCAAATTTAGTTTCATTGAAGCCAATGAAATTGAATGGGTGAGAGGTGAGGTCAAGCGGCGGCCAGTTCTCTTGGGTGTGATTAGTGGTGGCAAGGCAATCCAGTACCCCCTACCCACCACCCGCCCCCCCCCCGCCAATACTCTGTTCATCATTAAAACATTCTTGCTTAGAAATGTGTTCTTTGTTGGTAGTGCTCATAATATAGAACAGGCTGTGTGTTTCACTCTGAAAGTTAGTTCCATTGAAATTCTTAGAAATGAATTTAGAAAGTGGAATACGACATGCAACTGTTGTTAAATGGTGTGTTCATTCTGAGTGACTCAGGGTGCAATTCTCTGCCGTTGGCCATTAAATTCTCATGCATCCTAGATTAGAGCTGCTGTAGGGCACCTGGGTCACAAGTGGACAAGTGTTGCACATCTTCATTTGTGCCACCTGGAATTCAGATTGAAGGCTGGGCTTCGTCCGGGAATGGAGGAGAGGGTTGACGACCAGAACGTTCCGACGGAACCTGTACGGTGATAGAAACATAGAAACATAGAAAATAGGTGCAGGAGGAGGCCATTCGGCCCTTTGAGCCAGCACCGCCATTCATTGTGATCATGGCTGATCGTTCCCTATCAATAACCTGTGCCTGCCTTCTCCCCATATCCCTTGACACCACTAGCCCCTAGAGCTCTATCTAACTCTCTCTTAAATCCATCCAGTGATTTGGCCTACACTGCCCTCTGTGGCAGGGAATTCCACAAATTCACAACACTCTGGGTGAAAAAGTTTTTTCTCACCTCAGTCTTAAATTACGTCCTCTTTATTCTAAGACTGTGGCCCCTGGTTCTGGACTCGCCCCACATTGGGCACATTTTTCCTGTGTCTAGCTAGTCCAGTCCTTTTATATTTTTATATGTTTCTATAAGATCCCCCCTCATCCTTCTAAACTCCAGTGAATACAAGCCTAGTCTTTTCAATCTTTCCTCATATGACAGTCATATCCCAGGGATCAATCTCGTGAACCTACGCTGCACTGCCTCAATCACAAGGATGTCCTTCCTCAAATTAGAAGACCAAAACTGTATGCAATACTCCAGATGTGGTCTTACCAGAGCCCTATACAAGTGCAGAAGAACTTCTATACTGAAATCTTCTTGTTATGAAGGCCAACATTCCATTAGCTTTCTTCACTGCCTGCTGTACCTGCACGCCAACTTTCAGTGACCGGTGTACAAGAACACCCAGGTCTCATTGTACCTCCCCCTTACCTAACCTAACCCCATTGAGATAATAATCTGCCCTCTTGTTTTTGCCACCAAAGTGGACAACCTCACATTTATCTATATTATACTGCATCTGCCACACATCTGCCCACTCACTCAACCTGTCCAGGTCACCCTGCAACCTCCTAACATCCTCTTCACAGTTCACACTGTCATCCAGCTTTGTGTCATCCGCAAACTTGCTAGTGTTGCTCCTAATTCCCTCTTCCAAATCATTAATATATATGATAAACAGTTGCGGCCCCAACACCGAGCCTTGCGGCAATCCACTCGCCACTGCCTGCCATTCTGAAAAGGACCCGTTCACTCCTACTCTTTGCTTCCTGTCTGCCAACCAATTTTCTATCCATGATGTGGGAGTGGGGGAGGTGGGGGAACTGGCTGGGGTGGGGATGTGAAGAGCATGCCATTGCCATGAGGAGGGGTTGGCTGAAATTTGTGATGAAAAAAGCAGGTGGGAGAGGGTTTGGAAAAGGGGAGAGCCTCCCCGAAGATGCTGACCAGCAAGACCATTGGGTTGAAGGGATAGAGGTATGGGTGTCTAGGCCACGTGGAGGCAGAGTCAGGAGCCTGGTGATGAGGAGGAGGTGGTATGAGAATGGTTGCATTGCAGCAGATGGGCAAAATAACAAAAGATTAATCAGGGGTCTTATAAATTGCAATGACGCATAGCTAAAATATATCTGTGTAGGAAAGAACTGCGGATGCTGGTTTAAATCGAAGGTAGACACGAAATGCTGGAGTAACTAAGTGGTAGAGGCAGCATCCCTGGAGAGAAGGAATGGGTGACATTTCGGGTCGGGACCCTTCTTGGGTCTGAAGTCTGAAGAAGGGTCTCGACCCAAAATGTCACCCATTCCTTCTCTCCAGAGATGCTGCCTGTCCCGCTGAGACTCCAGCTTCTTGTGTCTATCTAAAATGTATCTGCTAGTTTCCGATACTCAAAAGGATTGTGCACGAGGAATGGTATCATCTGCGGGCGGGTGAGACCAAAATTAGGTCAGGTGCAAGGGTGAGCAGGAATAGTTGTTCCCATGTTCGCTGCACGCAAATGAAAAACAATTTTCAGTTGCATAATGCAAAAAATAACAGCATGGTATGATTGAGTTAAGAAGGATTTATACTTTAGTAAAGACAAGTAATAGAGATAAATAAAACTTAATTTTGCCTGTAAGCTGTGAACGGCAAGAATTATGAAAAGAGGCTCTTGCTGAAGTGAATAGATATACCAGGTACAATTAGTTGTCTGTGGGTTTAGTCTGTGCTTTGTATCTTATGATTGGATGTATATCTTGTACAGCAGCAGTTGGCAGCCCAGCAGATAGTCTTCCAACAGCAACTACTCCAAATGCAACAAATCCAGCAGCAACAGCATTTGATGAACCTACAACGTCAGGGACTCATTACCATCCAGCCTGGACAGCCGACCCTTTCAGTCCAATCTCTGCCACAAGGTACAAACAAAAGCATAAGAAGATGCACAGCGTAACATTTATTACAAGACTATTATTCATTGAATGTATACAAAAGCAGAGAAGTTAATTTTTAATTATTGAAACTGTAGCATGCAATGAATTTGCAGCAAATTCGGCGCAATATTTAATATTAAGATGCTATCAAAAAGTTCAAAACAGGGCAGCGCGGTGGCGCAGCGGTGGAGTTGCTGCCTTGCAGCACTTACAGCGCCAGAGACCCGGCAACATGTGCTGTCTGTACGGAGTTTGTATGTTCTCCCCGTGACCTGCGTGAGTTTTCATTGAGATCTTTAGTTTCCTCGCACACTCCAAAGAAGTACAGGTTTGTAGGTTAATATGATTGGTATAAATTAAAATTGTCCCTAGTGTCCCTAGATCACTGGTCAGTGCGGACTTGGTTGGCTGAAGGGCCTGTTTCTGTGCTGTATCTCTAAACTAAAACAAATATTTGTAATGATATTTTATTCCTTTCCATTGTGACAGTTTGCGACAATTTCTACAAGGAAACATTTCAGTTTATCACAGAACTCCGATTAATATTGTCCCAGTCACTATTCTTCCATTCATTAAACATGTTACTTCCAACTTTCAGGAGTCAGGAAATTATTTGATTAGCAAGAAAACTGACACCTGTACAAATGAATGCTCATTCAGCCAATGATTTGCCGACAATATAAAATAGCATATTAAAAGCGTACAGTGATCCATCAGAAAGAAATTGGTTCATTTTCTGATTTTATGGCCTGGCTAAAGAAAATTTTGAAAGAGAAAGCAAAATCAATAAATAGAATTGGATGTGCAATAATACTGCAAGCAATTCAGTTACCAAACCAATTCCTTATGTTTGCCGAAGTGTAACATCCCACAGTGCCAGCAGCTCTGTAGAAGTTGTGACCATCCCTGCTCTTGCACTGTTATTCCTCATAATCTTACATTTTTGAAATATGTAACATTTGGCAGAAAGCAGTGATCAAATCGATTTGCATCACCATTGTAGGGACATGCAAGGGGACAATGTTCCATTTCAGAATTTGCTTTGCTTGGGACTTTGTCCATTTGATGCAGAGTGTGTCAGATTTTTAAACATGAAGTTTGTATTGAATTGTCAACTAATCACACGGCCTTATTGAATAGCATTTACAGAGCAATGTATAGTCAAGCGAATATTTATTTATTGTTTATAAAAATATAAACTGGTAGAGGTTTGACGAATCAAAATTCATTTCATCACCGTGGTCCTTATCCTTTCAGTTCTGAGATATATCTGTGCCATAATTTTCCAGGCTTAAGCCCTGCGGAGATTCAGCAGCTCTGGAAAGAAGTGACCGGGGTGCACAATATGGAAGACGGCATTTTGAAGCATGGCGGGCTGGATCTCTCTGCCAATAATTTGTCCTCTACTACCTCCACTACCACTTCCAAAGCATCGCCACCAATAACTCACCATTCATTAATGAATGGACAGACTTCAGTCCTCACCACAAGAAGAGACAGGTAAACATCATACCAGGCCCAGCTTGTAAACACATTTACAGTCATTTGCTTGACTTGTTCATGACCTGGTGTTCTTGAATGCTTGTATGTGTAACTGCTTTCCAGTCCATAATAATCTTTGACAAATCTTGCTTTTGCACTTATCCTATAAATTCCTCCTTGTTTTAAAAAAAAATCTGCTCGGATTACAATGTTCCTTCCCTGCTTATTTGTCCTAATGAAATTACCAAACATTTCAATAATATTCTGGGAGCTTGTGGGAAGCCAGGGAGGAAACTATAGAAACATTTGCAGAGACAGTTTTGTCACCTTCAGCCACAGATGAAGTTCCTGAAGACTGGAGGGTGGCTAATGTTGTACTGGTACTTACATAAGAAGGGTAGCTAGGACAAGCCAGGGGACAGTAGGTCAGTGAGCCTGTTGTCAGTGGTGGGAAAGGGTAGAGGATTCTACAGCTAGTGAGAGTGAGAGGAGAGAGATGTTTAAAGGAACCTCAAGGGCAACTTTTTCTCTTTATTTGGAATGCGCTGAAGAGGAAGCTAAAGAAGCAGATATAATAATGACGTAAAATAAATTTGGACAGCTATTTGGAAAGGTAGAGTTTCGAGGGCTATGGGTCAAACACAGGCAAATTTGTCTAGCCCAGTCTGCCAATTTGGTGGATAAAGTGGGCTGAAGGGCCTGTTTTCATTCTCTATGACTTGTTTTTCTTTATGGAATTAAATATTATCTGCTGGAGCAATTCCAAGAACAAGCACCAAGATTTTGTAAATACATGATGTCATCACAGAACATTTGAAAAATCTTATGAATTTGTTTGCACATCAATAGATCAATTACATCAATTTCATGGAAGCACATTTGCAACTTTTTTATCAGGTGACCTGAATGAGCCCTACCATACCTCAATGGATCTGCTGTTTGCCGATAGTTTATTGCTTGGATATTTTCAGGATGTTGACAAGTGAAGAGAACTGATAAGCATCTAATGAATGTAATGAGGAATGTCAAAATATTTTAAATTAAGGTTATGTCAAAACACTGGGACATAGAAAATAGAAAGGTACAACACAAAGGTACAACAGAATTCTCCTTCCCATTCCCACACTGACCTTTCTGTCCTGGGCCTCCTCCATTGTCAGAGTGAGACCAAATGCAAATTGGAAGAACAGCAACATCAACAAAATATTTTGTTTGGGCAGCTTACAACCCAGCGGTATGAACATTGATCTCTCTGAATTCAAGTAACCCTTGCATCCCCCCTCTCTCCATCCCTCCTCCACCCAAGTCGTTGCACCAGTTTCAAAGTCATCTTGTTGAGTCTCATTGTCTATAACTCGTTCTAACCTAGCCCACAGCTAACAATGGCCTGTTTCCTTTATCATTGTCACTTTTTGGCATATCTTACATTCAATTGTTCTATATCTCTCTATATCACCGTCTATATCTCTCATTTCCCTATCCCCCGATACTCAGCCTGAAGAAGCGTCTTGACCCAAACGTTACCTATTCATTTTCTCCAGAGATACTGTCTTACTCACTCTGACCCACTGAGTTACTCCAGCTTTTTGTGTCTATCTTCTATAGGAAGGTACAACATAGGAACTGGCCTTTTGGCTCACAAGGTCTCTGTGCTGAGCATGAAGCCAAAACCAACATTTAGCTACCTGCGCATAATTCATATCCCTCCATTCCCTGCATATCCATGAGCTCATCCAATAGTTTCTTAAATCCCACTATCATATCTGCTTCCACCACCACACCCGCAGTGTGTTTCACACATCTCCTTTAAACTCCCCCCCCCCCCCCCCCCTCTCACCTCAAAGGTCTGCCCTGTAATATTGATGCTACCATCCAAGGACATAGGTTCTTACTGTCTATGTCTCTCATCATTTTGTATACTTCTATCAGGTCTCCCCTCAACCTCCGGCATGTTAAATTATTTTCATTTTACATTCTCTAATTCAGTATGTAAGTTTGTAAGGTAAAGTTTCATTGGAGAACTATAGATTCTTCAGATATTTTCCAGTGCCTAATATGCATTGTTGCATTATGGGCTGTGACTCCTGAAAGGAACACACACCTTGAAATCCAATGACAACTCGGTGCCGCTTTCAGCCTTTCTACTGCAAGTTATTGAGAGACATCATGAAGCCTTGATGCATATCATGCCTTGCAACTATCAGCATGCAAACATTTTCACACACAACAAATCAGAAAATAAATAAACACTTTGAAGCTGGCATATTAAATATTTATAGAGCACCAAACTGAAATGGAAATTGTGGCCATAAAATTAAAGTAGGTGAAATGCAAATAGAGTATTTTTAGAAAAAATATAGTTAATTTTAAAATAAATAACATTTTGAACTACTTGTCTGATGGAATTATAGATCATATGAGTTTGCTAACTAGCTGTTATGGATCAGTATACCTTAATATGCCATATAGATGTCACAGAAGGGTGTAGAGGCCAAGTCAATGGATATTTTTAAGGCAGAGATAGATATATTCTTCATTAGTACGGGTGTCAGGGATTATGGGGAGAAGGCAGGAGAATGGGGTTAAGAGGGAAAGATAAATCAGCCATGATTGAATGGCGGAGTAGACTTGATGGGCCGAATGGCCTCATTCTGCTCCTATCACTTATGGACATGAACTTGCCATAAAACTAAAGATTTTTAGGGAATCTTCCAATAAAATTAGTTGATAAATAGATTAGCTTTACACCAATTCTCTGATTTTTTTTGATTCTAATGTAGATCCTCCTCTGTGAAGCACTAAGTAACTGATTACAAAAGGCCATGTCTACAATGCACAGAAATCTTGAAGTCACCGTCAGTTCATGTTGCAGAGATGGCAAATGCTAATAGTTGTGCAGCCATTACAACAATCAATTCAGTCCTATTAATATTTTCCCTATCTTCTTTGTACACTAATCATCTTTAGCACTATTCTACAACAACATGAGGATGGATGTCCATAGATTCAAGCTCCAGAATAAGTTTAAATAGTATTTTAATATGTGGTATTTGTTTCTTATTGAACCAACACAATTTAAATCAACAATTTAATGTTCTTTCCATTATTTTAGACTTCTTCAAATTCGTAACTGCTGTATTAATGAATGTTTTTAGTCCATTCTGCCACAAAGCCACCATTACAGTTACAGTGACCCTGCTCATTCTCGCTACTTTGACCACCTTTATTCAATCCTGCATATATCATTTGTTCATATCCTTTCAGTTTTCTGTCCAAGCTCAACTAATAAGCATGGGTCTGGTAACCTACATACTGAAATATGGAGGATACCCATGTTAATTGTTTAACTAATCCAATTTGGTTGAATTATACACTAATGTTATCAATATTACCATATCATAGACTCTGTGATTATGTGTTTAACTTTTGGGAAAGATGGTGGTGTCAAATGGCATGTAGTTATGGAGAGGTTGCATTAAACAGAATGCAAGACCATCACTTATCTACCTGCAGATAACCCATATCCCTCCATCCCCTGCATAGCCATATGCCAATGCATGTCAATGAATGCCACTAATGCCACTAATGTTTCTGTTTCAACCACCAACCCTGGCAGCGGGTTTCGGGCATTCACTACATACTGTGTAAAAAACTTGCCTCACACATCTATCCATCTATATACGTATAAAAGTCTCATTTGTATGTGAGTCTGTCTGTATGTCAAAATGCTATGCACTAGCGCTTAAATTTTTACACATTCTGACCCACATTTTTTACCTCCATGCCGTAATCGTTCATTTAAATTTGATGCTACATTTCACGATATTGATAATTAAAGCTTTAAAAAAGCCAAATTTAACACGATTTTTACCGTTAAAATCCTTCCTGCCAGCATCCAACACACTTTAGTACAAAGTTGCAAGACAGAAACACTCTGAACTTTTCACCTCAATGGGATATCACAGCAAGTGCTTCAACAGGAGGAGGAGGGCAAATTAGTATTGCAATTGGAAATACTGCGGCAGGCAGCGGAAGTGCAATTGGAATTTTTTTTAAGTCCACTGCTGAGGGAGGCAGGGGAGTCCAGAGGTGGGGGAGGTGGGGGAGTGCTGGAATCTTATGTTCAGCAACGGGTTGAGTTGGGGGACCACGCTTCCCGTGGGTGCTACAGGTTAGTGGTGCAATATTGCGTTGGGGGACCAGTCCTCCCATGTGACAGGGACCCCAGTTGGTCTAGTCTCCTTTAAAATGTACCCCTTTCACCTTAAAGCAATGTCCTCCAGTATTTATTTCATCCATCCTGGGAAAACAATTATGACTGTCTACCCTATGTACGCCTCTCATAATTGTACATCGTTTTATTTGGTCTCCCTGCTCCAGGGAAAACAATCCATGTCTGCCCAACCTTTCCCTGTAGCTAACACCCCAGAATCGAGGCATCATACTTGTAAACCTCCACTGCACCCATTCCTAAGACTCCACATCCTTCCTGTAATCAGGCAACCAGAACTGCACCTAAGTTGGGAATTTGGGATGATTCCATAGAAACATGGAAAATAGGTGCAGGAGTAGGCCATTTGGCCTTCGAGCCATTCAATATGATCATGGCTGATCATTCATAATCAGTTCCAGCTTTTCCCCCATATCCCTTGATTCCCTTAGCCCTAAGAGCTAAATCAAACTCTCTCTTGAATATTCCATCACTGATATCGTCGAGTGTGTTTAATTAACATTTGTACTGGGAAAGAACGAATGAAATTCTTTCTTGCTGCACAGTACGGGCACTTACTGGGAAAGGACGAATGAAATTCTTCCTTGCTGCACATTACGGGCACTTTTTTGGCATATTAATGCAATAACATAATAAATAATACAATAACTTACCGGGTAACCAGCTCAGAAGAATGCAAAGCCGAAATACATAGCGCAAGCAAACTAAAGTCCACAGTAGATCATTGCTGGGGTAATGTTGTCGTTAGGGTTGTGCAGTGTGGTTCAATGCTATTCTTGAATCTATAGGTCATGGTTCTCAGGTTCCTGTTCCTTCTTCCAAATGGTAGCAGCAAGATGAGAGCGTGGCCAGGGTGGAGAGGGTCTTTGATGATATTCATTGCCTTTTGGAGGCTGTGCTTTCTGCAGGTCTCTTCAATGGTGGGGAGGTCAATACTGGTGCTAGACAGGGCAATGCTTATCACTTTCTGAAGCCTCTTTTGTTCCTGGGTATTCAGGTTATAGAATCAGGCCATGATGCATCCAGTCAATGTGCTCTCTATCATACACTAAGGATGTAGTGGCATTAATCAGCTTTATTTGCCATTGCATAAATGTGCCAAGCCCAGGACTTAAAGCTGTAGTCATCTTCTCATCAATGAAGACAGATTCATTGCTTCCTTGGTGTTCGCTTCCTATAGTAACAATCGTCTCCTTGCCAACATAGAGAATAAGCTTGTAGTTTCTGGCACCAGTTAATCATGCTCTCAATCTCCCTCCTGCACCCCGACTCATCATGCAACATTCTTAATGGCAAGAACACTCAACAACAATGGTGTTTTGTCTGCAAATTTAAAGATGGCTTGGTGGTTAATGTGGGAGGTTGTTTCCCAGCTCAGGAAATGTCTTCATTTATTGCAGCTTTTTCCACAACAATACATTATCTTCCCAACTAATAAGGTCACCACCGCACCATCTACTACAAACCTACTGACTCCCATAGCTACCTTGACTACACTTCTTCCCACCCTGCTTCCTGTAAAGACTCTATCCCCTACTCACAATTCCTCCGTCTACACTGCATCTGCGCCCAGGATGAGGTGTCAAATATCAGGGCTTCGGCGATGTCCTCATTCTTTAGGGAACAGGGGTTCCCCTCTTCCATTATAGATGAGGCTCTCACTAGGGTCCTCAATATCCCGCAGCTCCGCTCTTGCTCCCCACCCCCCTGTTTGTAACAAGAAGAGTCCCCCTTGTCCTCACCTTCCACCCCATCAGCCATCGCATACAGCATATAATCCTCCAACATTTTCGCCACCTCCAACGGGATCCCACTACTGGCCATATCTTCCCATCTCCACCCCTTTCTGCTTTCCGCAGAGACCATTCCCTCCGTAACTCCCTGGTCAACTCATCCATTTCCTACCCAAACTACTTCCTCCCCAGGTACTTTCCCCTGCAACCGCAGGAGATGCAACACCTGTCCCTTTACCTCCCCACTCGACTCCATCCAGGGGCCCAAACAGTCTTTCTATGTGATGCAGAGGTTCACTTGCACCTCCTCCAACATCATCTCGCTGTTCCAGGTGTCAACTTCTGCACATCGGCAAGACCAAACGCAGGCTCGGCGATCGTTTCGCTGAACACCTCCGCTCAGTTCGTCTTAACCTAACTGATCTTCTGGTGGCTCAGCCTCCCATTCGCAATCTGACCTTTCTGTCCTGGGTCTCCTCCATTGTCAGAGTGAGGCCCAGCGCAAATTGGTGGAACAGCACCTCATATTTCGCTTGTGTAGTTTACACCCCAGCGGTATGAACATTGACTTCTCTAACTTTCGATAGCCCTTGCTTTCTCTCTCCATCCCCTCCCCATTCCCAGAACTCCCAGCAGTCTTACTATCTCCGCCTGACATCAGTCTGAAGAAGGGTCTCGACCTGAAACATCGCCAATTCCTTCTTTCCATAGATGCTGCCTCACCCACTGAGTTACTCCAGCATTTTGTGTCTACCTTCGATTTTACCAGCATCTGCAGTTCTCTCTTAAACATGCACAAAATCTGCCTGCCATGCAGTACCTTTACTGGGGAACAATTATCTTTGGATGCAGTGATGTACCGCAGTACTTGAAGGTTCTTTCATTGACGTTCACCAGTCCATTTGGGGAAGGGAGTAGGGTGACTGAAAGTAGTCCTGACCTGAAACATCACCTGTCCATATTCTCCAGGGATACTGCCTGACTCACTGAGTTACTCCAACACTTTGTGTCTTTTCAAGGGTAAGAGAAATCTCTGTTACTCCTAGTTCCAGTATCCATTGTCAGAGTACGATGTAACAGCATTTAATACACCAATATACATCCTTTGCTGCTTCTCGAGCCTTTGAAGAGCAGGTATTTGGTCCAAGGCGCATAAAAAGTTTTAAAATCACACATGGGTGAATCTAAAATCTAAGTCTTTGCATTCTGTCTTGGCTCAATGAGTAAGCCTAATTCTGATAACCTACATACAGATATATGGAGAATATTGATATTAATTGTTTAACAAATCCAAGTTGCTTACAGTTTTAAATAATTTGAAACATTTCTGGTGTTTTTATGTATAAATGAAGCGTCATCTATGGCTTAGTGGTAGTATTCTTGCCATGAAGGATGTTGTATGTTCAAGCTGTAACTGGCAAATCTGGGTGCAGAACCTAGCTTGACTCTTCTGTAATACTGAGGGAATATTGCTCTTTTGGAAACAATGTCAATCCTAAGCACCACTGCCCTCTGAAGTGGATGTTAAAGATCCCAGTGTATCCACCACAGGAGACAAAGAGTCCCTTCAGTGTCCTGACCAGAATCAATTGATGTAGCTAATAGTCATTTGTAGTAAATTTGATTAGTACATGTTGGTTAGAGCAATTCATACATTACACAGTAGTTGCATTCATACACAATCGTTTATAAAGCACTGGAACAGCTTTGATTGTGAAAAGTAAAATATAAACCATCTGACCTACAGTGTGTAAACCTAAAATTACAGTCCAAGAAATAGATTCCTTTTACAGTTGGCATGGATTTCTTGGATTGAAACAGTATCTATGATCCTTCGGTAAAGGATTTCACACAAAATACATAAACAAATCATTCATCAGCTTCTTTTCAGCTCAAATAATCTGCATATATGCAGTAAACTTGAAGGAACAAAACTCTCAAGCTAACTCTAAACCAGCACGTTCTTTTGACAAATAACATTTATATTAATATAGGAACCAATCACTATTGAATAACAACCCCCAGCAATGACAACAGATATCTGATGGAATCAGAAGTCATCACATTCTTCTCCTGCACACTAAACAGCAGTTGTCAATTATCTCTCGTTCCCATTTCAGGTCACAAACAAACTTCAACTGAACAAATCTCAAACATCAGATAGACACAAAATGTTGGAGTAACTCAGTGGGACAGGCAGCATCTCTGAAGAGAAGGAATGAGTGACGTTTTGGATCAAGACCCATCTTCAGTCTGATATCTGATCAATCTGATTAGAGTCTTCTCTCCAGAGATGCTGCCTGACCTGCTGAGTTACTCAAGCATTTTGAGTCTATCTTTAGTTTAAACCAGCATCTGCAGTTCCTTCCTAGATTTCAAACATCATTGGGAATTCAGAGATGCAGACTTTACATTTTCATACAGCTGAAAACTGGATTGAATAGGATTTTTGCCAAAGTTGCATATTACTTTGAAATTCATACTAACAACATTAGATATGCTTTACAGCTTTTTTTTTAACAAGTTAATATTTGGGGTAAATTTATTATAATATTAAAGCTAACTGTAATTATCATGACAATTATACAATTCTTTTAATTTTATCATTTTCTTTCCCTGAAGATAGACACAAAATGTTGGAGTAACTCAGCGTCTCTAGATAGAAGGAATTGTGGGGTTTCGGGTCGAGACCCTTCATCAGATCCCTGAAACATCCTTCTATGCAGAGATGCAGCTTGTCCCGCTGAGTTACTCCAGCATAGTGTGCCTATCTTTGGTGTAAATCAGCATCTGCAGTTCCTTCCCACACATTTTGTTTCCCTGGACAATCTCCTAGATCTGTGGCCTACTCATTTGCTTCGTTTTAAATATCTTAAAAGATGTCAGAAATAGCTACTTCAGTGCTTGCAGTGTCCACAGTGGTACTAACAAATACACTCCCTTCCATTGCCTGAAACATCCTGTGAATGTCGCGTTCATTTACCCTGGGCCAAGAGATTTAAACAGTGATACACAACTTTAGACCAGGTTGCCAACTGTCCCGTATTAGCCGGGACATCCCGTATATTGGGCTAAATTGGTTTGTCCCATACGGGACCGCCCTTGTCCCGTATTTGACTGCTACTACTTGGGTCGAGGGGACTGTTGGGTCTGGCCCCACCTCACCCATCCCGGCGTAGTGCAGCCCATGCAGTGCAGCAGCATCACTTCACCTGTGGCCATGTCGATCGGCAGCTCAGCCAGCTGTCCGACCTTCGGACCTTCACTTACCGCCGACATCACCACCCCTCCTTCTCATAGCCAATCATCGGTTCATGATTTGGACGGGGCACCGGACTTTGCGCGTGACGTTGCGCGCCCCCAGGCCAAAACTCCTCAGCTGCCCCGCCGGCTAGGCTTTGTGTGCAGTCCAGCACCCGGGCCAACTCATCATTCACCCAATCATGGCCAAGTCAGTCAACGAGTTGCCGTCGGGAATTTGTCCCTTATTTTGACCTTTTGTCCCTTATTTTGACCTTTTGTCCCTTATTTTGGAGTGAGAAAGTTGGCAACCCTAGTCATACTTTAGAATCAAGTAACGGAGTACAATGGATATTTGATAATCATGTCTTGTGCCCACCCTGTCACCCCCAAAGAACACAACCTGTCAATAAGTGTAGAAAGAGTTAATGAAAATCTTTCATTTTCACAGGTCTTTTGTCAGCCATTCAACCATCTCCTCAGTCTGCTGTGTGCTCTCTAGTAAACTGATTTACACCTCAACATTGATGTGGAACAATGGAAACTATGATATTGAAACAATGGAAAGTCTTTTTTATGATTTCTCAGGTGTGAGAAATCTGAATGCTTTAAAAAGTAAATTGGGATTTCAACAAAAGCTGCTGTTTTGCAAATCTTAAAAATGTTGGGAAAAGTTGATCATCCATTGCTGCCTTTATATTCTGTACAGATATCATTAACCATCATTTAAAATACCATCGATATGCCACATACGCTTCATAATTATAGCAAATTCATTTTCTTATACTTCATAAACAGGAAAAAAAAAATCACTTTTATAAATGGAACAGCTGATGTGAATACACAATAGAGCAAAATCACAGGCATATTCCGTTGAGGAAAATAGGTTATAAATTGAATATTTTAATAATGGTCTGTGTTGATCAGGGAGAATTTAAGGCAAATATAAGGTTTTTATTTATAAATGTTTAGATTGTGGCATTCCTAATTAACCACTAAAGTGTCCTCCCTGCACACAAAACAATAGAATACCCAGTCGCAAAAATATGTTTGATTGCTCCTCAGTAGCCGTTTATATTCACACAATAAAGGAAATAGCTTAACACAATGTCTGCTAGTTAAACACTTGTGAAAATAATTTCTTTGCTGCATTTGCCAACACATAAATTTCAGCTATGAGGTTGTATGAAGAAATAAAATATAATTTAAAGTTCTGCTCAGTTACTGTTTTTGCATTATTAACGCATACAATTTAACATATCATGGCTTCCAAAAATAGCCTGTATCAAGTGAATATACTACTTATCGTATTCCCAGAGTTGAATTTATGTAGAGTGAAGGTTAAAATTATTGTGTTTCTGCTGTGATGACTGTATTCAGCATTTTGATGTGAAAAATCTTACATCAGTGTCACCTGGCTAAATAATCAGGCAGTGTTATGCAGTCATCCCATTTTCTTTCACTCTTTATTAACAGCCATCTTTGGCTCTCTTTCTGTCCTAATTGGAACATCATACAGCCTTGGCAGTTGTACTATTCAATAGAATGATTAATTTTTCCTGACTGTTCTGAGCTCAATTGACCTGTTTTGACCTATTTGTCACTGATCGCAACCTGACAGGCGCTAGCAGCCTCCAACGATTATGGCTTTTGAGATTAATCTGACACCGTTTTATCCTGCCGCAGCTCTTCACATGAGGAAACTGGGGCCAGTCATCCTCTCTATGGCCATGGTGTGTGTAAATGGCCTGGATGTGAAAGCATTTGCGAAGATTTCGGACAGTTTTTGAAGTAAGTTTACCACAGTCATTCCGATCATTTCTGCATTTGAAGTTCGCATTAGTTGTCCCACGTGCAAAGAAAATCTTAACATTACGAATGTTCCAGTGGTGTTCCAGTAAACAATATTCAAAATGTTCCGTGTGTCGTCTCGTCAGGTTTAAACATTCAACTTGTCCAGAATTGGATTTCTGAAAAAAAAATCTTTCTCTGAAAATTAATAATTTATCCACCTGATTTGCAGATTCATAAATAAAATCAATCCATCCAGCAAACTTTAATAATGGAAGTGCATAAGCGAAGGTGCAAATTTAAATGTGCCCACTGTTCTGAAAATGGACAGTGTAATTAAAATCAATGTACAACTTCAACAGCTTGGTGACAGAGACTTCTGGATTGTTTATTCTGCTTCTCTTTCTCTCTGGTGTGGTTTGTAGGCAGTTTGTATAGACGAGTAACTTCACAATTTGAGAATCCCTTGTTGTCATGGTGCAACTAACAGGGTGAATGAACTGTTCATGCTCCATCAACAATTTAGTTAATTAGCTCATTTGTAATTGCATTGCTTTGTTGCCAGGATGTTAGCAGGGACATCAAAGAGGATGTATTTACAGTACTGTAGACTACAGGGTATTGCAAAGCAGATCAGCATTCAGAAACACCAGAAGATGCATTGATCTCAAACTAAGATTCTAACAAATAGAATAGGCAAGAAAAAAATAAGATGTGTTAGATTCATACTTTTTGTGAATTATATTAGATTATGTTTGTGATACAGAATTCAGATTACAATGTTAGCCAACATTTTAGAAAAATTGGCACATTGTTGAGTAAATTGTTGCCAAAACCTAATATATCAGCAAAGGGTTAAGACTTGGACTATACCGTGGTATATGCTTACTATCTGTGAAAATGTTAATCACCATAAAACCACAAAGTGCAGGGTATTACAAATGTAATCCAGCTATCTTGGTTTAAAATTCTAAAATATGACTAGATTTACTTTTGAGAAGTAAATTGTAGGTCCTCACCTTGGAGGACCTACACAGTTCCCACTGTCTCAAAAAATCCCAGAACATCATAAAGGACATTTTCCACCCCGGTCACTCCCTGTTTGAACTGCTGCCGTCAGGCAGACGGTACAGATCAATGAGGACAAGGACAAACAGACTCAAAAACAGTTTTTATCCCACAGCAATAACTACACTTAATGTAGCCACCAAATGAGTGCAGGTGTGCTACACACCAAAGGGACCGTGAAATGGACAGAAGAATGTTTTTTTTTCATGTTATTTATTTTAGTTGTTTATTTTAGACTTTTGCTTTTAGAAAATGTGTGAATGGTGCACTAACTGGTTGGCATTTGTAATTTCGTTGTACATGTTTACATGTTATAATGACAATAAAGTATTCATTCATTCAATAGAAATAATAAAAATAGAAAATAATAATACAATTAAATCAATATTTAATATTATCACTAGAAGGTTAAAAAATCAGCAGATGTTATAAACAAAACTTAAACATCAATAATCAGTATCTAAAATAGTGTGTCCACATTGAACATTGTAGGACATTTCTGATCCATCTGTACTGTACGGCTACGTATATTTACAAAAGTGTAATATCCTTGGAGCACTCTGTTTTATAATTGTAAATAGACTCCAGCACATACAATTCAGAAATACGGTTGTACTAAAAATGGATGCTTTGATCTTCAGGTGGTGACCCATTTCTCACAGACATAACACTAACTCAAATGCACAATATAGGTTATTGACAATTACTTTTTTTTCCTTTAAAATCGATTTAGATTTCTATTAAATACTTCTTAGTTAAGAGATACACTGTTTTCCAATCCATTAACTTTATAGTGAAAAACAGAATTAAAGCCTGCAGCCTCCCAAGCATGTCATATGTAACTCCAAATAGCAGTTAAGTCATTAAGGTGGTTGGGCCTTAGAGCATTCCTAATCTAAACGCATATCCTCATAAAAGGAAGGAAAGAGCTCACTACTGGTTTACAATAGAGTTAATACAAGTATACAGTACTACGATGAAAAATTAATAAAGCATGCTTACTATTGGAATAAAAAAACGATCCAGGCCAATGTTGTGGATTCACATAGTTGACTGATGGAAATTTCTAAGGGAATCTTGTCTGGGTGCTGAAGTGGAACTTCTCTTAAGTAAGAAGCAGTTTACAGTTTTTCTCTTAAAAGACAGTTACACAAAAGCACTTGGAAAGGGGATTACAGTAGAAAACACATTGCTGCTGCCTTGCTTTTCTGATAATCGAATGGATTTTGGGTGAAGTGAAGAATAACATCTGAGGAATTTAATGCATTTTTATCTATACATTGTTGAGGTAGTATTTTTGGTGGCTAGCGTTGAAGTATGATATAAACTGACTCAATCACAGAACTAAGGAATTTAGCTTCATCCTGTTTTCAGTTTAATAATGTCATAGAGTAATTTGACTCAATAATGTCTGATGTGTGTAAATGTTCAACACATTTTTAAATAAACAACATTATTAAATAGGCGTTAAAGAAGGAACTGCAGATGCTGGAAAATCGAAGGTACACAAAAATGCTGGAGAAACTCAGCGGGTGCAGCAGCATCTATGGAGCGAAGGAAATAGGTAACGTTTCGGGCCGAAACGTTACCTATTTCCTTCGCTCCATAGATGCTGCTGCACCCGCTGAGTTTCTCCAGCATTTTTGTGTACCTATTATTAAATAGGCTCTGCTTTTATGTAACATTTTACATCTAATATACTTCATGCTGGCTGGAGGTTTGGGACTGGAGCAGTTCACTGCCCAGTTCACAGACAAGATCATTTCATGGCTACCAAAATACATCATTGTTAAAGGAGACAGCAAGCCCTCACGTTGAAGGCTCAGATTAATATATTTTACTCTATTTATAAAAGAGTCACAAGAAGAAATTTATATAAACATTTAAATAATAAACATTTGGGTCACTGAAACATTACCGAAGACTTGTTGGTGCACGTTTTACATTCTTTGCCTTAAGTGATGATGACAGGAGTTAACCATTTTGCCATTGACAAATTTAACAGTACATTTTCAGAACTGGCTAATGAGATGTGATGATCAGTTCAATGGCAGAACTTGAAACGTTTGGAAGATTGGTATATTTGGTCAGTAACCGATTCCAATGGTTGATGAGTAAATTGTATGTACATGTTTTAAATACAGGATCAGACAGATTTTCCAGAAAGGCATGCTGTAAAGAAACCAGTTAAGATTTTTCTACGTCCTGACCCATATGTAGCAGGTTGCCAACATACAAAGAATGATAGTCTTTTACTCTTATAACATTGTCTGCATTAAAATAAGCCGTTTGTGTCAAAGGAGATGTACCAGTGCGAACATCATTGGATAAATATAAAGAAGAACTTTCCTTTGAAGATGTTCGAGCATACCATGACATCTTCATCAGCCAAGACTGACCATAATTCATGATATTATAAACCTAGCAATATAAATTAGAATTGGAATAGAGTCAATTTCTATTCTTTGTGTTTGATTTAAATATTTTGTATAAACATTTGTTACACTAGTATTGCAGCACATGGAAAATTCAATAATTTGGACATATTTCAAAATAATAGTTTGCATATGCAGAGATATGCTCAAAATATTTAGCAAATATGCTCAAATATTTATCACCAGGTTTTACAGTGCTTGGTGGAAAGTCAAACACCTAATATCTCCAGTGATGTAAAATCAGATGCAGAAAGTGACTACACTGTAATCCTGTATAAACTTTGTAGAAATAAATTTTCATGAGAAATGTTGTAACTGAAAATATTTACTTTGTAAGAATGTGCGCAATGGATCTACTAATAAAATTGTTTTGTTTGTTAACTTTTGTGCATTTGTCAGACTCTAAGCTAGTGTGTTGAAATGCTAGGTGTCCAACTGCTTTGAATTAGAATGCATGCTATTACTGAATGTTCTGTTAGTTTTGTGAGGTTCTCGTTTGCCATCAGAATGCTTTAAATCAGGCTGAAGCAAACTGATTGGTGTTGAAGAAACTAAAAAGCATTCCTCATCTTCTTTTGACCAAATGTACTTCAGAATTACTGAGTCAGATAATAATTCGATTTTATTCACTATTTTCAATGAAGATACCTTCCAAGGGAATTAGAAGCAGTTTGACCTATAGATAAAATAAAGTTAATTCTCTCATGTGAATAGGGAATATACAGAATGAAAAGTGTGAAAAAATAGAAAATATGATAAAACTCCAAAGCCGTTCACAGTTTCTTGCATTAAATGGTAAAATTCATTTTCTGAGATATTCCAGTTGCAGTATTAATCAATCACAACTTTCTATGGATTCTGTTTATCGAGACCTATAATAGTTTTAAAAGACAGTCATAAAAAATCAGATTGGTTTTTTTTTTGCTTTACTGCGTTGCTTCAAAAATGTTTTAATTAATAATGTGAATAAGTTGGTATGCTAATGATATTCAAGTTTCAGACTTAAGCATGAGGTCTGGCTGAATCGGCCATCTACCAAAAGGCTTTCATACTCCTTTACTGAATGGTAGACAACCACATAATTTATTCCATTTTGAAAACAAAAATCAATATATCTATAAAGTGACCCATAAATTAGAGCTAGCTCATGGAATGTTTGCACAGTGCTGGCTTTTTGAAGGCACCCTTTGCATTTTTCCTTCACCTCTATATTTGAACTAGAGTCACTGTAAGAGCCTCATTAGGGGACATTAGGGACTTCAGCCAAGCAGAATTCCAGAGACTGCTTTCCTCTTATTAATGCATAGCAAAGTAGGATGCACTTAAATATTTCATAGGTATTCAGTAATTTGTGTGTAATCGGCTTGTTAGCAGACCAGTAGAAGTAGAACGGGTCTGTGAAATGGTGTTAGAGATTGCATGGGTAATTTATAGACCTTTGACATTGGAAATAGCTGTTATTGGAGACCGGAATGAAGCTGTGAAATAGAACTGGCAATAAGTAGAAAACTTAATAAAGGTTTTGTAACAAGCATCTATGGGGATAACAACCCACTTGGTCGTTTTGAAGCAGCTATAATTTATGACATATGCAATATATCAAGTGCATACGATAGCATTATGGAGTATTGAAATGAAAAGGGTATTTGCAACATTAGGTTCAACTTCCTGCTAGGGATGTGATTAAATGATTAATGAAATGTCCCTTTGCATATGCATTTTGAAACAGCAATTAAGCACAGGGTGAAAAAAAATCCACCAATCCTATCATTTTTCAGCTTATCTCATTCTTGTTATATAAATCATAGAGAATTTGTGAGGAGCAATATGTCTGACCTGAAGTGGTTACTAAAGCATGAAAGAGAGTCATCATTTCTGTATAAAATAATCATAAATAAATAGGTTAATAATTTAAACCTATGAACGATCTCTTGATTTATTATTGTGGAGGTTTATTCCTACCTTTTCTTTGGTAGTGTCCAATTTCGCAGGAATGATTGGCATAATTAAATACGAGAATGAATAGACATTATTATTTTGCTCATTGCTGGTAAACAATAGCAAGGAAAAGAGACAGCAGATGTAGCAAAAAAAAAAGCATGGAATATTGCATGTTCATTGATCTGACAGAGTTTATACTTTAAATAATAAGAGGCCTGCAAGCTAGCCTATAATTACAGAAAGGAAAGTGGCAGCTTTGGCATTTCCAAATTCTATGTCATTTTAAGGGTGCTTTGTGAATTTGTCATCAATAATAATTTCGACAGAGAGGCATTGCCTCACATAACTTTGCAAAGACCTTCCTTTTTTGCTTTCATTTAACGCAACGAAGGCTTGTATTGGAATTTAAATCTTTTGATTTCCATTGAAAATTGAACCAAATTGAATCTGTGGTATAGCATTGCCACTATTTTCAGCTTTGTTCTTTGTAGTGATGTTAACAAACGTGAGCAGATGTCAATGTTATATAGTCAAAGTTTGACGGGCAATGCCGATAACTATTTTCAAGCTTACAGTTGTTGCAGAGCAGTAATGGCTTAGCTAACTGCAGTTTTCTACAACTGCTGCAGTGTAGTTGAAGGGCATTCTTGTTTTATTATATTTTAATTATTCATTAAGATTCACATATATAGAAAATGTGAAGGCTGCATATTATCTAAAGATTTGCCTAATTTAACAAACTAGGGCTGTTTATATTCATTCTCCTTATTTTTTTGCTGGACTTAAATATAGATGACAATTATTAATGTGTGCATCTTACGACTGGGTGTTGGTATATTGGAATTTGGAAGTCCAATCTTTTCCTCATTAGGCGTAGACAAATACTCATCTTCAGAAATAGGTATAGGAAGAAGGAAACCTGGCTGATTTTATGCTCCATAGCTTAGGTTCAATGTTAAACCTGGCTGATTTTATGCTCCATAGCTTAGGTTCAATGTTAATCTTGGCCAGAAATCAGGTCATATGCTACAGATAAAGGATTGACCTGGACCTTTCTAGTCTGTATGACGGGTACTTGCTAGTTACATTCACTGATCCACTGGGGACCATTGTCATTTAAGTATAAATACACCTTGAAATGTGCTACAATATATGAAGTTTAATATGAGTGCTTGAAAGCACTGTGTATAAAAGCAAGAGATGAAGTGTCTGAATCTCTGCAGAGAGGAGTGAGAAAATTCCAATAACACTCTCTTTAAAGATTGCATTATAGTTTTATTTAAAAAAAAATTATACCATGTGCATTTTCTTCCTAGATTTTGAGATGGACGTCTTCTCAAATTCTTTGCTCTTTCATTCCAACATGTTTTACCTGCTTGTTCTTGCTGTTTTTGTTACCAAAGTTATCTCTTTCTATCTGAAGTTTTTAAAAACATTTTTGTCCTTTTTTAAAATGTTCTTATACGATAGAATGAAACCCTTTCCATACTAAGCTAACATTATACATAGGGGATTGGGTAATTTGAAGGCTTTATTTGGAAACAACTCTTTTTGTTTTGGTTTTTAGTTGCATTTAGCTGGATGTTCAGCATGCTAAGTGATCATCATGCAGGAAAAGAACATAGACCATAGATGAGTACCACACAGGAAGAGGCCCATAGACACACAATGTCTGTGCCAAACATGAAGGCAAGACCAAACACTTATTGGCCTGCTCATAATCCACATCTCTCCATTTGAAGAGAAAATATTCTCAATGCCAAGAGTCGTATTTTCTTTTACAGAATCCAAGTTTCTCAAACCCATGCGTAGTACCACTTACAAACTAATTGTTAACACATCTTCTTCTAGATTTATCTCCAATCAGTGGCATTGTCCACTAAGGGTTTAAGCCCATGTTTTTGTACACATTGTATTAACACTGATTAAGGCATTCAAAATGCTGATGCAGTTAATGAGTCTTTAGCTTTAGTGTAGCTTAATTTAAAAAATAATATATTTATGTAAACTCCGTAGTCATCTTATGTTCATTTGCATTACCACATGTATTTTTAGTATATGTCTTCTAATCACTTTTCATCCAAAAACATTCAAAATCTTTCCAGAGAAGCATAAGGATAAGCATTGATTACTTTTCAATTCTAGCATGAGCATGGGGTAGGCATTTACTTTTAATTAATCTCCTCAGAAAATGACATAAGGAAAGTAAAAATTGAAATGTAGACTTGAAATATAAATTTGCAGTTCACACTGATGTTATTTTTTTACTAACTAATTATAAGGCCATTATATTACTAAAAATGATTGTGAACTCGTTTTGTTTAGGAAGGAACTGCAAATGTTGGTTTAAACTGAGCATCTTAAAATGAGCAAAACTAGTTCACAAAAGATAGACACAAAAAGTAACTCAGCGGGTCAGGCAGCATCTCTGGAGAAAAGGAATAGTTGACATTTTGGGTTGAGACCCTTCTGAAGAAGGCCTATTCCATTTCTCCAGATATGCTGCCTGACCCGCTGAGGCCCTTCAGTTTTTCGTGTCTATCTTTTCTGAACTAGTTTTGCTCATTTTAAACTGTTACCCTGTCTGAATGCGAGTAGAATTTGCATTTCAAGTGGAGGACAAAGAACAACATGGACTCATTGGGCTAAATGACTGTTTCTGGTGATTTGTATAAAGTTCACTGGGACTTCACGTTTCAATATTTTAAATGAAACTTGAGGTCCAGTGAATATTACATAGTAATTTGCAGCTCGAGTTGTCACTTGTGTCTTAATTAAATGCTCTGTACATGGTGCTCAATGCAAATCAATAATCTAAGGGAAAGTTTAAAACTGTTACTGAGACTTAGATGGAATTATATCCATGAAGATCATTATTATCTAAATTAGTTCTACTCTGGCAATAACAACTGCTAGGATTAGACAAATGGAAGCAGTATGTTAATAGCTAAGTTTGCCAAAGGTAAAATAATGGTCCTAAAATCATTACTGCAACTTTGCTCTTAAAACTGCATATTCAATCATGGGAAAAAATCCTCACAATCGTTTGATTGTCATCAAAATAAGCCCAAAATATTAATGGTATTATTTCATTCAAAACAAGAATCTGAACATGGAAACTCAAAGGAAAAGTAAACTCATGTTGTGAATTGTAGATAAAATACAAATAAGAGAATAGGAATGAATTTACTTTGGCTGAAATAATTCTGTTTCTTTAGTCTCTTCAAAAAGTTCTGCTTGAGCTAGAATCAAGGGTTTGCATGTGCTGGCCACGTCATAAAATGTTTAGCAAAAAGGAGATTGCAGAATGAACTCAGCAGATTGAGAAGTCACTGTGAGGGAATGGAATTGTCAATGTGTTCGGTCCAGACTCCGCATCAGGACAGTCCCAGCCTAAAACGTTGGCAATTCCTTTCCCCCACAAATGCTTCTTGACCAGTTGAGTTTCTCCAGCACTTTAGTCTATTGCCCAAGATTCAAGATTCTTTGTGTCTCCTCCAGCAGTGTTTTTTTTCTGCTCCAGACTCGTGCATCTGCAGTCTCTTGTGCCCTCATAAAGTGTTTACACTGAAATTTAGGTTGATTTGCTGCTGTCATTATATTGGGAAGCCCATTGTATGAAATTACAGAGCATATGCCTGTGATTTTCTGCCCATTAACATTATTGGATAAGGTAGTACAGCTGTGCTCCTGTGATTTCCCACAATATCCTCTGTATCCCATCCCTCACTGCATGTATGAATCACTAATGCTTACATACCTTAAAAGTAGTGCAAATGTACACCAGCCTTCGTAATAATTCTTGCCAGGCATAACACTATGAAACTCAAAGGTAAAAAATTGCAGTGCTATAGGTAAAGTGAAGAGCAACTGATCACCTAGCTGTTTTGAAAAGCTTTGTTCTGTGTCATGATATCTTATGTTTGCTGCTGTTAGGCTAAAATTTGACAAAATAATTTTAGATTTTTATTACTCCTCCCTTTTTTGATTGCAGCCAACATCATCCTTTTCCTTTTGAAGTCTAATTAATGGACCTAAAAGTCACAAAGATGCCCATACAATGTTAAAGCTGATCGCATCAAAGCTGATTCACAGTTTTGTGTAATGTCAGATGCTGTATCATTTGACTGTAACAATGCTTATTATGATGCCTAACAGAGTTACATAAATAACAATTGTGGTGTACCAAACAGCCTGATACATATTTTCTACTTGCAGGCACCTTAATAACGAGCATGCATTAGATGACAGGAGTACAGCACAGTGTCGGGTCCAAATGCAAGTTGTGCAGCAGTTGGAAATTCAGGTAAACTGGGTCTCATACAGTAGTTTGAACAAACTAAGCATTTAACAATACCACTTCCATCTATCTGTTTTCTGTCTTTCTTCAATCTTTCCTAGCTCATGTATTAATTCCCTTGCTGCATTTAATAAACAATAATATTTTTCATGAAAATGTAGGGAAATGAATTGCTGGGATTTCAGATTCAATTGTGGATTAATAGCTTGGTTAAACCATAAATCGCAATGTAATAAAAGATTACTTTAAAGTAACTCTACATTCCCCCTTCCCACACCCACTGCCACCACCGAGTCACTTAACTAAAATCCTAACCTATTCAAATCTTCTGAAGAATGGATTATTTAATTGCCAAGAAGGTGTCCACAAAATCTTTTTTCCAGACTCCACCTAACAGTGTGAATATTTCAGAAACCAATATTGGGCAATCACTTTCCATTTCCATGTACAAGCTCCTCTTTCATACTATATACAGGTACCTCTTCCAGCTAGTATCTTAGTACACCTGCATATAAAGTTTGCCAGGAATGAAAGGGCTTTCTATTTTCAGTAAAACTGACCTTTGTTTTACATATTGCTTATCCCTCTCCTTAAATTTCATGATGTCATTTGTGATTTGAAGAAATAAGATCTTAGCTATAATTTTAGCTGACTGAGCAATATATGATTTTAAAACACAAGGAAATGATCTTCTCTCAATGATCCTGCATTCTAGGTGGCCAATTAATAAGTTTCCTTCTTGCCGAGTATAGAAATAATCGCTTGGTATAAAGTCCGTTGTTTGTAATGAGACCCAGTGCAATGTGGACCCAGACTCTGTGACGGAGATATGTGCAAGACTCTGCCAGGTCTCTGTCACTCTATTGAATTAGATTGATGATGGCAGATTGTAGGGGGCAGTAACTGGACCTCAGAGGGAAAGGATGAAGCATGCAGATGATTCTGGCAGGCACAGTGTTTTGAGAACCCTTCACTTCTTTCCAGCTGCTGGCTTTGTTCCATTCCTCACAGTGTCCACGGGAGTTTAACAGAACACCAAGGGCCTACTTATTTGTGTTCTTGGTAACTTGTTACTGTCACTACATATATGACCTAAATTCTTCTATTGACAAAAAGATGAAGTGTTATTTGTTTTTCTGTGACCTTTTAACACAAGGGAGGCTTAAACGATGAGTGCTTCATATGAAGTTGTCTATTTCTTTGGAACAAACTTAGAGAAATAAGATTCATGCCATCACAAACATTTTAAAAGTATTTTGAAAGTGATTTAGTTTCTGTTTGTTCAATAACAGCTTTCTAAAGAACGTGAACGTCTTCAGGCAATGATGACCCACCTCCATATGAGACCTTCTGATCCTAAGCCATGTCCGAAACCTGTAAGTTTAATATTCAACAATTTATTGAACAGAGATCACAGCATATAATAAATATTACATACCATAAAAATAAACAATTGTCTCAACAGTTTCCATATAGAATGGTTATACCAAAACGTAAGCATTACGTGTGGTTATGAACAATGTTAGTAGATAGCTTTTTGTTGAAATAAAATAGACATGCTACATTCTACTTTGACAAAGTAATATACTTCACTTGTGACAAATAACTGACTTGAGATGACTGCTGAATTGTTAGAACATTTTATTTTGATGGATTTACAAACACACTTTGCTAGCGAAGAGAATTTTATTGGGCATCAATTGCACTGCTATATAGCTATGTCATTACTGGCAAAGCATTGAATGGAGTTCTTATGTCATTACTGGAAAGACATTGAATGGAGTTACTTAAAGGTGAAGTACTAGAATTTACTGCCTGCCGAAATAGTATCTAAAGCATTTTATTTTTAAGCAAACCTGGTATGAACTGTCAAAATGAAAGTTCTTGTTGTGAATACCTTGCTTGATAAATTAAATAAAATTAAAATCATCCTGATGAATTGTGTGCCTTTAGTATGTTAGTTTAGTATAAGTTAGATTGGATGCAAAACATGATTCTTTGATCTTTAAACTTTGAAAATGCTTTGTTACTTTCAGAGATGTTCAAGTATCAATTTAAACTCCTCCACCACTCCCAACCCTGCCTAAAGAAGTTCAGCATCAGTTAAACACTATATGGTAAAATTGGCTTGGTGAGAAGGGTCTTTCATTTCACTGGAAGGCTGTGTTGGACAATTAGGGGAGAAACACACATAATATTGTTTCAATTCCTGTAATCAAAACTGCACTTGTTCTGCCAAACTGAACTGTTTTACACACGCACACACGCAGGCCTACACACACATGCACGCGCACACATACATGCACACACACGTGCACACACACACGCACGCGCACACACACACACACACACACACACACACACACACACACACACACACACACACACACACACACACATATATATATATGTATTTTTCCCTTATCCCTTGGAGAATGCTTGTTGCTAACAAGTCCATGAGCATGTGAGGATAGGGATAGTCGAGAGCAAGAGCTTTCTCATGACGACGATAAGTAGTGCTTTGTTATTGACTAACAGGAGATGCAACTAGGCAGTGCTGACCCCCTTCTGACTGAGATCACATACATTGCTCTCTGCACTACAGCATCATTTAGCTCAACTGAAAACCGATAACACCTCGACTAAGGAAACTGTATTCAGGTGACGGACACCTTAGGAACTCCAACTCGTGACCTTCTGGTTGTGAGTTCGAATCCCCAGACAGACAAATTACTTGGGAAATTAATAGCCCCAATTTCTAATTTGTATTAAGAATTTTGTTGCAGCTTAATTAAAATGGGGGTGGAGCAATCTTGTTGAAAGACAACTTGGTTTAATACACTGCTTTATTCATTTATTTTAAATGAATATTACTCTGATCATTCACCAGTACATAAAGTTTAAAGATAAAATACTTATCGAGTAAATCCATCAGGAATCTGCAGCTCATTCTTTATAAATAAATTATTCAATTAGTAAATTTGTAAAAGTCCAACAGTGTGGTAAGATCTGCACTAATAAAGGATCTTCAGCTTATATTCTAAAACTGAACTTGAATAATGTAACTCAAGTATTACATTACATAAACCACACATGAAAGAATGTCTAATTGCATTTGATGATGGGTAATTAATAGGGAATCCTTAGATGAGCAAGTCGAATTGAAACCACAGTCTTTTCCTCTTCCCACTGGACACTTGTGCTCTCTACAATGTATTACATGGCACTGTTAGCCTTTGAATGGTTGAAAAGGGGAACAGTATACAAAAAGAACTCTAAAATTTATATACTGCACAAAAAGAGCTCCATAATTGATATGATAGTGCTGATTTATGTCCTCATATGCAGTGGCTCAGTTGAGACAGCCCACACATTTGATAAATATTAATAGTATGAATTTATTACCAAGGCAAAATGAGCTCTGTTGGTTGATCACTGCACCCTTAACAGCTATCAGCACACGAACACAAGGTGCAACTGCACTGTCTATTATATGACCCCATTTACTCTCTGGATGGTACTTCATTAAATGGTACCTTTTGGCCATGCTATGGATGGATGAAAATCAAAGTTATCAAGGCTGTAAGTCCTGAATAATGAGTTTCACCCAACCTTGAATATATTCAGATGAGTTGAGGTAGCTAAGTGCTCATCCCAGCTTTTACATGCTTTTCCTTATTTAGCTTTAATAAATTCTATTTTATCAGAACATGAGTGCCATCCAGAAACATGTTCTGCTTGTTATTACTCTGAGATAAAATAAATTATCATAACCCTGTAAACATAATCAGCTACAGTAGATAAGTCACAGAATTTTTTTTAATGATAGTGATTTTATGAACTTTTATAATTGAAAATTATCTTGGTGTACAGAATTGTGAATATTATTTTGAACAGTATTTATGTAATTTTCACAAGCTAGTTAAATTGAGATTTAAATTTAAAAAAAAAATCCTAATCAAATTGCTCTGATTTATCCAGAAACCCATTAAGCAAATAGACTTACAATCAAATTTCAAATAAGAAAATTATTAGATTTTTTTATTACAGGAATGCATTGAAGCTTTGTAAAATGTTTCCTTGAATGTAATATGTAAATGAATTGTAAAGCTGGTATGATTTTTATAATTTTTTAACACGGTCTTGTTTATTTATTAGGATAGTTACAGTATTTGAGTCACCGTGAAATTTATATATAAACATAAGTGGATTTCACACGTAAGGCTGCAAGCTGTGGGTAGCAGTAGAATAAAACAGTTTGTGGTTTATTGGGAACAGATGCACTAGGGATTGCCTTCAGGGTGCCAGGCGCTGTTATTAGACTGCCAGTGAGCTTCTCCTGGCTCCTACCCAAGAATGCAGAACAATTAGCTGGCATATGTTAATTTTTGTTTCTTTAACAAATTTTTCTACTCTCTAAACATGTAAAACAAATCCTCAAAGTAAGATCAATCAATGTTAAATGCATAATCTACACCAAATGAAAAAGGTGTTTTTCTATAGATGAATACATAATATTTGGAACAACAGCTGTGCTTGAATTACTTTAGTCAGTGGCAATTTCCTGCACAATTCCTGATTTTCTAGTTTTGTGCAATGACAAGATAACATTACAGTTTTCCCAAATCGAGAAATTATCCTCCAGAATAGATTGAAAATGACTACAAATTAGCCATTAAGAGCATCACTTAAGAATTTGGCAGAAATCTTTTCACAGTGGGTGAGTGTAAATTTTCTTAATTAGATGCTCTTTATGACAATGGATGTGTGGTAAATATAAAAGAGGTGACATTAATTTTTTTTCATTAATGGATATGGAATTTTATTGGTAGATGTAGGTGAAGGACACACTGTTAAATAATGTGCATCATTTTTTCCTTCTTTTCCTTTTTCTTCCCTGACACCCATATTCCAGGGTACATCAGCAATAACTGACACTGTAATCATAAATTGAAAATGATACTTCCAGAGGAATTGGCAAACTTGACATTTCATTATATTTGCTAACACATGCCACAAATGATTGTTAGTGAAGAAATTTCATTCCACTCACCATCTACAATCATATTTAATTTGAAAAATTTCAGCCTCCTCTGGCTAATTAGCAATTAAGACAATTTTGTTTGAATATGTAGTAATGTCATTACCATTCCACCAAATTAGCAGTGAGAGCAAAGGTCAGTGTCAAATTTTCCAGCTGGCTGCAGCTTCTCAGCTGAGATTTGGGACGATGCAAGAACTGCAGCAGCAGTAGTGGAGTAGCAGCAACTATTTCCAGTCCCCTTTGCAGTAACTGGATCCTTTGATAATCTGCTTTGTTTTTCAGCCCTTATGAATAGACAGTCACAACCATGGAACTTTGGTAGCCGGTTTTATTAGCGACAGACAGTTGGGATAAACTAGAATGAGTTGGGCCTGAGTAATGTTGGATCAGATCATTAGATAATCTCTAACAGCATCCTCTAATTAGAGTTCTTATGATACAATTTCATCCTGTAATTAGCTGAGATTGGCTGCTTCCTTTGCTGCTTATTAGTGGCAACACAGCTGTAGAAGTGAATCCACTCTCATTTGTCAAACCTTTTAAAGCCTTCTTTCTCCTGTCTCTGCTTTTCCCCACTCCTCCTCTTGGGCCTCCTCAGCTGAATCTGGTGTCGAGTGTCACAATGTCTAAGAACATTTCAGAGACATCCCCACAGAGTTTACCTCAGACTCCCACCACACCAACAGCCCCAGTCACCCCTGTCACGCAAGGACCCTCCGTAATCACTCCAGCCAACGTGCACAATGTGGGACCAATTCGAAGAAGACATGGTGATAAGTACAACATTTCCATTTCATCAGGTAGGATTCTAAGCACCAGTAGCACAATGAGTATTTGTCTTACAAAGAGCTTTAATATTTTTTCATTTAATTTAAATACTCAATATGTTTTGAATATTGGATAAAGAGATAATATCCCCTTTGTTGCCAGAAGTAGATTGAACTTAAACCACGTTAAAACCATTGCCCACAGATCAAATTATATGGAACACATTTATTTGAAAACTGCTTTCTGATATTTGGGGCGTGTGAGAGAGTAAGAAAGGGTACAATGATATTGCCATTTGAATACTTCTTGAAGAAATTGCATATATTGTACATTAAATTAAAATGATTTCAAACCAGACATCAAATAGATTTTAAAAAATCTGCATATGTTGATGATTTAGTAACATAAAATTTCAGTTCAACTCGGTTTGAAAATGACATTATCCTGCCCTGTGCTTTCAACAAAAATTGTATTCTTGGATCCCAATTTTGAACATAATGAAGGGTAACAGGATAATTGTAAAGAACCATGCAATAAGCGTTTTGTCAATATTTTTTGCATAGACTGAAAAATATTTTCAGTTCAGTAGCTTAAGTGGCTGAGCACTTGGCTCCCATCCAGATGGCTGAGAGTTCAAATCCCAGCACTGTTTGACACTTGAAACCACCTGCATCAGTTCGTTTTGTTTCATTAGTTTTCAGTTGAGCTGCTCCAATGAGAGGCAGAGAGAGAGAGAGAGAGAGTTTACAATGGCCTAGAAATTTGAAGTTACTAATCCCAATTTACAGGCATAATGCAGCTGCCTGTGGATCTAATATGGCATGCGATTTGTATGCTGGTTTCAGGCTGGAGGTGTGCCATTTCCTATAATGTTTAAAGCTCGTCTGTGGTCCTGCCTGAAGGAGGAGAATGCAAAAATGAGGCATTGTGGCTGTTTGAGGCCCAGTTTTGTCAAGTTTCATCGCACGTGTTCACGATTGACTCAGCATGTGGCAGTAACACATTTACAGTGTTGCTGTAACACCAATTCTTAAAGAGCCTGATTCTTTTCATTAAAACAGTATAGCACAGGAATGGACCCTTAAGCACACAATGTTTGAGCCGAACATGATGCTAAGTTAAACTGATCACACTTGCCTGTACGTGCTCCATATCCCTATATTCCATGCATATCCATGTGCCTATCTAAAAGCCTCTTAAACTCCACTATCCTACCTGCCTCTGCTGCCACCCGTGCAATGTTCCAGACTCCACCACCTTCTGTGTAAAAACAAACTTGGCCCGCATATCTCCATTCAACTTTCCCCTTCTCATTTTATAGCTATGCCTTCTCGTGTTGGACATTTCCACCGTAGAAAAAAGGTTCTGACTGTCTATCTATGCCTCTCATCATTTTATATAACTCTCAAGTTTCCCCTCAACCTCGACATTCCAGAGAAAACAATCCAAGTCTATCCAACCTCTCCCTGCAGTTGAAACCTTCTAATATGGGCAGCATTCTGGTATCATTCTCTACACCCTTTCCAAAGCCTCCACATCTTTCCTGTAATGGGATGACCAGCAATACTCCAAATAATTCACCACCGGCAAAATAAAATGCAATTATTTGTATTTGTCTTCCGCAGAGGCGGGTGGAGCAGGCACTGTCCTGGATTTCTGTTACATCTGCTGATGTTCCTCAAAAGCCCCTCTCCCTCTCTTGTGCCTGTATTGACCTGAGCTGCCCCATTCCATCCAGCTGTAGCCAGTCATACTTGCCATCCAACTCTAACTGGCATCTGGCTGATGCTTATAACTCTACATAATGCAGAATAGTTTACGGTGGTCAATGCAACTGATCACAGCTTGTGTGATTGCACACATTGCACCCTGATTTGGCATTGTCTCATTTCTAGGCCAATATCATTCCCCAAATGGTGGAGGGGAGAATGACCTTAGGTAATCCTGTCTGTTTGGATAATTCGCGTGTCAGTTTTGGTGTCTATAGAGAAGTTTGTGCACCCCCGTAGCTGTTATTAAAAGGATGCTTGCTCCAGAACAGCTTCTAAGCCACATGAAAGAACTAAGTAGATGGGAGGGTAGAAAGGGGGACAAGGTGTTGTTTTTTGTTTAATTTACTACTGGCAAAGTTATGCTAAAATAAACAACGTCAAAATAAATAATTTGCACTGATTGTGAATTGTCAATCCTTCTACATCAGGACATTGCCCTGCTTACTTGAACATTCGCTATTACTCTTTCAGAGATTGCCCCAAACTATGAATTTTATAAGAATGCAGATGTCAGACCTCCATTTACTTATGCAACTCTTATAAGGCAGGTGAGTAGAAAATGAATACGTACTGCCTGCTTAAAATTAATTACTACCTCAATAATGTTTCCAGCGAAAGTGTTATTCTATTTAGTTACCAAACAATTATTTCATGTGATTTTGTCCCCTTTATTTCAGGGTATCCTTGAATCATCTGACAGGCAGTTAACACTTAATGAAATCTACAATTGGTTTACAAGAACATTTGCCTATTTCAGGCGTAACGCTGCAACTTGGAAGGTAACTTCATAACCTCTACTTCACAGAAGCATGGCACAGTATCGGGAGATAGCACTGAAGACATTTATTTAC
>CM075979.1:46546485-46626485 GCA_038087875.1 Malacoraja senta | reverse complement strand
TCTTGTCAAACTGAGATATAAAGAGTTAAAGACGAAAGGGATTTGATTTCAGCATGTTTCTTGTCACATTGCTGTTCATTTGCTCCTTGGTTTTATTTTACAAAAGTTGGAATGCTCTTTTCCCCTCTTTGTTTACTTTAGAATGCTGTACGCCATAACCTTAGTCTGCACAAGTGTTTTGTTCGAGTAGAAAATGTTAAAGGGGCAGTGTGGACAGTGGACGAAATAGAATACCAAAAGAGAAGGTCACAAAAGATAACAGGGTATGTGTTGAGTATTGTTCGGTGTTGTAGCTAACTCGTGGATGCACCATTCCTCCTGTTCCAGCTGCAACCTTTCACAAGAGCTGTGAATGCTGCAGGGTGAATATCATAGGTAGATGGGTGCACTTTGGTGATCCTACATTCCGTGCACTGATAGGTAAAGGATCACTGGTTGTTTTCCTGCATCTGGCTCCTCGTTTCTTATCTGAAAAATCTACATCAGATTGCTTGTGTAATATCAGAAATCAAAACCTGCTGTTATGGATGTGTGTGTGTGTGTTTTAAAATTCATTACTTCTCTTTTAAGTCATCCACATATCCTTTTTTATTCTGCCCATTTGGTTGCTCTGGTCTCTGCTTGGCTATTGTTTATATACCTGCCTGTCCTTTCCACTGATTTGACTAATCATTGCAGTGCTGTATTACAATGTAAAGTGAGTTTAGATCCATGGGCTTGTCGATGGGGAGGAATTTAATAGTGGCCACTGCACTCAGAGACTGACCTCAGAAATATTTGCCTGATGAGAGTATTGATGAGCATTTCTGGCACTGAGACCTCCTGCTTGCTTATTTCACTGCTTTGCAAATTAATTCTCCATCAGAATGATTGGGTTGGTTAATATTTCTTTCTCCTTGGTCTGTATAATTAATAGCCTTGTATAATAATATAAAGAGGCCACAGGTGTATTAAGAGAAGCAAAACACTTCTTTGTGGAGAAACCGCTTAGTTAGGCAACTGGCCCATTCATCTTGATGATGATGTACTTTGGGGTTTATTTTTTGCATTTATTCAGCACTTGCTCGAGTAATTATCACTAATAAAACATGCTTGAAAGCTCATTCAGAGCATCTTTAGCCAACTAATTTGAAAGAAGGGAAAACATCTTTGAAAGATGGGAAAAACAGATGAGAAGGAATTAGAGTATTTAATATTTCTCAGTCCTATGTTTTGTATCAGGAAATGTACTGGAAATGTTTCTGGATATCAATATAATCTCTTGGTTTCACTTGGCATTTGGAAAAATAGCAGTGTTTTGTAGTCCGTATAATTACAATTTAGTGCTTACCACATTTTCTTTGTTGAATTAACATTTATTTTGCATTGCTATATTTTCAGAAGCCCAACATTAGTCAAAAATATCCCGCCGAGTCTTGGGTATGGAGCAGCACTTAATGCCAGCTTGCAGGTAAATAGTTTAATACCATTGTGGTTGTAGGTTACCCCGTTTTCAATGAAATGTGTACTGTGGCTGTCAAATGCCTTGACAATGATGATATTTTTGTATGTATCCTAATTTCTGTGTTTTAGCCTTGATTTTTTTTCATACTTTTAATCTTCTTTTTATTATAAATTGAGATTTAACATATTTCTGAAGTGGTTGGAAAGCAAGAGAGACACCCTGTGGCATAGTTTGGAATATCACTTTTGTATCAAATGCTAGATTGATGACAGCCTCTGCAAATGCATGTGGATATGCATTAATATTTATCTAAGCTGTCATAAATGATTTCACATCATAGAGCCAGGGAATGAGGCGCTCATGGCGAAAATTTTAAAGTTTAATTACAATATATAATTTTTATGCACAAGAGGCAAAATGTCATGACTTTTATTTCGAGGTAAAGTTTTGGTCATTCTTTAAAGTCAAGGAGATGCTTTGTTAGAACATGAATCAGGATCTTTGGAGTTAAAGAACAGTCAGCAGGGAATTGCCACTGGGGTTAAACCATTCAGCACAAGCCCAGCTTAGAAGTGGAAACAAATTGGTTTGCATTTCGAACTTGCTTCTGCTGCTAGTCAAACCTTGCATTCAAAGAGCAGCTGCTAATGTTCACTTTTCTCTTCTCATTATAGGTGTTCAGTAACCCATTACACCAACCCTTACAGATAAAACAATGATAAGATTTTAAACTGTTCATCTCATGCATATCAATAGTCGTACTATTGATATCATTACTCATTAAATTGGTAACATTTTAGCGCACCATATTTCCATTTTTAATGTAAATTCAGATGAAAATGTCTCTAAGACTTGTGCTGTAATGATGTTGGTAATTCAGAAGTGAATTTTAGAACCTATGCCTTGACTAATATTCAGCCGTACAACTATTTTTAGTCCCGCATCCGGAAAAAGAAGAGAAAGCTTATTGGAAATAGCTTTCTATTCACTGGTCAGATTTGGCTCATGGTGGGTCAAAAAGATTGGTATTGATGGCTTCCATGGAGAGATCCACAGGATGAAGCCTTCAGACGGAGAAAAAATTGATAGCAGGATTTGATGGAATTTATAAGAGTAGGATTTTTTTCATATAGTACAAAATAAAACCGGCTTAACACTTGACAATGTGTGTCTCTAACTGTAGGATTGCTTCAGTAAAATGTCACAAAAATATGGTTTGAATTTTAAATGGCTCCAATGTATAATTCTTTGATTACATACAAACATAAGCCCAACTGATTAAATAATCATTTAAATTCACTGCTTGCCAGTTTATTTTAAAGAAGTTTAGGTAAATCATGGGAATAATTTAATGCATAATTGAGAAATACAGATTGCAAAGCTATTTATCAACCACGATATAGAAATGCTTGGGGGACAATGTATTAATGTTTTGTGTGTACCTGAGTTCCTAAAATATACTGATAAAGTAGTATAAATTGGCTTATAATTAAAACTTTAAAAAAACTCAATTAATTTATCTTGACACAAAGAGCAGAAATCATTTTATCCTGGGTGCAAAATCCATTTTTGTTTCCATATTCATTAATTTGATATTTTTAGACCGATAAAATCAGAGTACCCGTTCACTTACATAATAATGTAAAAGTAAGCAATAATGCCGAGAGTTTGAAATTCCAAAGTGTTAATGGAAGCAAGGAAAAATGTATTGAAATCATATCTGCCTTCATCATATAGATTGGAAGAACGTATCAATTTCAGTTACTTCACTCAATTCTTAATTCACCCAATGTGGCTGGCATGGTGAACACCTACATCTACCCAGCTCTGAGCTTAGATTGTGTCGCAACAGTCAGTGTGATTTGTCACTCTCTGGTCAAGTAATGGCAAGCTTGATTCTGCCACCATTTGACCATAGAATGACAATTCACACTGACTGCTTTACAGGAACTTGGACGGTTACCTTGACAGGACAGGATACTGTGTGGAAAGGGGTTTTAAATGATTTGCAATTGTTTACAAGATACAAATGATTTATTAACCAAGTATGTAAGATTTCATGTTCATAGGTTATAGGAGCAGAATTAGACCATCAAGTCTACTCCACCATTCAATAATGGCTGATCCATCTTCCCCTCTTAACCCCATTCTCCTGCCTTCTTCCTATAACCCCTGCACCTGTACTAATCAATTATTTATTGATTAGCATATTATTATTTTTAATATATTTTTAGTCAAAATATGAATAACCAGTTTTGCTCGTATATCATCATCGAAATTCATCAGATAAGTGGAAGTTTGAACCTCAATGGTTACAAATCTCACACAGGTTTGAGGTGGGGTGGCATGTGTGCAGCCAGCAAAAGTCTCAAAATACACATCAATAACAAAGCTCCAGCAATCCAGGTTCAATCCTCACCTCTGGCATTGTCAGTGTGGAGCTTGCCTGATCCCCTGTCACTGCACGGGTCTCCTCCATGTACCCCCAGGACTTTTCCCTTGCAGGTTGTAAACTGCAAGGTGACCCTATGGTAGTAGTGTCGTAGAACCCTTGGGACGCTGAAGAAGGGTTTCGGCCCGAAACGTTGCCTATTTCCTTCGCTCCATAGATGCTGCTGCACCCGCTGAGTTTCTCCAGCATTTTTGTGTACCTTGGGAAGCTGATGGGTGTGTGGAAAGTAAATTTGAAGCTAGTGTATGGGTGATGGATCAACTCTTTCCACAATGTCTTATTACAATCACAGTGCATTGCTCCTTAAAAGTCTGTGGCTAAAACAGAGCTTAAATATGGTGAAGTATTGCATATTTAAGAATATAAGGAGACGGCAAACTTCTAACCTGTTAACCGGGCGACAGCAATGGGGAAAATTCAGTTATCTGCAATGAAGGATGTGAAAACAGAACATGAGAAAAGAATAGATCGGATTCAGAGCCAGCATGTTTTATAAAAGAAACATTGTATTTGACTAATTGAATAGAGTTCTTGTGGACTGGTCAGTAGAACAGAAAAGAAAGAATCAGTGGAGGTGGTGTATTTAGATTTTCAGATCTCATTGAGGAGTATATGGAATTTGGGGGGGGGGGGGGGTAATATAATCACATATATAGGGAGCTGGTATAGAGTATAGAGGGGGAATGAATGTGCCTTTATCAAGTTGCCATTCAGAGACTAATAGGGTATCTCATGGATCAGTGCTCCTTTTCCAGCTGTTCATCATCTCTGTCAATGATTTGACTGTGAAACCAATGCAATACTTCAAAGTTTGATGTTGATACAGAACTGAGTGGAGAGATTTGTGAAAATTGAGGAGAATGTATAGAGGCTTCAAGACTAGCTACATGATCCACAATGAAGATTCACCACACAGGTTCCTGTGATAGTGAGATTACTGTATGAGAAGAAATTCTATCGCCCGCACCACTATTCTCTAGAATTTGAAGAATGAGAGGTGATGTTGTTGAAACGTACAAAATTCGCACAGAAATATAGACAAAGTGCTGGAGTAACTCAGCAGGTCGGTCAGCATCTGTGGAAGAAATAGAAAAGTGACATTGATGACATCTTGACAGAATTGATGTGGGAAGGATGATTTTGGTGGCAGAGAAGCCAGGCGTCACTATCTCAGAGTGAGGAGTAACCCACTAAGCACTGAGATGAGGAGAAATGTCCTCACTCAGAGGGTGATGAATCTTAGCAATTCTTGACTGTGTTGGGTGCTGGTGGTGCAGCCGTTGAATTTATTCAAAATCATGGTTAATAGATTTGTGGACATTTGGGAAATTAAGGGAGTGCAAAAACATGGAGATAAGGTTGAAAGTCACCCATTAGCATGACGAATGGCAGTGCAGGTTTGAAGGGTGATTTCACCTACTCCTGATACTAATTCACCTTATATTTATAAGGATCAGTAATAACACCTCCGTCTATCAAAACATTATTTATTGGCAATAAAGTGATGATTGAAAATATTTTGAAAATACATTGGAAATATCCTTGTGAATATGGCAAGGAACTCGTAGGTTACTCAAAATTCTATTACTCAGATTTTCTAATGAAGTGCCAAAGACACTCTTGTCCAAATAGAAGATTCCCTAAGGAGGATTAAAGTGAAAGGTGCTTAAGAAATGTTCAGGTTTTCATGTATACATTCTGCAATCCAATGTATGACATTGCTAATTGATTCTTTAAAGAGATAAATAGCAATATTGTGCTGGTATCTGCCAAAGCGGAATGAAACATTCAGCTATGCCCCAGCAGGGTAGTACAGGTATAGACCAAAATAATTCATTGATGCTCCTTCTGGTTCTTTAACTCGCCATCTAATTGGATGTAGATGTGAAAGGTGTGGAGTGCCAATATAAATGAATGTGGTGACTTAGGAATGGAAATAAAGAATGGGCCACTGCCCATTAGTGAGCTCAGAGCTATGAAATGAGAAATTTAAGATAAGTAAAATCAGGATGAAAGGGTCAATACAGCATAACAAATGTGGGAAAAAATGAACTTTTGTCACCCATACAGTATTGTGAGCCAGCTATTGGATAGATTACAATAGTGTTTTTTGAAAAATAGTACACGTTACAAAACAGAACTTCATACTGACATTCTAAACACAATGTTAAGCTAGCATCTTCTAATCTTGACCCAATAACTTGGTCTTTGTTTGTGTGCTTCAATAAGATGGATTTAAGAGAGAGTTAGATAGAGCTCTAGGGGCTAGTGGAGTCAAGGGATATGGGGAGAGGGCAGGCACGGGTTATTGATTGGGGACGATCAGCCATGAGCACATTGAACGGCGGTGCTGGCTCGAAGGGCCGAATGGCCTCCTCCTGCACCTATTTTCTATGTTTCTAATATATTGTTTAGCGAGAAAATGTGTTGGATCTATCCTGAGTTTAGAGGTGGGGTGATTTTTATATTTTTTAATAAATTAGGTACTTGACTAAATTTCATGTCACTTTATAAAAAATTGGAAATGTAGTTCTCGTGTCTCTCAGCTGACATTATGAAGAACATTATCTTTATCTGAAGCACCTGAATTGCAATTAAATACAAATCTGGATGAAAGCTATCAGCAAGAACCCGGAACGTCCTGTAATTTTGTGAATGAATTACACTTGGAACTATTGATATAAGATTATGCAGTTGGATTACAAAGATTGGAAAAGTAGCTTGGGTACTGGATAATTTTACTTTTAAAAACAAGATGTTCTTTCAATCTGGTTACAATAGTATTCTACAGAGCTCTCAACAAAATATGCTTTTCCGCTATTAAACCTGCAAGTTGTAGACTTGAGTTGTAGTTTCTGCAAAGTAACTATGAAGTTTACCTATTTATGTCATTTGTAAAATGTGGTTGATTTTCAAGAAAATTTGATCAAATTTCACTTTAGGTATTTTTAATATTTAATAAAAAATGAAAATTTCAATATTTGGTCAATATTTACAGTAATGTCATTAATGCTTTTCACAAAGCAATCCTTATGAAACTCTAAAATCTGACATCTCTAAAATGTGGGCATGAAACAATTGGGCTCATCGATGATTTTGTGCTTCTGTTTTGGCAGGCTGCACTTGCAGAGAGCAGTTTACCTTTACTTAGTAACCCAAGCCTGATAAACACCACCTCCAGTGGCTTACTGCAGGCAGCCCATGAAGACCTCAATGGTTCGTTGGATCACCTCGACACCAATGGGAATATCAGCAGAGGATGTTCTCCACAGCAACATATGTAAGCATCTGTGACGCATATACGTTAGTTTTATCGACAGGCACAAAGAAGTATTTTGTTCACTTTTTTTATTATGAAAGCATGACAGGAATATCAGGCTTCATTCTATAATCTATATCTGCCTTCCGTCTACAATCTATATATAGGCCAGCAAAGTATTTTGCACCTTGTTGGTCATGTCAAAAAATTCCAGTGCATGAACAGAATGTGATTACATATTCAACTTTAATTACTTGCAGTCCTATGTTGGAGAGTTTTATATGTTATGTTTTATGCAAAAGGCCACTGTTCCAGTTAATATTTTGTAGCTAACTATGTGATTGATTATGTTAAAATCTTTTCTCGACCATCTTTTAATGGAGCAGTGAGAGTGATATCATTAAAAATTAATGTTCTGTGAGGTTTCAGAAATATGCATTGAGCTTTGAAAAGCCTGGTCCTAATCAGTGATGTCAAACATTTGGCCATTCTTTGTTTACTGACTTGCAATGGGTGAACTCATTATGAGAATTCCCTTTAACTGGTTGCAATGAAACTACAAGGCTAAAACAGGCTGTTCTATCCAAACATTAGTATAGCTGTTACTTGGTAAGAATGCAGATATTTACAGGAAAACAACCAACTTCATTTATTAATGTAACAGATGCAATGGGTTTTTTCAGAAGACCATAATTATCTTTCACTTGTCATAATACAAAAGGCATGGCATATAGATCACATTAGTAAGTTATTAAATGTATGTTGTATTAGGAACTTGATCAGTTGGGCAAGTAGTCTGAGGAATAGTTAATGGAGTTTAGTACAAATTAATAAGTGTGATGTGTTGCAGGACAGGACCTTTGTAGTGAACGGCAGGGCCTTTAGGAGTGTTGTGCAGGGATCTAGAAGTGCAGGTGCACAGTTCCTTGAACGTGCCATCACAGGTAGATAGGGTATTCAAGAAGGCTTTTGGTACAATGGCCTTCATCATTCAAGATATTGAGAATAGAAGTTGGGATGTTATATTACAGTTGTACAAGACATTAGTGAGGCCATATTATTATTATTGTGTTCAGTTTTGTTCACCCTGTTATAGGAAGGATGTTGTTAAGCTGGAAAGAGTGTAGAGAAGAGTAACAAAGATGTTGCCAAGACTTGAGGGCCTGAGCCATAGGGAAAGGTTGGGCTGGCTAAGACTTTCATTCCTTGGAGTGCATAAGGATGAGGGCTGATCTTATACAGCTGTATAAGATCATGAGGGGAATAGATAGTCTTTTACCCAGAGTAGGGAAATCAAGAACAGAGGACATAGGCTTGAGGTGAGAGGGCAAAGATTTAATAGGAACCCGAGGGTCAACATTTTCACACAGTGTGTGAGTAATTGGAATGAGCTGCCAGAGGCAGTAGTTCAAGCAGGTACTATACCAACATTGAAAGACATTTGGACAGGTACATGGATAGGAAAGGTTTAGAGGAATATGGGCTAAATGCAGGCAGGTGGGACTAGTGTAGATGGGGCATCTTGCCTGGAATGTATTCTTGTAGTTGTGAGATGATGCAAAGAGCCTGTTTCCGTGCAATAGAACTCTGTCTGTGGACCTGTGTAACCAAACAAACTAAATATAGCATAATGCCAGCCTTTTATCTTCAATATTTTATCTTCAATATTTCAGCAGGTTTGAAATACTGGGACATGCAGCATCTGTAAGTTCCATTCAGTCAAAAGCTGGAGCTAGGATTCTCCAATGTGTTTGTGCGTATATGGTTCAGTGCGGGTGATTGGCTAAAACAGAAGCACCCGAAGATAGTGTGACTAAAGATACTGCTCTGAAGGATATGGTGCTCATGCTGGCAAATGGGATTAGTGTTGGTGGGCAAAAGGATCAGTATGAACAGTATGAACATGGTGAAAGGATCAGTAGGAACATGGTATGAACATGGGCCCTTTTCCATGGTGATAATTCTATGACTGTATAGTTCAGTGAGGAGGAATGGAGGTCACTGACGGAGAGGATGTACCTGGGCACCATTGAATCCGTTTCTCAAGGCCATTAGCCAGCTTTTCTGTAACAGTTCCAGAAAGCCATGGTAAGGCTGTGAAATAGAAAATAAATTCACTAAATAAATTCTGGTGCAGTGGTAGAGCTGCAACCTTGGTTTGATGCTGACTACGGGTGCTTGTCCATACGGAGTTTGTACGTCCTCCTCGTTATCTGTGTGGGTTTCCACTAGGATCCCCACATTCCAAAGACAGACAGGTTTGTAGGTTAATTGGGTTGGTATATTTGTATATTGTCCCTAGTGTGTATGGTGTTAGTGTGCAAGGATCCCAGGTCGATGGGGCTGTATCTCTAAACTATACTAAACTAGCTGTAAAATATAAAATAGCACCACCACCACCACTAGATACAAGCATTGGAAGACTGGCTTCATGCACAGTGAGAGGATGGAGAAGAATGAATGATTCAGCAGGTGAGACTTCTGTAGACTTTAACTGTATATGTTGACCAGATCAATTCCAGGCATGGGGGCAAAAAAGATAGATGCTGGAATCTGGAGCAAAAATCAAACTTGTGGAGGAGCTCGGCTGGGCAGGCAGCATCCATTGAAGGAAATGAGAGAATGTTTTAGTCCAGAGGAAGGGTCCTGAAACATCAGTTGTCCATTTCTTTCCACCCTTGGGAGGCCATGTTGCAGTTGTATAAGATGTTGGTGCGGCTGCATTTAGAGTACAGATGATCCCCGATTTACGATGCTTCGACTTATGATATTTCGACTTTACGATCGGCAAACGCTCGGCAACGGCAACGAGCCGCACGTCACTTCCGGTCACGTGATCGCATTGTATTAAATACGATTTCGACTTGCGATATTTTCGATTTACGATGGGTTTATCGGAACGTAACTCCATCAAAGGATGAGGATTGTGTTCAGTTCTGGCACCATGTTATAGGAAAGAAGATGTCAAGCTGGAAAAGGAACAGAGAAGAGTTACGAAGATGTTGCCAGGTCTAGAGGGTCTGATCTATAGAGGGAGGTTGAGTAGGCTGGGACTCTATTCCTTGGAGCGCAGGAAGATGAGGGTGATCTCATGAGAGGAATGGATCGGGTAGATGCACAGAATCTCCTGCCCAGATGAGGCGAATTGAGGACAAGAGGGCATAGGTTTAAGGTGAAGGGGAAAAGATTTAATAGGAATCTAATGGGTAACATTTTCACACAAAGGGTGGCGTGTGTATGGAACAAGCTGCCAGAGGAGGTAGTTGAGGCAGGGACTATCCCAACATTTAAGAAGTAGTTAGACCAGTACATGGATAGGACAGGTTTGGAGGGATATGGACCAAATGCAGGCAGGTGGAACTAGTGTAGCTGGGATTTGTTGTCCGGTGTGGGCAAGTTTGGCCAAAGTGCCTGTTTCCACTCTGTATCACTCTATGACTCTATGCTGCCTGGTTTTGTCGAGTTCCTCGAGCAATTTGTCAACTGCGGCATGTTGGTTGAGGGAAATCCAAAACCACATGTACCACTTTTATGTTTGGCATGTTGCCTTTTGAATATTTGCCAATGTACAACCAAATAGTTTGAGGAAATTCCAACTAGCGGCTAGTACTCCCTCACAGCACCTATGATGAGCTTCTCTCCGAATTAGGAATGTTGTGCACATGAGTCATCCATTGCCTTTGTTACATGCAGAATCGCATTCCCATCTTGCCTCCCTTTCTTTAGCCTTTGTAAATGTGATGTCATACAAAACATTGCTGCACCAGATGCATCATCGAAAGCATGTTAACAGGATGCATCACAGCTTGGTTTGGGAACAGCTCCATTGCAAGACTGCAAGAAATTGCAGTGAATTGCGATGCAGCCAAGACCATCACACAAACCAACCTCCCTTCCATTGACTGCATTTACACCTCACACTGCCTCAGCAAGGCCAGCAGCATCATCAAGGATGTGTCACACCCTGGCCGCTCCCTCTTCTCCCCTCTCCCATCAAAGGTATAGAAGTGTGAAAACGCACACCTCCAGATTCGGGGACCATTTCTACCCAGCTGTTACCAGGCAACTGAATCATTCTACCACAACCAGAGAGCAGTGCTGAACTACTATCTACTTCTTTGATGACCCTCAGACTATACTTGATTGAACTATGCTGCCTTTAGCTTGCACTAAATGTTATTCCCTACATTTATACACTGTAAATGGATTGATTGTAAACATGTATTGTCTTCCTGCAGATTGATTAGCTTGCAACAAAACCTTTTCACTATACCTCGATACACGTGACAATAAACTAAACTGAGGTCTGAGGAAGGGTCTCGAACCGAAACATCACCCATTCCTTCTCTCCAGAGATGCTGCCTGTCCTGCTGAGTTACTCCAGCTTTTTGTGTCTATAAACTGAAATGGCCCTTATAACATGCCTTTGTTCGATTCACCCATTCCATCTGTGCTTTCTGGCCTATCTCCAGTCCTTTTAAGCAATGCTTTGATTTTAAATTACACCCTCATCACCTCATCCCTCGATAACCTCCTCAAGCCCTATAACTGTCAGATACCTGCATTTCTCATATGTGGTGGAACTCAGCTTGTGTGATGTAACGGAAATCTAAAGAGATTGTATATGGTGCTGTCTGTCCGAAGCACAAATTGAGGTGAGTTATGATACCAAGGTCACCACCATCGAACAGATCAGGTAATATCTGAGTTAACGTTGCATGTCCATGACTTTTTATTTTGTGTGCGAGTGATGGAGCCATAAATAGTGATTCCGATGAAAGGTCATTGACTCTGTTCCTTTCTCCATATATGCTGTCTGGTTTGCAGAGATTCCCCTGGCATTCTTTGGTTTTATTTCCGATTTCCAGGATTTACGGATTTTTTTTTTTGCTTTTGCAACGTCTAGCTGAGATCAAGTGGTTTGGAATTCAAGGCTATGGAGTGGGGTTTGTGAAGAGGATGGAAGATATTGAGATAAGTCTCCATAATGTTCGGTTGGTGGAAATTTCTGCTCATCCAGAACTGGACATCAGACAGTCTGACAGAATAGAGACAGAGGAGCAATTAACAGAGGTGATGGTACGTTTGAGTAGGGAGTTATAAGTGAAAACTGATCTCATGATAATGATGTCAAAAAGTGTGTGGAAGAGCAGTGAAAGAGGGGCAATGTGGGAGAAGTTATTTCCATTAATCCCTGACCTACAAATTTGTAGATCAGATTGTAATCAACACAATTGTGATCCAGTTACTGAATAACTATGGAGCAAGACACAAGTTGCTGGAGTAACTCAGGGGGTCAGGCAGCTCTCTGGAGAAAAGGAATAGGTGACATTTCGGGTTGAGATCTTTCTTCAGACTGAGAGTCGGGGAGAGGGAAACTAGAGGTATGAAAAGGTACAAAGAACAAATGAATGGAATGTATGAGAAGAACAAATCAGCCAGCACTGATGATCAAGGAAAGGTGGAGCCCACAATGGTCCATTGTTTGCTGTAGAGAAGGTGTAATGTGTGGATAAAAACAGTGAAACTAAGCAGGAAGACAGTGAAATGTGTAGGCTGAGTAGGGTGGAGGAGAGACGGAGAAAGAGGGAAAGCAAGGGTTACGAAGTTAGAAATATCAATATTCGCACCGCTGGGTTGTAAGAGGCCCATTTGGCCTCACTCTGACAATGGAGGAGGCCCAGGACAAAAAGGTCAATGTGGGAATGGGAGGGGGAGTTAGCAACCAGGAGATCGAGTAGGCCAAGGCAGACTGCGGTTGCGCGCTTGGCCTTGCCGATATATTGGAGTCCATGCATAGAACAGTGGATGCAGTCGATGAGGTTGGAGGAGGTGCAAGTGAACCTCTGCCTCACCTGAAAGGACTGTTGGGGTCCTTGGACAGAGTCAAGGGAGGAGGTATAGGACAGGTGTTTCATCTGGGGAAGGGGTGGTTTGGGTGTGAAGGAACGAGTTGACCTGGGAGTTGCGGAGGGAACGGTCTCTGTGGAATGCAGAAAGGGGTGGAGATTGGAAGATGTGACTAGTGGTGGAATCCCGTTGGAGGTTGCAAAGATGTCGGGGGAATTATGTGTTGTATACAACGGCTGATGGGGTGAAAGGCGAGGACTAGAGGGACTCTGTCCCGGTTGCGACTAAGGGGAGGGGGAGCTGCAGGATACTGAGGGGACCCTAGTGATGGCCTCCTCACTAATGATGGATGAAGGGAAGCCCCGTTCCCTGACGAATGAGGGCATCTCAGATGTCCTGGTACAGTACACCTCATCTTGGGCGCAGATGCGGCATTGATGGAGGAATTGGAAGTATGGGATAGTCTTTGCAGGAGACCATAGAGGGAGTACAGAGAAGGTTCACCAGACTGATTCCTGGGATGGCAGGACTTTCATATGAAGAAAGACTGGATAGACTTGGCTTGTACTCGCTAGAATTTAGAAGATTGAGGGGGGATCTTATAGAAACTTACAAAATTCTTAAGGGGTTGGACAGGCTAGATGCAGGAAGATTATTCCCGATGTTGGGGAAGTCCAGAACAAGGGGTCACAGTTTAAGGATAAGGGGGAAGTCTTTTAGGACCGAGATGAGAAAAACATTTTTCACTCAGAGTGGTGAATCTGTGGAATTCTCTGCCACAGAATGTAGTTGACGCCAGTTCATTGGCTATATTTAAGAGGGAGTTAGACATGGCCCTTGTGGCTAAAGGGATCAGGGGTATGGAGAGAAGGCAGGTACAGGATACTGAGTTGGATGATCAGCCATGATCATATTGAATGGCGGTGCAGGCTCGAAGGGCCGAATGGCCTACTCCTGCACCTATTTTCTATGTTTCTATGTTTCTATGAGACGGGGTGGGAAGAAGTGTAGTCTAGATAGCTGGTGGAGTTGGTATGTTTTGTAATAGATGTCAGTCGATTGTCTATCTCCTGTGATGGAGGTTGATAGTCTATCTTCTGTGATGAAGATTTGGAGAGATGTTGAAGGATAACATATCAAAGGTCAGCAAAAATGGGGAGATGTGGATTATTTTAGTCATATCCAGATAGGAGGACATTGTAACATTGATTCACATCAGTGCAGAAATATAATTGAGGGATTAAATAAACTGGATTGAGGTGGACATGATTTTGGGAGGCACTGTGGGCAGAGGTTGGAGATGGAATGGACAATGTCAAGAAAAATGAATTAAGGATTAAATTTTTAACAAAAAGCTGATGACAACGGTTTTGATGGAGAGGAGGACTTTTTTTTTGAAGATGTAACAAGGAAAATGGACAAGGGACAGCCAGTGGCTGTAGTGTACCTGGACTTTCAGAAAGCATTTGATAAGGACCCACATAGGAGATTAGTGGGCAAAATTAGAGCACATGGTATTGGGGGTAGAGTGCCGACATGGATAGAACAGCGGTTGGCAGACAGGAAACAGCTGATAGGGCTCTTAAAAATAGCGGAGTCAGGGGATATGGGGAGAAGGCAGGAATGGGGTACTGATTGGGGATGATCAGCCATGATCACATTGAATGGCAGTGCTGGATCGAAGGGACGAATGGCCTACTCCTGCACCTATTGTCTATTGTCTATTGACTGTACTTTGGGAAATGCTGTAATCATATTTATTTGCATGGAAAGTTCTTCTTGTGAGACCAAGACAACAAAAAGAATAGGGCTGTTGCTGGAACCCTTCTCTCTGTGACCACAATAAATCTCGCTTTCTAGGAAAGGGCGATTGACATTCACTTAATTGTGAAGTGATGTGGCAGGTGGAGATTAAACTGCAGTTGCTCCATGGGTGCAGAGTTCTGTACAAAATATTATTTAGATATTTCAATTCTGTGAATACAAGTATTATATTCCCTTCAAAGTGCTGGAGTAACTCAGCAGGTCAGGCAGCATCTCTGGAGATAAGGAACAGGTGACGTTTCGGGTTGAGACCCTTCATCAGAGAGACGGGGAGTGGGATACTAGAGGTAGGGGAAGGTACAGAACAAAGCAGAGCCGGCATCAACGACTCCGGAAAGGTGGAGCCCACAATGGTCTATTGTTGTCTGGGGACGAGGTGATAACAAAGGGCTACAAACGGTGAAATATACAAGAGGACTGGGGTGGGGTCTATCGTTGGTGTAAACCAGCATCTGTAGTCCCTTCTTACAAATGCTATTCCCTGCATGTGGGTCTCTGCAGTCAGCAGCTATTATAAATGTATTCCCTTAAATTTGATGTTTCTCGTGTTGATGGACTACAAACTTAATTGTATGGGATTAAAATAGGTGATTTCTTTTCTGCATTTAATTTCATTGGTGACAATCAAAAGGTAGAATCCATTCCTAAAACGCCTATTGTAAGAAATCTTAAATATGCCTCCTGCACGTAACAAAAGTTTAAAATGCCGCAGTTCCCATTCACTTTGTTAGCTCCACTCTTTTTGGCGAAGCATTTAAATGGCACTAAAGAGATTACTTTAACATTCTGCCTTGTGTGCTCATTAACACAATATGGGCTGTAATGTGGGCTGTACAGGTGCAGAGACCAGAGACCCGGGATTGATCCAGATCTCGGTTGCTGGCTGTGTGGAGTTTGCACATTCTCTGTGCACTGCGCAAGTTTCATCCGGATGCTCCGCTTTCCTCACACATACCAAAGTCATGCAGGTTTGTAGATTAATAGGCCAATGTATAGGGAGTAGATGAGACAGTGGGATGATATAGAACTAAGGGTGGTGGGTGGATGGAACAAGCTGTCAGAGGAGGTAGTTGAGGCAGGGACTATCCCAACGTTTAAGAAAGTTAGACAGGTACATGGATAGGGTAAGTTTGGAGGGATATGACCAAACACGGGCAGGTGGGACTTGTGTAGCTGGGACATGTTGGCCAGTGTTGGGCCAGACAAGTTGGGCCGAAGGGCCTGTTTACACACTGTATCATGCTATGACTCTATAATTGTGTGAATGGGTGATCGTTGGTCAGCCTGAATTCGATGGGCCAAACGATCAGTTTTCCTGCTGTCTCTTTCAATCAATTCAATGAGTTTGGTGGGTCAGTGGAGGGGAAGGAGTGCTATTGTGGTGATGGCAAATAAAAAATAACAGGCAAAAACATTCACTAAAACACTAGAGCAAAGGTGAACACTATCATTGATTTTGAGAATCAACTGTGAGGGCTGGAGAGATAATGCGCCTTGAAGATGCTGTGGCGGTATATAAATAAAGGTAATGTACGAAAAGTAGTAGGTCAATTAATCTTGAAGGAAAGTATCCAAAAATTATATGGAAACATGCTATTATACCACAAAGAATGTCTGCAAGCTTAAAGAACAAAGAAAGGTACTAATGAAAATGGAGCACATGGTTTTACAGGTAGACAAAAATGCTGGAGAAACTTAGCGGGTGAGGCAGCATCTATGGAGCGAAGGAAATAGGCAGCGTTTCGGCCCGAAACGTTGCCTATTTCCTTCGTTCCATAGATGCTGCCTCACGCACTGAGTTTCTCCAGCATTATTGTCTACCTTCGATTTTCCAGCATCTGCAGTTCCTTCTTAAACATGGTTTTACAGATTGGGTTGTAAATACCGTGACATGGAAAATAATATACTGTATGTAGGTTTAGATTATTCGATGCTGTATAACTCAATGTTCCCCGTTCATTTAAAGATCATATCGTCACATGAAGCAAAGGATGTAACCAATTGTGCTCAGTTTGCTAGTTCATAGATGATTAATACATACTAGGACTAATGAAAATTAAAATTTAGCTGGAAATGCTGCATGTATTTTTAAACCATGTAGTGTCTGAATTCCACATGTTATACAAACATCCTCGCCTAAACAACATGCATTTACATAAGTGTGTATTTATTAACAATAGAGCATACATTCACATACTCACCTGCCCTCTTTGCAGAATAGGGAGAACCCAGTGGTGCCCAGATACACAGCTACACCTACACAACCACTAGCAGTCTTGCACAGACCAGACAACATTGCAGTTGCACATATCTCTGTGAAATACAGTGATATTATTGTACAAAGCATAAAACAAGGCTTCAAAGAGAAAGAACTACTTATGTGTAAGGAGCTACCTGGTTCAGAAAAAAACAAAAGTTCAATGAGGGTAATGACTCCGTTTTCCAGGCCCAGTTCCCTCATCTTTACTATGGATGGTTCAGGCACTCTGCACCTCCATCCCCCACCTGGAAGGCCATAAAGCCCTCCATTTCTCTAATTGTAGAATAAGCCAATTATCCTCTACTGACACACTCCTCTGCCTTGACCAATTCTACAATGCTAGATCACAGATATGCGGAAACAACATGTTGCAATTATATTGCATATTATTTTAGTAACATGTTTCAAGCTGGTTCATTGAATGATATTTTGACAAAGAAAGGGACGTCAGGACATTTGGGGGTTAGTCAAAGATCTGAAAGAAGAATGGGGAGTGGGGAGGGAATTTTCCAGACGATCAATAGCAGAATGGTAAGATAGGAGGTTGGAGTTGGGCAGGAAATCAGAAAGGAAAGAATATGTAGTTCCCATTCGGTTGTAGAACTGGAAAGACAGATGTTCATGGGTTGGTGAGTAAGTTTGCTGACGACAGCAACATTGAAAACGGGGAATTACAGACCAGTTAGTCTAACATCGGTAGTGGGGAAACTGCTAGAGTCAGTTATCAAAGATGGGATAGCAGCACATTTGGAAAGTGGTGAAATCATTGGACAAAGTCAGCATGGATTTACGAAAGGCAAATCGTGTCTGACGAATCTTATAGAATTTTTCGAGGATGTAACTAGTAGAGTGGATAGGGGAGAACCAGTGGATGTGTTGTATCTGGACTTTCAGAAGGCTTTCGACAAGGTACCACATACGAGATTAGGATACAAACTTAAATCACATGGTATTGGGATTTAAGTATTGATGTGGATAGAGAACTGGCTGGCAAACAGGAAGCAAAGAGTAGGAGTAAACGGGTCCTTTTCACAATGGCAGGCAGTGACTAGTGGGGTACCGCAAGGCTCAGTGCTGGGACCCCAGCTATTTACAATTTATATTAATGATCTGGACGAGGAAATTGAAAGCAACATCTCCAAGTTTGCGGATGACACTAAGCTGGGGGGCAGTGTTAGCTGTGAGGAGGATGCTAGGAGACTGCAAGGTGACTTGGATAGGCTGGGTGAGTGGGCAAATGTTTGGCAGATGCAGTATAATGTGGATAAATGTGAGGTTATCCACTTTGGTGGCAAAAACGGGATGGCAGACTATTATCTAAATGGTGGCCGATTAGGAAATGGGGAGATGCAGCGAGACCTGGGTGTCATGGTACACCAGTCATTGAAAGTAGGCATGCAGGTGCAGCAGGCAGTGAAGAAAGCGAATGGTATGTTGGCCTTCATAGCAAGAGGATTTGAGTATAGGAGCAGGGAGGTTCTACTGCAGTTGTACAGGGTCTTGGTGAGACCACACCTGGAGTATTGCGTACAGTTTTGGTCTCCAAATCTGAGGAAGGACATTATAGCCATAGAGGGAGTGCAGAGAAGGTTCACCAGACTGATTCCTGGGATGTCAGGACTTTCATATGAAGAAAGACTGGATAGACTTGGCTTATACTCGCTAGAATTTAGGAGATTGAGAGGAGATCTTATAGAAACGTACAAAATTCTTATGGGGTTGGACAGGCTAGATGCAGGAAGATTGTTCCCGATGTTGGGGAAGTCCAGGACAAGGGGTCACAGCTTAAGGATAAGGGGGAAATCCTTTAAGACCGAGATGAGGAAAAACTTTTTCACACAGAGAGTGGTGAATCTCTGGAACTCTCTGCCACAGAGGGTAGTTGAGGCCAGTTCATTGGCTATATTTAAGAGGGAGTTAGATGTGGCCCTTGTGGCTAAAGGGATCAGGGGGTATGGAGAGAAGGCAGGTACGGGATACTGAGTTGGATGATCACCCATGATCATATTGAATGGCGGTGCAGGCTCGAAGGGCCGAATGGCCTACTCCTGCACCTATTTTCTATGTATCTATGTATCTATGAAGGTGTTGCAGACAGTGAGAAAAGGCTGTCAGAAAATACAGGGGGATATAGATCAAATGCAGAAATGGGTGGAGAAATGGCAGATTAAAGTTAATCTGAGCAAGTGTGAGCATTTGCATTCTGGGCAGTTGGAGAGTATACAGTTAATGGCAAGACCCTTAACTGCATTGTGTTTAAGAAGGAACTGCAGATGCTGGAAAATCGAAGGTACACAAAAATGCTGGAGAAACTTAGCGGGTGCAGCAGCATCTATGGAGCGAAGGAGATAGGCAACGTTTCGGGTCGAACCCCTTCTTCAGACTGCATTCTTCAGACCCTTCTTCTGACCCTTAACTGCATTGATTTGTAACGGGATCTTGGAGTCTAAGTTCATAACTCACTGAAGGTGGCAGCATAAGCAGATAGGGTGGTGGAGAAGGCATATGGTATGGTTTCCTCATTGCTAGGGGCATTGAATATAAGAGTCGGGAAGTCATTAATTAGCTTTATGACTGGTTAGACTATATTTGAAATATTGCGTACAGTTCTGGTTGCCCCATTACAGAAAGGACATGGAGGCTTGGGAGAAGGTTCAGAGGAGGTTTACGAGAATGCTAACTTGATTAGAGGGTTTCAGCTACATACTGGCTGGTGTGGGCAGTATGAAGCTATATTGATAATCCAACCATCTGTGCTGATACACATGTACCTTGCAGCTTCCTCATAGTTTGTGGTACAATGTCAATGTTCCAGACCTTCTTTGTAAATGTTGGGGGAGTCCAGAACCAGGGGTCGCAGTTAAAGAATAATTTGGGATGAGGGAAATGAGGGAAAACTTTTTCCCCCAGAGAGTTGTGAATCTGTGGAATTCTCTGCCACAGAAGGCAGTGGAGGCCAATTCACTGGATGTTTTCAAGAGAGAGTTAGATTTAGCTCTTAGGGCTAACGGAATCAAGGGATATGGGGAGAGTGTAGGAAGGGGGTACTGATTTTGGATGATCAGCCATGATTATATTGAATGGCGGTGCTGGCTTGCAGGGCCGAATGGCCTACTCCTGCACCTATTTTTTATGTTTCTATGTTCCCTACTAGCAGTGATATCTTTAATACTTAATCCCAGTGTAAAATGTCCCTGGAGTTGTGAGTCAATATGCAGGTATATTTAAACATTGGTGTGTCCTGTTGCCACTTTAGTTTCTGGTAAAACATAAATCTAGTTAAATGAAATTAAATCCACATTTTGTTTAGGATTAGGATTGTTCCACAAATTCCTGCCTGGTGCTTTTCTTTTGTTTCTTAAAATAACATTTGTTGAAGAAATAAGGTTATTGTGACAAAGGGTATTCTAAAAATATTTGCATGAAAATTGTGCAAAGCTTGAGCATTTCTGAACACACTGAAGATTTATGAAAGAAGTTGACAATACCTAGTCTTCCTTGGGGAAATTTTACAAAGGCATTTGTTTACCTCTCGGGAAAAGGGAGCAAACTGGAAGTGGGATCCGAATGACATCTTGTTTACCAAACTGATGCTGAAGGTCTCTTTGCTGTCATATTGTGGCACACCTGTAAATAGATAAGTGATACATCTAGCGGAAACAGATGCGATTGATTTTAAAGCTCTATGCTAGTATCTGACTGATGCAAAATCCTGATTGGCACGGGTGCCATACTACACTAAAACATTTTGATCAATCTAACTAGCTATCCTGAAAATAACAAATGATGACTGCTCAAAGCTCTGTCAGATAGAGTTTCTTAAAGAAATATTGAACACAGAATTACAAAGAAATACCCTTGGCCTCACTTAACTCTGTTCATGCTTTCTCCTCCATCACTTCTCTCCAAGTGTACACTGTTCTTGGCTTTGTCTTCGTACTCACAACCTAACTGGGTGCTGGCTTGATATAGAACTAGTTAGAACACAAGCATGGATTAACAAATTCCATTGGGATATTCCTGAGGTGTTAATAGATTGCCATTTTCTTCTTTCTGCTTTATTTTGTGTGTGTGTGTGTCTGCCCCAATTCACACCCAGCTGATGGGGATGTACAACATACGTATTAAATAAAACTAGAAATCAAGCCAAAGAATTTAGGACAAATTCGGCAGCATGTCTTCCTGGTAATATTAAGCATTGAATGCATCGCAGGGAAAACATTCTGTTTTTTGGGATGCATCTCCCTTTGAGTCATACAGCATGGAAACAGGCCCCTTGGCCCAACTTGTGGATGCCAACCAACATGCCCCACCTACAATAGACCCACCTGCTGTGTTTGACCCATATCCCTTTAAACCTATCCAATTCATCTACCTGTTCAAAGATGCTTTAAACATTGTGATAGTATCTACCTCAACTATCTCCGCTGGCGGCTCATTCCATATAACTACCACTTTTTGTGTGTAAAAAAAAAGGTTGCCCATTCAACCTTTCCCCCATCACCTCCGGTTCTTGATCCCATTTTTCCAGGTAAAAGACTCTGTGCATTTATGCTATTTAATCCCCGGTGTACAAGATCCAGTTGGCTATCTTTCCTTGGATCCCATGTGATCTATCCTTCCGAAGCAGTCGACCATGTGGAACCTTGTCCAATGCCCAGGGCCGGCCTTAGGAGGGTGCGAGGCTCAATTGGGAATAATTTTGGTGAGCCCCAGGTTCCCAGCCAAGGTCTGTAGAATCATAGAGCGGGTGGATGGGTGTGAGCTGAGGCCGAGGTTTGTAAACGTTGCTCCAACGCCCGGCCCGGCCCTCTCTGTATTGTTCACCGCGTCTCCCCGGGGAGAGGGAGGGGTGGAGCCGGGCTGTGTGCGTGAAGCACGGCGACTGGAGGGGCGGGAGTGCTGCCCCGGGACCGTGAGGGAACGACCCATCTCCCCCTCTCCCCCTCTCCCCGTTCTCCATTCCTCCTCACACCCCCCTCCCCGTCTGTCCCTTTCTTCCCCCTCCACGTCTACCCCTTTCTTCCCCCTCCACCCCTCTCTCTCCCCTCCATCCGGGGTAGATCTACCTGAGCCGAGAGTAGATTACTCTAGCGCGGGGCCCCCTTCGGCACGGGGCCCAATTGGCTTAAGGCCGGCCCTGCCAATGCCTTGTGGAAATACAGCAACAGTTCTGCCCTCATCAACCTTTATAGTGAAATCTTCAAAAAACTCATTCATATTCCTGAGACACAATCTCCAACGAACAAAACTTTCCCTAATCAGCCCTCGCCTGTCTAAATGCACATATATTTTATCCCCCAGAATACTCGCTCATAACATCTCGACCACAGATGTTAGACTCACTGGCCTGTAGTTCCCTGTTTTTTCCCTGCAGCCCTTCTTCAATAGAGGCACAACATTGGCCTCCCTCCATTCTCGTGGCATTCCACCTGCATTAAATGATCATTCATAAATCTCAGCCAGGGCTCCTGTGGTTTCCTCTCTAGCTTCCCACAGTGTCCTCGGATATATCTGTCCATTCATATTCTTATGTAGCCGATTCACCAAACCAACAGATATTTTCTATTGTACTATATATAATTTTAAAAAAACTTGCATTCCCACAGAATTCTTGTTTAAATTTTCTATTATAAATTCTTTTGTCCACTGGAGCGAGAACATATTTACAGAATGACATTTACATTTGCATTTTCCAATGTAAATATGGACAAAGGAATTTAAAACTGAAATATAAAAACTAAAGGGTGAATTTAAATTGGGACTTGATTATGTCTGTATGTGCTGGCCTAATAATCCCTTGCACATGCTAATCCTGCTTCATCTGAGTACTGAATGTGCTTTCAAATCCTTGTGCTCAGCCTCAAGAAACTCAACTGGTAGCATATTACACTTGCTTAAAGATATTAATTCTCAATAACACGCCGATTGCTAACAAAATAAAACTGATTGACTTCAACGTTTCAATGCCTAATCAATATCGTATAAATCATCTAAGAAATCTTTGAGTTCCGAAAATGAGGACAAAATCCAACAGTTTCCAAATAAGAATTAATATTAATAATCTTTTATAATTTGGTGCTCCATAAAATGTGTAAATTCCTTCAGGAATACATTTCTCTTTTACCATAATTACACTAAACTTTAGACCTTAGAGATACAGTATGGAAACTGGCCCTTTGGCCCACCGAGTCCGTGCCGACCAGCGATCCCCCACACTATCTTGCACACTGGAGACAATTTACAATTTTACCAAAGCCAATTAATCTGCAAACTCTATGTCTTTGGAATGTGGGAGGAAACCGGAGTACCTGAAGAAAACCCATGACGACACTGGGATAATGTACAAACTCCATGCAGCTCCCCTGGCAGTGTGTTCCAGGCATCTACCACTCTTTGTGTGAAAAGTAACTTGCTTCACTAAATTAATGATTCAATGGTTTCTTTGTCAGGTGTGCAGAGATACAGTGAAGGGTTTGTTCTGCAAGCTATCCATCAAATGTTACCATACATGAGTACAATAGATCCCCTTCTGAAATGGCATGCAGAGACGCACCACATTCTGGTGCAATTTACAGCTTCCATGTTTCTGTAACGCCTGATCTAGGCTTAAGGAGAGGTGCAGTTGTTATATATCTCACTTTAAAGCCCAGTATCCTGGTAGCACTGCATCGATAAAGAAGGGGTCAACCTGGTTGTGTGCGATTCCGTTGGCTCATTCCTTCACCACTCTGTGCAGCTACTGTAAGTGAGCAAGTAGACTTTGTGTAGGACCTCTCCAGGCCACCTCCATCAGCACCATGACTCAAGCCCACCACAAACATGTCACCTCCATCACTTCCAACAGCCGCCCATCCCAAGTCAACCCAAGGAACACCAGGGTGCCTTCCGAGGGTGTGGGATGTGAGATTGTGGACCACTCACAGCAGACGACCCTCTCCTTTACCTTCACCACCGGCATCTTGGCTGGTGAAGTTTAATCTTTCCCTCTCTCACCTTAAATCGTCCTTAGTATCTGTCATTTTCACCCTGGAATACAGACTGACTACCTTACCGATCGATACCTCTTTTACCCCAATATTGATGTTAATATTCTAGTGAAACTCCCACTTACCGATACACAACCTACTTTGTAATTGCAATTGAAGGCAGTGCATGATGCTGTCCAAAATAAACAGTTATAATCATTCATTTGTTCTATACCTCTCTACATCACCGTCTATATCTCTTGTTTCCGTTAGGAAACGTCACATATTCTATCTCTCCAGAAATGCTGTCTGACCCACTGAGTTACTCCAGCTTTTTGTGTCTATCTTTGTTATAAACATACAAACAGGATCCCAAGGCCTTATCCATTATTTTAATGCATTGGAAGGCACGAAGTTCGTACACCTGCACAAACGGAACTCAGTGTGGGGAAATGAGGGCTTGTTTATTTAAATCAAAATATCCTTTCCAGTAGCATGGAAAGTCATATTTACTGTTAGGCAGCCTTTTTACTACTGGAAAGCAACTTCTAGAACTGTGCAATTTTATACCTTCACTCTTTAATTTTATAGCATATCTGCCTACATAATGCAAACATTCTTCCGTTCTCTTAATTTTGTCTTCTCTACCTGATTGTCATCAAAGTTGTTCTTATTTGACAATTTGGTTCCGTTTCTATGCCCATCATTAACAATCCTTTGATGTGACTGGTTGAGATGGTACACTGTTGCTCCGTTTGTTTAGATGCTGGTGGAAGTATCAGGCCGCTTTCATGTCCCACACAGTAACTTAGAACACAAATTTGCGTGGAAAATATGTGATCAAGAACAAATCGAGAATAGGCAACATCATGTTTGATGAATACTATACATTCTATTCGTCTGCATGGAGAAGATGGCAAAGCTAAATCAAGTGTTTAGTTATGTAGGAAGGAACTGTAGATGCTGGTATGAATGGACAATAGACACCAAATGCTGGAGTATCTCAGCGGGACAGGCAGCATCTCTCGAGAGAAGGAGTGAGTAGATTACCTCATCTACTGTATCCGTTGTACAAGATGTGGATTCTAATACATCGACGAGACCAAACGTAGACTGGGTGATCGTTTCACTGAATACGTTCGTTCAGTCCACCTAGACCTACATGATCTCCCCATTGCCAAACAATTTAATTCCCCTTCCCATTCCCACACTGACCTTTCTGTCCTAGGTCTCCTCCATTGTCAGAGTGAGACTAATCGCAAATTGGAGGAACAGCATCTCGTATTTCTCTTGGGCAGCTTACAACACAGGGCTATGAACACTGATTTCTCTAACTTCAAGAAACCCCGGCATTCCCCTCTCTCCATCCCTCCCCCACCCAAACACCAGCTATTCATTCTCACCTCGCTACAGCCAACAATGACTTGTTTCCTTTATCATTGTTACTTTTTTGCATATCTTTCATCCATTTGTTCTATATCTCCACATCATTGTCTATATCTCTTGTTTCCCTTTCCCGTGACTTTCGGTCTGAAGAAAGGTCTCAACCCGAAATGTCATCCATTCCTTCTCTGCAGAGATGCTGCCTGTCCTGCTGAGCTACTCCAGCATTTTGGGTCTATCTTCAGGTGGTTAGTTGAATGGTTTCACCCAGTTGCCACCTGAGCAAACAGCAAAGACAGAAACAAAATTAAAGTATACCTCGAAGCACGACTCCAGGTGTAAAATAGCTTATGTGTTACTCATACCAGTTAATTTGTTCAAGGCAAGGTATCCCGTCTAGTTTTTTATTCAAGGGTGAAAATACACTGTGTGAATTCCATGTACCTCAAAAATATAGTCATTAATTTCAAATAACAAAATAAGTACGTCAGGCTACACCTGAGCTGTACAATGACCTCAGCAAAACAGGATATCCTCACAACAATGTATTCAGATTTAACCATAGATTGAAGTTTGGATCCACAATATATAGCTCTTAGGGATCAAGGGATATTGGGAGAAAGCAGGAACGGGGTACTGATTTTGGATGATCAGCCATGATCATATTGAATGGCGTTGCTAGCTCGAAGGGCTGAATGGCCTACTCCTGCACCTATTTTCTATGTTTCTGTGTTACAATCTACCTCAGACACCTGTTCCATTTATTGCATCAACAGAGGTATGTACATGGTGTTGAATGTGGAGAAAACAATATTACTTGACCAAAAAAACGTTTGCGACCTATATTTTTAAAATAAGATAATTGAAGTATCTACTTGAAAAAAAACTGAGCAGAAAGCTGAGAAGGAAAGTAATTGAGAAATATAATCAGTTATTAACCATATTCGAATATCAAAAATTAGACAATGGCAATTTTTCCACATGCTTTAAAGATTACAACACCTATGTTAATAATAAGTTGGAACCATTAAAGGTAATTAAAAGGAATGGCTTATAATGGTGATTCAGTGTCTTTTAGTTGGCACAATTGCAAATTTTATATTTTTTCATCAGAAGCAATTAAAATATTTCTAAATCATATTAAAACTAAAACTGACCCACAATTTAAATAACTTATTTCACTCTATTATCAAGAAGAAATACAAGATGAGCAATATAGAGAATATAATGAATTGTTTTAAGATAGTTGAAGAGTGCAGCCTCAGGCATATATCCATTTTCTCTTCCTATTAGTGGTGTAAAGAAGCTGATTAGATCTCAGGCTCTGTAATATCTGACTGTAAATGTTCCATCAGATAAAGAGGTTAGTGTCAATTTACGGTTGGAAAGGTAGGGGTCCTGACTTGAGCTAAAAGTCATGAAAGAACTGAAAAGTAGTACAGTTTAGTTTAGAGATACAGCGCGTAAACAGAACTTTCAGTCCACCGAGTCCGAATCCTTGCACATTAGCACTACCCTACACACACTAGGGACAATTTTTACACCGTACCAAGCCAATTAATCTAAAAACCTGTACATCTTTGGAGTGTGAGATGAAACCGAAGATCTCGGAGAAAACCCACGCAGTCACAGGGAGAACGTACAAACTCCGTACAGACAGCTCCCGTGATCGGGATCGAACCCGGGTCTCCGGCACTGCAAGTGCTGTAAGGCAGCAACTCTACCGTTGTGCCACCGTGCCGCCCCAAGTACAATCTTATAATAAATACCCAATGACCCCACGAGGCTTGGGTGAAATTATGCCTCGATCGAAACCAGTCAAAGCCTTGCTGGGATCACCATGAGATGACAAATTTTATTTATTTTTTATTTCAAACAGCTTATATCTTTTTTTTTTGGAAAACATGTATGCCACAGTAAAACACATGAAAGACTTTTGCAGTTCTGTGCTCAAAGATACTTTATTTATTAAGCTTTCATTAACAGTAATAAAACACCTGCAATGGTGTGTTATTATTTAATATTTGCAGATATATATTTGATAAAAGTTGGTCTATGATTTTAAACATAAATATCTAATATTTTTATAATTTAATCGATTATCAGTATAATTTCAGTTTCTCATCAATAATATTTATAATATATATGAATAATCAAGATTGTTAAAATCCAGACGAGGATTTTGAAAATTAGTTTCCACTGGAAAAAGACATAACAAGTATTATTATTTTTTAATAATCAAAGATCGTTAATTTAATGTTATTTCCTCTGGGTCTGAATTTACCACTAAATGTTTAAATTATGAATCTTAATGGCATCACAGAAACTGACCATGTGAGGGAACGGAATTAACAACACCATAGATAGAGCATTTAACCAAGGGTATTTCAGCAATTTATTTCAATTGAATGCTAATTCAGTCTCCTTCACCGCTGGGGTCAGTGGTGCCTTCCAGCGTGATTCCCTGATGGTGCCATGCATGTTCTTTATCGAAAACAACAATATTTAATGATCAGTAAGAATTCAAAATATGTGTAAATATATTGTTTATGAAAGAGCATGCTAATGTGAAGACATTGTTTATCATATGCTGGGAAAGGTAAGATCTCTAACAAAGCTCAATGTTCCTTAAGTGTTGCCTAGCAAAACCAATGTGAGAAATCTTAACGTATTGTTTGAGAATCTTGGTTCCTCCTATTTTATCAGAGATATTAATCAACTATATTAAAATATTAATAACTCATTAAAACAGCAGTGTAATTAATTTCAGACAAACATTTTAAACATTCATCAGTTTGTACTTTACAGTCTAATTTCAAGGTCAATGTTTTTGTTTTGCAGCAAGATTATTTTATGGTCTATAAGTATGTAAAGCAATGGGCCTGACATTCATTTATAAAGTCTACATACGTGTTCCTTTAAACCTTAGTGAAAATTTATATAGTCCAACAAGCTAGTCTTAAATATTATTCACCATTATTCTTCAACTAGGGAGGAAAAATGTCTGGGTCTCTATTCTAATCTTTGTCAGGGACAGTCAACGTTGTCTTAAAATTATTCAACAGGAGTTTCACGTTATGTAGATCATGCAGAATTTCCCAGGCAGTGATATAGTACTTCCTTTTACCGTAGTACTCCATTCAGTAGCCAACTGAACTAACCAGATATGAATCCAATTGACGTCTATCCACTTTGAAGTTAAGCATTCGGCCATTCCTGTTAAAAGCTTTGCTTCCTTTGACATTTTAAAGTTAAATTGAAGGATGACAGAAGTGTGGAGGTTTAACACATTTAGCTAATTAATACTTCCATTATAAAATGTCTATTGCGTTTTTATCTTTCAAATTGTAGAGACCTTGTGACATGGCATAGTTTGGGTCTTGATACGTTTAGGAGGTGTTGCAATCAATATATTGTCCGATGTCCTTTGCTACATTTATTTCCAAATAGTCTGTCATGAATGATATTCACTTGAGATTGATAGTTGCCTTGGAGGAGAAAATCTTTTTATGTTAATTCACTTTCAACTGGGGTATTTACAGGATCTTTTAAATGCTTCAATGCTCTTAGTTTCATCTTTTTACTGGGCATGCGACCGGTCCAAAAATCCCTTTGGTGTTTAAAAAGAATATGCAGTCTTTTAGATTAGATATTTTTATTGTCTGTCTGATTATTAAGACTGACAAATCATCTTATTTCATTAAGATACACAGCCAATGATGATATTTACATCTGCTGAATGGTTATGCATGACTGCTTGTACCGTAATGGTCTTACAATAATGCTCAAGTAAACCAGACCAATTGCGGAGACGACTGTAAAGGTTTAGTAACAGACATACATTTGTGGCTTCAGAAGCCACTTGGTAAATACTACATGAGTCATTTTAGCACCCAATACAGTCAGTGCAATCTGAACGTAAGCTCTCATAATTTTTCTCATTTTTTACATTCTGAACATAGTACTGATATGTAATTAATGTAAATTAAAGCTGCAAGCTATGCTTTTCATATTGTTGAAAGGTTTTGATGTGTTTTATGACCATAGCAACCCAGTGTTCTCCTGACTCATTTATCTCTCTTTAAATTTTGTATCCCTTATTTGGAGTTTAAAAAAAAAACAATATGATAAATAAGAATGACAGTATTTTAAGAAGGCTTTCTTTATCATTGAGCTCTTGGGATATTATCTGTCATACTGAGTGAAATCCACTTCTGAAACAATTGATTTATTTTAAATTTGAAATATTTTAAAAACTCCTATTTATTGCTATTAATTCTCAATGAAGGATTGCTTCTTAATACGGTGTGTGCGTGATTCATTATGTTACAGTTTAACCACCAGAATCTATGATTTTTTTCAGTAAAGAGAATAAACATATATATAACTAAATATGTATATTAAAATAATTTAACGTGGAGAGGATTACACAATATTCTATTAAAGATATTTAATGATATTTTTGTGCATCAAAAAGTTTTAAAATTGGGCACAAAGAAATATCAACCTTGCATTACAGGCAAAAGTAAAGGGTTTTATTTTCAAGACTTAAAATTAACTGTTTTGTAGAAATATTTCTTATACATATTAATACACATTTTTAATGTGATTTTTCAATAGGGTGATATGTTTGTTCATCCAATCAGTATGCAAATGAACTGACCTTACAAAGAAAATCCTTCTAGTCCCAGCATTTTCTAATTCCATTGTTCATTTCTTTTCTTCTGATTTTGCTCTGATTGTGATGACTATTAAAATTGCATAAATTATCTGTTTAAATAATAAATAACAAAACTGTATGGGTTACCAATAAGGTTTGAATAATAAGTTATTTTGCTGTGAATATTAAAGCGATCTGTACCTTTTAAAATTCAAAGTTACTCCTTTCATCGAAGAATGTAGCCCAAGAGATGGCTGGCAGGTTCAGTCACTTTCTAATGCAAAAGTACTTGATAAGGAAATTTTTTCACTGTGAGTCCCTGATGCATCTAATGTGTCAAAAATAATTAGGTTTTGGCAGATTTATCATTGCAACACAACCCTTTCCTTGAGTAGGGCCTGGATCATGTTAAGCCTTGTTTGTGGGTGACAGCATTATTATTCTTGTTAGTTGCCCACTTCCTCATCATTCTGTTATGTTTGGAAATTTCCCACCTAAACTTGTGTTCCTCACCAGTGTTTTTCCTCATTTATTGACAGTTGGTAAAGATATTCATTAATTTAGAGTTAAAAACATGTATCATCGTGTCTCGCTGAACTGCTGTGCTGAAGTTGATTAATGATGAAGCCCTGTTGCAGGTATTCCTCTTGAGAAACACCACACCAGCCCTGCATATTAATGAGAGACTGCAGTTTCTATTAACAAGATAAAAAAAAAGCAGGTCTTCTCTTGCTAGAGGGGTAGGGTATGGAAAAAAAAAATCTAGATTATTTATGATATGGCATTTTTCGTCATGTGCCATAAGTGAACTTTTATAGCTTTCTCAGATCACTGTGACCTTTCTGATTTATTTTTGGGAGAAAAAAAAATAAACTTCAGGGGATAAAATCAGATATTTTAAAGCATTTGACACTTGCCGTGCTTTAATTGATGATGTGCCTGTTTCAAGAAACAATCATCTGCTGAGTGTAATAAATTCCTAATAGTATTTTCTACAAAAGGAATAAGAATTTATATTAAAAAAATCTGAGGCTTCTTTCTAGTACAATCTTTTGTTTCTGCTGTAATTTTCACTGACCATGCATTTTTATTTTTCAAATTTATTCAGTCAACCCATTCATGTCAAGGAAGAACCAATGAATGCAGAAGAAGATGAAGGCCCAATGTCCTTGGTAACGACAGCTGATCACAGTCCAGAGATAGAGGACAGAGATATTGAAGAGGAACCTTCATCTGAAGATCTAGAATAAGAGGAACTTCAGACATTTCAACACACGGTCATATTCCAGACCTCCATAACCACTCAATGTCATTGGATATTTGGCAGACTTTTACTGTGACTATTTATTGAGCATGAGACAAGGAACAGCCTCGTGGAACTATCTGTGATTGCCACTGAAAACCAAGGGATGGCAAGCATTGGAAAATGCTTGTATTTTTCCAGCATATAGAAAATTGGATTGCAAAAAAATAAGTTTCTGATAAACTTTCCGCTGTGTGATGGCTTATCCATATGAAATTGTTACCTAGCTCTTACTGGTTGAAGGATTGACCGGATATTGGGATGTCATCAATTTAGAAAGTCAATGGCCTCTTATACTGCCAAAAATAGAGTTAGCTTCATTAAATGTGAATTTTTAGTATACAGTAGCTAAAATTAGATGATTTGCTGATCCAGTTCAAGTTGTTGTTGATTTTAATTTGCACAGTAGTAACTGAAAGTAGAATCACTGCCTGTAAACTCGTTGAACTTTGGGGACAGATTAGGGTTCGTGTTGGTGCCACCAACTATTATGTTTGTAGTTAGATATTACAAAACCACAGTAATTAGACTGTTGTGGATTCCTGAGGAAACTGATAACCTCGGGCTTCCAGTCTGTGCTGTTAGTGTTGAAATGTAAAGTGCAATCTTAAATGCTTACAAAAACTTCTACCATCTGTGAAACTACCATATGGAAATTGTGCTTTTCTGCATACTCTAAACAGCTCTCTTTACCTCCTTGTATTTAATCTTTGTCTACCTGTAAACATTTTCAAAGGCAACAGCTTAAACCAAAGTCAACCCTGACAATGGCCAATAGCTCAGTGACAGAAACAACCATTTCAGTGGCCCGCCTTCTGTAACTTTAATTAGTACAAAGGAACATTTACATGAACTACCTGCTGTTTTCAGATGACCTCTGGGATTCTTTTATTTAGCCCTAAGGAAAGAAAGTATTGAACTTGACAAAATGAAGTCAGACGTGTGATCTGCTGAGTTCAGAAAAATAAAATTCAGTCACAAATGCTTCACAATAACAGTGATGTAAAGAAGAAAGTTATGGTAGGAACCAACTAAATGTGCATCTTTGACCAAAACAAATTATATGTACTTGATGCAACTACATAATTTATATAGATGTTTTTATTTCTCACTTCAAATGTACATTTAGAAACTAGTCATACAGGTGAGAATATAGTGCTGACAAACTCACTAGGCTCCATTTGCAATTTTTTCCCCGTACAGACAACAGTTTTTACTGGTGGCTTTGTAATGTTTCGTAAAACGTATGTCTTGCACGTTTGCCTTTTTTTTCATGTTTTGTTCGTCAAGAAGAGTTTTCAGATTTCACTTAAAAAAAAATAACTGTAGTAACCAAACATTGAAAACTAGTGAAGCCAAAAAGTTATTTTCACTTTTGAGTTCAAATGATCTGGCAGAGTTTAAAAACAGAAGCAATTTTTATACTCATTTCAAATCATAGTGTTTAATAGTCATTATACCAGACATTTCCATTTCTATCAAACCAAAGTTACACAAATTTCTGCCTCTGCTTATATGTGATGTTAAGGCTTGAAGTATCTGCTATACCTAACAATGCATAAACAAAGTTTTTCCTAAAAATGTTTCATGATGCATTGTGATGTAGTTTTTAAAAAAGAATACAAGAATTGCTTAACACTGATATTTATTAGCTCAAAATGTTGCATTTCACTTTGTGTGCCAATTCTGTGAAATACCTTACATTTCCCCCTCAACCAAGGGACCTCATAACCTGATTATGGTTATTGCTTTACAAACAGTTTTTGACAGGAAGTGGCTGCTAGAGTTTAACATACTTGCCAGTTCCATGTGAAGGAGCTGGTTCCTGCAAACCAGGCTCATCATTTATTATTTGCTGGAGTCAGCAAGTAGACTTAAGAGATACACAGTCATCTATCACACCAAATAAAAGGACACAACTGCTTTCAGTAGGATTCTTTCACTCACCCAAAAGATTTTCTGAAAGCTTCTACCTCTGCATAACACACCAGAACAATTGTGGCAGATTGTATTATTTGCGAGTATCACAGTTAACTGTTACTCTCACTATGCTTGTCTGTAGTTCATGGTCAATGGAAGGTTTATGTTACCAATATGGGGAAGAAAGATTTCTAATAGGTTGTCTTCAAACATTTGTAGGACACTGATGTTTGGATTTTTTGAAAGGGAGATAACGTCTATGAAGTGCATGTGTAAAACTACTCAGTGGGACTGGAAGTAGGAACGATACGTGAATTCATCTGGAAAGGGATCTGAGGGTACAGTGCTGGTAGCATGCATACCTCAGTCACGCATCTTTTGGAAAAACAAGTCTTAGCCACAGATTGCATATACCTGTAGAATTTTGCATGGATTTTGTACGAGTATGATTAAAAATAGCTGCTTGCACATTTTACCAGAAGAACCTCCAAAACTCTGCAAATGCTTACAATAGGTTTTAGGTTTATTGGGGTTTTCTGATATGCTCTGTCTGTATTTTGATAATTGTGCATAATTATGTAAAAAATGTTGGTGGACCCATAAATGACCAGACTTTTTTAAGCGAGCTTTGCTTTAATGCATTTCATGTATTTTTTACTCTATTTTATACCATTGCTTGCTAATATTAGCAAATCTGCTTTCTTGCATCTGCTTTGCATAGCTATTGTAAGGCTTTATAATAATGTATGTATTTATTGCTTGGTGCATACTTAAATGGCATACTGTGTGGCAAAATTAAAGCTCATTTATCCTTGCATCTATCATATGCTGATGGGGACTGTGCTCCTTTATATATAGTATCTTTTAGCTGTAGCACAACAAACATCAATTTATGTATTGGTGGATTATGCCTATTTGTTTATTTATCTTTTTTGAGGTAAACTAATTTTGATACTTTCCATTACTGTGTATTGTGTTCATGCCTTGAATTCTTAAAAGTGAAAAGTCATGACTGAAATTTGTAACAGCTGTTGTTCTGTATTCAAGGCTCTCACTGCTGAATAATGTAAAGGACCAAACATAGGACTTAAAAGGAAACTAGACTACCACTAACAACAGGGAGTTATCAGGTTTTATTGGACCAAGTTTTTTGTCTATAAAAGACATCAATGATATAAAACCATGTGAGTATACTGTTTCATCGGCATATTCGTGCTGTAGTTGAATTCATTGTCGTTGTATGGACTGAAATTAAAATTTTGTGCACATTACTAATATTTGTTAGAACTACAATTGACTTTTTCATTGGACAGAGACTGAATGGAAATTAGATGAAACCATCAGCATTAGCACTTGTTTAAATCTGTTGATAATCGTGTTTTCTTTTTGGAGTTCCTAAAATATAAAACTTAATAATACCCTGACTAGTGGCAAAGCAATGAATTATACCTCCAATAGGTAATGAACAGAGAAGCAGTGATGGTTGTAATGTAATGTACAAAAATAAGAATCAGCTCCTTTTTAAGGCACTAGACTATGTTGTCACTGACACTGCCGTAGAATTACAAGGTGTGAAAAACATTTGTTCCTGTATTATAACATTCCATCATTCAATGTGTCTGTTTAAGCAGACAATAAAATGTGTATTATAGTTCTAGATGTGTGTAATCAGTACTAATGACAGATAATGGCATTATGAAATGCAATAAATAGTTTATCACACATATTAAGCTCATCTGTTATGTCCTTGTTAACAGACAGCATTAACAGATTATAAAATTCAGTTATTGCCTGTGAGTAAAGATTGATTTTATGCTTTATTGTATAATTTAATTGAATCATTGACTTCTTGATTTTGAAAATTGTGGATAATTTCTGCCCAGCTCCCTAAAGGATTTACGCTCACATTCTTTAACAGCATCAAAAGGAGAAATTGTGGGAGAGCTCTCTTGTATAAACTTCCATTGAAGTCTCTTTGTTTCAGGTGGCTGAAATACAAAATAATCTTGGTGAGAATCATGAGAAAGGAAACTGCTGTAACCTAAGACTGATGGTTTATATTATTGAAATGTTACATTCCTGTAAATGTTACAATGTGGCTCCGAAATCAATCTTGCAACCTCTCAACTTCACAAAAGCTGAACTTAGTTGTAAGGATATCCATAGGCCAGAACATCTAACCTATGCAATAGGTTCCTGTTTGGAGGATAGGCAGTTCAGGAAAGTCCCTTGGCATCATCCAACCTTCATCTGCCTGCTGGCCCATTGTCATTCCCTTGCTATGCTATTAGAAACATAGAAACATAGAAAATAGGTGCAGGAGTAGGCCATTCGGCCCTTCGAGCCTGCACCGCCATTCAATATGATCATGGCTGATCATCCAACTCAGTATCCTGTACCTGCCTTCTCTCCATACCCCCTGATCCCTTTAGCCACAAGGGCCACATCTAACTCCCTCTTAAATATAGCCAATGAACTGGCCTCAACTACCTTCTGTGGCAGAGTTCCAGAGATTCACCACTCTCTGTGTGAATATTGGGAGCTGCGTCTCTTGCCCATGCATTAGTGGGTGGCCTCCTCTTTCTAGGCCTGGCCAAGATATTTCTTCACAGGCAGACCATTGAAAGTGGGAGACTCTGCCTAAAGGGCTTGTCCCACGATGCGAGTTCACCCAAAAAAAAAAATCAAACTCATGGTACGTCATCACGAGTATTTTTTTACTCGTGGATGTTTTTCACATTGTTGAAAAAACTTCACGAGTTTCCGCATTTCCCGAGTACCTGCCGCTACGAGACAGCCGCGAGCTCCGACGTACCCGCTACGTACATTCTACGTACTTACCACGAGTTTGATTTTATTTATTTATTTATTTTTAAAACAAATTAGTAGAAGCAGTTGTACAAGAATAAAACAATCGGCATATAAAATTATACAGTTAATGTAAAGCTTCAATTTTAACTTTTTAACTTGAAAATAAGGGAAAAGAAAAGAGAAAGAACAAGAAAGAGAAAAAGTGAGAGGTGCAAAGATAGGACCCCTAGTCTACCAAAGTAGTGTAGCCAAAGAGTGGACAAAGATGTAAGAGAGGTGAAGCGTAAAAAAAAAAAATGGAGATATACCTGCCTCTCACCACCCCCCCCCCCCCACCCACCTCACCCAACCCATAGTTGGATTTAAATCCAGTTGTGTTGCGCCATATTATCCTTGTAAAAATTCGATGAAGGGTGTCCATGTCTTGAAAAATTGATCTGGTTTTTCTGCCAAGACAAGTCTAATATTTTCCAAATGTAGTGTCTCGGACATGTTTGTGATCCACATCTTCACAGTAGGGACAGATGTTTGTTTCCAAAATTTAAGTATTCGTTTTTTTGCCGTTATCAGGCCATAATTAAGGAAACGTCTTTGAAATAATGTTAGCTCAGAACAGACTTCTGACGTACCTAGAGTAATCAATTCAGTGTCGGGGTCCAATTTTATTTTAAGTATTTTAGAAAAAATTTCAAAAGTTCCCCTCCAGAAATTATATAACTTTATACAAGAGGCAAAAGAATGGGTTATAGTTGCTTCCTGAAGGAGACATTTATCACAAATAGGAGAAACATTTGGGAAGATCTTATTCAGTTTAGACTTTGAATAATAAAGTCTGTGCAGTATTTTAAATTATATTAGCTAATGCCTAACGTTAAGAGAACAGTTGTGTATGTATAGAAGACTTTACTCCCATCTGTCTTTTAAAATTGTTAGGCCGAGTTCATCTTCCCAAGCTCGTCTAATTATTTCCGACGATGGGGTTTGTATATTTAATAGGGTATTATAAAGGTAGGATATTAACTTGTTTGAATCCGAGTTTCTATTCATGCATTCGTCTAGTATGTCTGATTTTTTGTTAAACTCGGGAGAGCTCTTGGGTGAACTCGCATCGTGGGACAGGCCCTTAAGTGAGATTCTAGGGAGGAAAGGGGCCAGGTGCCCAGCGGAATGGAAAATGTCCAGTTTTAGATTGTGCTCACAAGTTTTAGCACTCACAGCCCCTTGCTCCTAAAATTTAAAAAAAAATCTCCCTGTCCTTCATTAAATCTGATGAAGGACAGCCTTCCTCACCTCCTCACTGTTTTCTCCAGGGAGAAGCAAATATATACTTCATTTAATTTAGAAAGAATGCTGAAAAGATTTGTTTCTGACTTCCTAAGGCAATCAAAAAAAGCTTTGAGGTTGTCCATGGCTGATAATCACACTAAACAGCAGGTATCTCCCTACAATTCAAATAATTTATCCTGCAAGCAACTTTTGATGTTCCTTTTCAAGAGCCTCTTTGCTTAAAATTAATTCTAGGGGTGGTAAAAAAAAGTACTTTAAATAAGTACCTCTCAGCATCTATTCTAACTCCCCATTGGTAGGTTTCATAGAAATTCAATCCTACTATTTCCATCCACTTGAAGTATTCTGTCCAAGTGGCCACATAAAAAAACAAGTTTTATTGAGGAAACAGCCCAAAGGATAATCTGCTGGATGCAGAACTGTGGAAGTAAGGAAAAGAAAGTCGAATAGTCTCCAGTTCTTATATCCCTTTAAAGCTTCAACCATGTCCCCTCTAATATGTGAATATTACCAAAGTAAGCAAAATTAATTCCAGTTTATCCCTATCATGCAATGCTCTAATATTGGTTATGTATTTGTCTGCACGTAAATAGAGCCAAAATATTCTTGATCAGTTAAAAAAAACTGCACAATACTGCAAGTGCAGCCATTCAGTACCTTGGTTCGATGAGACACAATTTCTGCTTGCTGACTCTGAAATGTAGGTCAATATGCTATTTGCCTTCCTATTTTTAACCATTGTTTGGTTGGCTTTCTATTTGAACTATTATCCTGCTTGGCTTGCTATGCAGGCCCTTTAAAGAGCAATCAACCTGCAATTTCAGGATTTTCTCCTAATGTGTTACTTTTAATACTCACCATTATCTAATTTAATACAGCTAGACATTTTCTACCCCTTTTGTCGACATCAACCGCCCACTGCTGCATCCATCTAATTTATCTTTAGTTTAAGTTTAGGGATACAGCGTGGAAACAGCCCCTTCGGCCCACTGAGTCCACACCGATCATCGATCACCTATTCACCAGTTCAATGTTATCCCATGTTCACATTCTACACACAAGGGGCAATTTACAGAAGCCAATAAACCTTCAACTCTGCACGTCTTTAGAATTTCGGCGGAAACAACAGCACCCGGAGAAAACCCACGTGGTCACAGGGCAAATGTACAAACTCCATACAGACAGCACCCGTGGTCAGGATCGAACCTGGTTCTCCGGCACTGTGAGGCAGCAGCTCTACCGCTGACCTGTGACCTGTTGATTTTGTGTAAATTACGAAGCCGAATGCTGAATTTAAAAACTTCTCGGTTATTAAATAAAATGTTATTTCAAATTCAGCCCAATGTAGAGCACTGCAGAATCCGTTCTTAGGACTTTAAGAACACTCTGATTCACTCCGTAACATTTAACAACTCAACCAGCTTGTATATAATAATATAATCAAAGCAATGTTTCTCCTGCTGTCCCCAATAATTTGTTTTAATCCATTCTGCACTGATTTAGTTTTAATTTCCCATGGCATACATCCCCCATGATCTGCCTGTGAAGTTGTCAATAGTTGCTCACTACCATGTTCCACTTCCTTTTTGTGACCACATGGCCTCTAAATACTTCCAGGTCTTGTTGCCATGGCTACCGTATGATCCGGGCCCTGAGAGGGGTGGGGCCTTTAAGTGTTACTCTTTAGGCCCAGCGCCTTGCAGTTCCTTGACAGGTTTTGGCCCTTGTAGATTTTTCATTCATTAGACCTTTCCCACAATTCTGTGGCTTTGCATCCAATAGATTTACATATTTAGGTGTTTCACCAACAAAGATTATTTTTTATGTGGTAAGTTAAAGGATATTTGAAATGTATTAATGCAGGTAAGATTAAACGGGACATTGGAATAGTCACAGAAACCTAGAAGCGTTATAATTGATTTTAATTGTTAAAAATTATTAAAGTACACACAATAGTTGATGCAAATAGTTGTAACATTGTCTTAAGATACTTGGCTGTCAATTGACAATCTCTTTAGGGACGGCACAGTGGTGTAGCGGTAGAGTTGCTGCCTTGCAGCACTAGAGACCCTGGTTTGATCCTGACCACAGGTGCTGTCTGTATGGAGTTTGTACATTCTCCCTGTGACCGCCTGGGTTTTCTGCAGATGCTCTGGTTTCCTCCCACAATCCAAAGACGTACAGGTTTGTAGGTTATTTGACTTCAGTAAAATAGTAAAATTGTCCCCAGTGTGTAGGATAGTGTTTGTGTACGGGGTGATTGCTGGTCAACACAGACTCGGTTGGCCGAAGGGCCTGTTTCCACGCTGTATCTCTAAAATAAAGTCTAAAATTCATCCACCATATGCTTCAATAATTGAAGGGAATGATGGGTAACCTTTGGATCTAACCTTTAATTAACAATATATTTTAATTTCTCTTCATATTTCCATTTTTTTGTGCGATTTATTTTGTAATAGTTTCATACAGCTGGGAAACAGGTAATTTGGCCCAACCTGCGCATACCGACCAAGATGCCCCATCTACACTAGTTCTACCTGTCTATATTTGGCCCATATCACTATAAACCTTTCCTGTCCATGTACCTGCCTCGACTCCTGTATGTCCTTTTGCAGCTTATTCCATAAACTCACCACCATCTGTGTGAAAAAACCCCTATTATTTTTTCTTTTTCTCACCTGAAACTCATGTCCTCTGGGTCTTGTATTACCTACTCTGCGTAAAGTAACATGTGCATTCACCCTATCTATTCCTTCATGATCCTATACACTCTGTAACATCACCCCTCATTCTCCTGTGCTCCAAGGAATAAAATGTTTGTCTGCCCAACCTCTCCTGTAGCTCAGCCCCTCAAAGCCTGTCAACATCCTCGTAAATCTTTTCTGAACTCCTTCCAATGTAACAACATCCTTCCTGTAGCAGGTGGTCACAACTGAACAAAATACTCCAAATGCGGCCCCTCCAACATCTTGTACAACTGTAACATAACATCCCAACTTCTACACAATATATTGATAGATGATGTCCAATGTGCCAAAAGCTTTTTTAACCATCCTATCTACCTGTGATGCCACTTTCAAGGAACTATGTACCTGCACTCCTAGATCCCTCTGCTCTACAACACTCCCGAGGGCTCTGCCATTCACTGTGTAGAATCTTCCCTGGTTTGATTTCCCAAAATGCAACCCTTTACACTTAACTACATTAAACACCATCAACCATTCCTCAGCCCACTTGCCCAACCGATCAAGATCCTGCTGTAATTTTTTATAACCTTCTTCTCAATCGATGATACTACCCATTTTAGTGTCCCCACTCACTTCTGCAAACTGACTAATCATGCCTTGTACATTCTCATCCATACTGTTGATATTAACCACAAATAGCAGTGGGCCCAACACTGATCCCTGAGGTACACCTTTAGTCACAGTCTTCCAGTGTGAAACACAACTTTCCACCATCGCCTTCTGCTTCCTTCCATGAAGCCATTCTCTATCCAGTCATCTATCTCTCCCTGGACCCCATGCAATGTCATCTTCCAGGGCAGTCTACCGTGCAGAACATTATAAAATGCTTTGCTGAAGTCCACACAGACACCATCTATGGCTTTGGCCTCATCAACCTTTTTGGTTACTTCTTCAAAAACTCAATCAGATTCATAATACACGATTTCCCACATACCAACCCACACTGACTATCCCTATCCAAACGGATATATAATTCATCCCTCAGAATTTTCTCCAGTAACTTGCCTCCCACAGATGTTAGGCTCACCTGTCTATATTTCCCAGGCTGTTCCTTGTAGCCTTCTTAAATAGAGGCACAACATTATCTCTAGTTTTCAGTCTGGTCCTTGCAGGCCTTCATAGTGAAAGGGCTAGTGGAAACAAGGGATATGGGGAGAAGGCAGGCACGGGTTATTGATTGGGATGATCAGCCATGATCACAATGAATGGTGGTGCTGGCTCGAATGGCCTCCTCCTGCACCTATTTTATATGTTTCTATAAGTGGAGGCACAACATGAAATAGCATTTAATTACATTGTATAAATTAGATAGTTAAATAGCAGCAAATTCTAAATAGCAATCCCAAAGAAAAATCTGTGCATGCTGGAAATGTGACATGAAATTGACAATGCTGGAAATGTCAGATGTCCAGGCAGCATTTTCAAAGTAGATTGTGCTGAGGGAAACCTAACAGGTTTTAGTCCGATCAAACGGGCAGGCCCAGTCTAGCGAATTATCAGCATTGGATTGGGGAATTGGACATGGGCTGGGTGGCTTAGAGTAACAACGTCTCTGTACAAACTAGGCCATTGGTGGCTTGGTCCAAAGGCAATGAGGCTGGGATGGTTGGCCAGCCTTTGACCGAAGACAAAGCTGGTGGGAGAGCCTGTATCAAGGTTCAAGGTCTTTTATTGTCATGTGTACAGTGATATTCAAATTATCAGTGACGTATTTTTCTGTTTTTGCAATTTTATTGTCTCTCACGATTTGCATTTTCATTAAGGTAAAATACTATATTTTTAAATGTATTTATCATTCCCCATTCTCCAGTCCAAGAATGTTCATTGAAGTTTTGTATTAAGGTTTGAAGGTCTAACGCATAACTTAAGAGGTGGATTTCCCAATGCAATACTGGGGCATCCCATCAAGGATATCTGTTTATTCCATATGTAATCAAGCAGTATTCTAGGATGCTGTAAATCCTGGATGTACATAGTTCTGGGTCCGACTTGTAAGAAAGAGAATTGCCTTCTAAAACCAACATGATTTGGACCACTGATATTGTTTTCCTGACAAATATGCTGTTTGTCTCTGCTTCCATCCAGAAATGTCCCCCCTCATTGACCCTGACTTAGATATGTGCCATTCTGCAGTTAACATTAGACAACAACCCGCAATTGTGTTCTATCTTGAGTAATTCTAGAAAGTTTGATGTTTACAACTGCAATGCAGAGCAACATTTTGTCTGTATGAAACTAACATTTGGAATAATTTAGTGAAAAATGAGAATAATATTTATAAATGGTTTCTTTCATCATCATTAAACTCAATGAGGGTGTTTGTAAAACTGTGTACATGAATATAATAATAACATTAGTGTTTGAGCAATATTTGCATGAACAGAATTCTGAAGCAGATTAGCCCTAGCATTGATCATGCAAAATACTCAGAAAGATGATCCAATACAATGCAATATCTAAACCATTCAGCCTCCTTGGTGCAAAATCTATAAAATTGAAACATTCTCTCGAAGTGAGCTGGTTGAGTTCTAAATGCGAGGGGCATTGAATCTAAGAGTTAGGAAGTCATGATGCAGCTCTATAGGACTTTGGTTAAACCCCTGTCTCACGGTGCGAGTCCACTCACGAGTGATCCCGAGTTTAAAACAAATCAAACTCGTGGTAATCGCATAGAATTAACGTAGCGGGAACGTCGGAACACGTAACGCTAACGGCAGGTACTCGGGAAACTTGTTAACTCGTGAAAATCTTTCAACATGATGAAAGATTTCCACGAGTCAAATTTACTCTTGAAGTAAAAATTTTTAACTTTTAAACTTGTTGTAAGAACGTAGTAGTCCGTGAGTTTACCGTAGTGACTCGTGAGTCTACCGTGGGCACTCTTTAACTCAGCGGGACAGGCAGCATCTTTGGAGATAAGGAATGGGTTCGGGATGACGTTTTCAAAATTCTGCTGCGTCTTTGTGTGTTCACTTTTTGTCAACCAGTATCTGCCCTTTCTTGTGTATGACATTATCTGTATCCGTGGCAGTTGATTGTCGCTCCCTTCAGTTTCCCAGGGGGTCGGGACGGGGGTGGGGGGGGGGGGAGATGCTGCCTAGTGACGATCTCATTTATCCAACACTACGCTCTCTTTAAGGATTAATTTCTAAATAACACGCCAATTTCTCTTCATTCGCTGTTATATCCAAGAACTGCTCCAGATGAACTCCTGGATTTGATATTTTTTCCTCCCGGGGATAAAAGAAAAAACAAATGCACTTAAAGCACCAGGGGTGGAGTAGAGGCGTACGACCAACGAACGGGGCGATATTATCCAGAATTAGTAAAATAAAACAAAAATTGGAGCACTGAATAATGGCACAGATTTGAGAGGTGCAGGAAGGAACTGCATATGCTGGTTTAAACAAGCTGGGGTAACTCAGCGGGACAGGCAGCATCTCTGGAGAAAAGGAATGGGCGAGATTTTGGGTTGAGACCCTTCTTCAGACTACAGTCTGCAGTTGCCTAGTCCATTTCTCCAGAGATGCTGTCTGACCCGCTGAGTTACTCCAGCTTTTCGTGTCTCTCTACAGATTTGAGAGAGTGAGATTCACTGCCAGACATCGTCGGTATATTAAATGTACAAGAGTCGTTTCACATGACCATAGTCAAGCAAACAGCAGCGTACCAATAGTCCGATTATTGTAGCGGTATAGCAAAGACATCTCTGCTGTCCGTTTTTGCTGTTTCATATATTTGTTCTTCCCCCCTCCCCTCCCCCCACCTTTCCCTCCCAATTCCAGTCCCGTGCGACCCCCTGGGAAACTGAAGGGAGCGACAATCAACTGCCACGGATACAGATAATGTCATACATAAGAAAGAGCAGATACTGGTTGACAAAAAGTGAACACACAGTTGTGGAGTAACACAAAGACGCAGCAGAACTTTGGAAACGTCATCCCATCACCCATTCCTTCTCTCCAGAGATACTGTCTGTCCCGCTGAGTTAAAGAGTGCCTACGTTAGACTCACCAGTCACTACGGTAAACTCACGGGCTACTACGTTCCTACAACGAGTTTAAAAGTTTAACATTTTTACTTCAAGAGTAAATTTGACTCATGGAAATCATTCATCATGTTGAAAGATTTTCACGAGTTAACAAGTTTCCCGAGTACCTGCCGTTTGTGTTACGAGTTCCGACGTTCCCGCTACGTTAATTCTACGTGATTACCACGAGTTTGATTTGTTTTAAACTCGGGATCACTCTTGGGTGGACTCGCACTGTGAGACAGGGCTATTAGGCTGCATTTACACTATTACGTGCAGTTCTGGTTGCCTCGTATAGGAAAAATGTGGAGGCTTTGGAAAGAAGGTTTACCAGCCTGGATCAGAGGGTTCAGCTACAGGGAGACGTTGGACAAACTAGGATTATTTTCTCTGGAATTTTGGAGGTTGAGGGGAGACTTGATAGAAGTATATAACATTATGAGAGGCATAGATAGTGTAGACACAGAACCTTTATCCTAGCGTGTAGTGGTCCAACACTGAAGAGCACAGGGATAAGGTGTTACACGGAGATGTGCGGGGCCAATTTTTTTACAAAGTGAGTAGGTATGTTACAATACTTACCTTCAGCGGCGCTGCAATTCTGCCACTGGCCATGTGCGCAATTTTGGCGCCTTTAAGGGGGGGCGGGGTTAAAACACGGGTTTTTTCCTACCTTGTCCTGTATTATATTTCGTTGGAGTACAAGCGTTTGCTGAAAAATCGTTCCTACGGGCATTTTGTGTATTTTTTATTTTTATTAAATCGACAATGTCAGCGCTGGAGTTATTTTAAAATCAACTTCGAAAGCCGTCAACGCCGACAACGGGGACGGATTTCACACACGGGACAGGTAAAAGAAAGTTGGGGTTTTTTTTGGTATAAAAGTGCTTCTTAAGAAGCCTTTAATTCATATTTCTTAATGCGAAACGGTGATTCTTTTCCCCGAACTAACGGCAGAATTTTTCATGCCGAAACGGGGTTAAATTCACCGCAAATCAACGTTCCAATTGATCGCGTTCCAGAAAACCTCACTCGCAAGATTATTTAAATGCCCATTAATTTACAGGTATTAAACATTAAATTCCTTCCATTTGACCTGTAAATCCATGACAATGAGATTTTAAAATTATGTTATATTGTGAATTCTTGTGTGAATGTTATTTGGACACTTAGGCTATTTAAAAATGTTAATCATTTCTTAAGAAATTGATAGATGTTTAGATCTAGTAATTGAATTTTGTAATTAGCTACAATTAGGTAACTAACTAATTATATGCTTTAATTTCATGTATTCTAAGTAAGATTGTTTCATATTTGTTTCAGAATGCTTCAATCTATAATAACTGAAAATTTCTTTCAGTTCTCTTAATTTTTAAGAAAGTTATGGGCTTTTGACTGTCCTCGATCACAGCTTTTGTGTTAAGTCAATGGAAAAGCAATAGGGAACAAAATGCTAATTTCCGAGTATGAAAATGGCCATAACATTTTTAATACTGAAGATATGAAAGTGAATTAGGTGTCAAATTAAACTTCTTTGTATGCTTTATCTGATGGGATAAATTGCAGACTTTATTTTTAAAATCTCAAAATGTTGTAACATTGCTACAGTGAGTGGTGGGAACGTGGAACATGCTGCCAGAGGTGGAATGGAACCGAATGGAAGACTTTATTGCCACATGTGACAAGGCACAGTGAAACTCTTTGCTTGCACACCCAACGTGTGTTTAAATAGCAGCCACCTGCGGCGCTGACAATGTGACAATGTACCCCGACTCCTCGTTTGTTCTCCCACGCCGGGTACCCATTGTCCATTGTTCTTCCCCCCCCCCCCACGCCGGGTACCCATTGTCCATTGTTATCACCCCTCACCCCCCCCCATTGTCCATTGTCCATTGTTCTTCCCCCCCTCCCACAGCGGGTCCCATGGAAGCAGATACGATAGTGGCATTTAAGACGCTTTTGGATAGACACATGCTAGTTAAGGGAGGGTTATGGACCATGCACAGGCAGGCACGTGTTTCAGTTTAACTTGGCATCATGTTCGGCACAAACATTGTAGATCTAAGGACACATTCCTTTGCCACAATGTTCTATGTTCTATGAAATAATAGGAATGCAGCGTAAAATCACATCCTCTTCAAAGTAATCATAATGTCATTGAATTTCCCTCATTCCTTGAATACAGCATAAGTGGTGGTTATCATTAAAAATTGCAATACTAATATCCTTTTAAGATAACACAAATTCTACTGCTATATGTGCAGTTATAGAAATATTGTTGCATTGTTGGCGTATGTATGGGCTCCATGTACTCTTGAGCAGAGGATGAACGAACAATATTTGTGATGTTGGTAGAGGTTAGGGATACTGGGTAGTTTCTGTATAAACCATTGGTTAGGTGGAAATGAGGCAAACGTCCGTGATAAACATTGGCAGAGATCCAAGAATATTTTTGTTTTGTCAGTTTTGGGGATTTCGACATCATTAACAAGGCCAGACGATTTGCTCATCTCTTATTTTGCGTGAGAAATCAATGGCAAGTTGTTGCTTTCAAGCAATATAGTCCTGTTGATGAAGATAATCTCATGGTGGTGTTGGGAAAGGAACCTTTTTTAGGCAGTGTTCATATTCATAATACCAAGATGATATAATGAAACCCTTCTAAAAGCCCTTCTGAAGAAGGGTCTCGTCCCAAAACGTCACCTATTCCTTTCCCCCAGAGATACTGCCTGACCCGCTGAGTTACTCCAGCTTTTTGTGTCTATCTTCTAAAGTTTGTTTTCTCATTATTCGTGTCATGACAACTTTGCAAACCTCCTTTCACATATTCTTTTTCCACCAACAATATACATCATCAGCTGTAGCAAGGTTTCATTGCCTTCATATCAATGGTTTTTTAATTTGATTTATTCTTTTGAGGATTTTAATACATCATTTTGAGAATTCCATCATTTCTTATGTTCTTAGCCATCTCTGTTGTTTTCACTGGAAAATCACCACCTAATATTTTCAGTGTGAAGCATATGTTTTCGTACCCGCTGCCTGAGTTTTTAAATCTTGTAACCTTGACAACGCACCTACAAAGTCATTTTGTTTCAATGTTCTCTTCCAAGTGTACAATTCTTAAGAGATAAGAAAATGGTTCAATATTTGCAATTGTGATGCTGCCATTGTTTGTATTTCCGACTCAGGGCCAAGAATTACAAACACATTTCATGATCAAGGCAAAAAGTTTTTCCTAATATAAATTGAGGCAACTTTCTCATTGCAAAGACAATTGATTACACGTCTTTGCCAGGAAGGAGCTGCAGATGCTGGTTTAAACTGAAGATAGACACAAAAAGGTGACGTTTCGGGTCGAGACCCAAAAGGAATAGGTGACGTTTCGTAACCCGAAACGGCACCTTTTCCTTTTCTCCAGAGATGCTGTCTGACCCGCTGCGTTACTCCAGCTTTTTGTGTCTATCTACACTTTGTCAGTTTGAATATAATTCACTCTGAATGTACACATGTGCAAAAGGAATGGCCGTTTCTTAACAAACACTATTTGCAAGTCGGAATTTGCAGCAAGATACACATTCCAACGCCTGTTGAATCATAGTGACAAAGACACACTTTTCAATCTCTTCTTATTTATTTCATGCGGTTTTCTTAACCCCAGTTCTACTTTTTGTCTTACTGTGGCAACGGATGTGATAGTAGCAGTTGTTGCCAAATCAGGCAAAAATCTTCCATTGTACCTTGTTAAAAAACAAACTGCTGGAAGAACCTAACAGGTCAGGCAGCAACTGTGGAGGAAATGGGCAGACAAAGTCTCAGCTCAATCCTTCTCCTAACGGCATTCATCATAGATGCTGCCTGACCCACTGAGTCACCCCAGCAAATTGTTTTTTACTTAAAAGACTTCAGCAACCGCAGTCCCTTATTTTTCCATTGTACTGTACTATCCATAAAAGTGATCTAAGTTTTTAAGTAACCTAGTCTTTATATTTGCTTCCACTGTTCCTTTAACTGGTTACAATCTGCTTGCATCTATTCTTAGCTCCTTTCTGTAGAAGTGCATGCTTGTTTCTTAGAGCTTTGCATTTGCTGGTTCTAAATAAATACTTCCTCAAATATGTAAATATTTTACACCCTGTTCTTAGTATGGCTATTAGGAATGGCTATTAGTGCATAATCTTGATTAAGTAGACAAGATCCATGCCTGTAACATCTTGTTCGTGGTAGCTGGGAAGACCTTGGAAGACAGTTTATCTTCACAAAGTAGTTTTGTGCAGTTTTAAAGTCCCTTGTTGCTTGTCAAATATTGCTGATCTTCCTCATCCACATCCAGTTGAGTGTGTGCTTGTGACAAATCTAATTCAGTGGTAACATTAGCTTCTGCCAACTCTGCATGTTGATCGTGTAACATAGGTACCATTCTTCATCAACTGCCTGGTGCCTTCTCACCCTATAATTGTCACATAGTCTTTCTCACTTTAGGTATTACTACAACCAGTGGTGTTCAGATATTCCCACTTGCCTTCACTAAAATTCAATTTCTCTTCCACCACCAACTCAACCTTCAGTGCATGTGGGATAGGACAACCGTGGCTTAATATAAATATGGACATTGTACCCATTTTCTTGAACATAACCCCCCCTCCCCTTTGTTCTCCCACTGTCCCTCACGGCGGTCCCCCCACGCCACATCCCCATCGTTCTTCACAGCGATCCCCCCACGCCGGGTCCCCAATGTCTTCCCCTTCCCCCTTATGCTCATTGACCGAGGCTCCCCCACTGCCGAGGCTCCCCACTCCCGCTGCCAAGGCTCCCATCGCCGACACCGCAGAGGCTCCTTCGGCCCAGACAGGCTCCGCCGCCCGGCTTCACTGCAGTCCCCTGGGAGGCCTGCGGAGTGAGTCGGGCCTACCAGGGCGCGTGCCGTTCTTCGGTCATCGTTCTGGTCATCAGCAGCGCATTTGTTCGGCAGGTGGATCGGGCCCGTGCGGCTCCCCTGGACACATGTACTGATGTTCTTGAACGTTACTGCATACTTTCCCAACAATAAGATGTGATTTTCAAGTATCTTAAGGGCCTGTCCCACTTACGTATCCTTGGCACGCAAATTATGCGACCTCGTGGTCGCGTGAGGCGCACCGGCATCGTATGGCCACGCGGGGCTGGTCCCACTGAGAAGTGCGGAGGGGTATGGAGTTGTGCGCGACATCGTGCGGAGCTCCGAAATTTTTGTAGCGAACAAAATCTTCGCGCGCCAACGGCCTGTCGCGGAACTGACGGACAAAGTGGGACAGGCCCAAGACCCTGGCGCGACGCAACGTCTCACATCCAACAGCAGCAGAAGCAGGCAAACGATCGCCGAACTCGGCCTGGGGCTCTCGGCCGTTGCAGATCCAGATCCGCCCCCATTTCTACTCCCAGAGCGGGGCCAAGAAAATTGAAGATAGACACAAAATGCAGGAGTAACTCAGCGGGACCGGCAGCATCTCTGGATAGAAGCAATGGGTGACGTTTCGGGTCAAGACCCTTCTTTCAGACTGAAGACGAGTCTCGACACGAAACATCACCCATTCCTTCTCTCCAGAGATGCTGCCGGTCCCGCTGGGTTACTCCTACATTTTGTGTCCATCTTCAAATGACGTCACGCGCTCCAGATGGCTGTGCGGTCGAATGAATTCCGCGCGACCTTCGTGGGACCGTCGAGGCTCAACGCGACCACGAGGTCGCGTGCCAAGGACACGTAAGTGGGACAGGGGCTTTACCAAACACTTGTTTCTTTTTTAGGTTTCCTTCTTTTCCCTTCCTTTGTAACTAATGATATGAATAAATATTGGATGGGCTTTTTATTCCTTCAAGAAGTCTCATTTTTAATGTAGGTATAATATAGTAGAACAGCTCAAGGATAAAGCAGGGAACTTGTGCCTGGAATCAGGGAATGTAGATGAGGTACTAAATGCATACTTTGCATTTGTGTTCACCAAGGAGAAGGACATGGAGAACTCTGGGATCAGTGTGGAGAATATTCATGTGCATGTGCATTTTGAGATGAAGAAGGAGAAGGTGTTGGGCTAGAGGTGGATAAATCCCCAGGGCCTGATGGGATCTATCCCAGGTTATTGAGAGAGAAGATTGCTGAAGCCTTGATGAAGATCTCTGTGTTTTCTCAGCCACTGGCGAGGTCTTGGAAGACGGGAGTGTGGCTAATGTTGTTCCTTTATTTAAGAAGGGAAGTAGGGATTATTCAGGGAATTGTAGGGAGAGGGCCACATCAGTGGCAGAGGAACTGGTGGAGAAGATGCTCGGGGATAGAATTTGCTCCCATATGGAATCAGTTAATTAGGGTGTCAGCATTGCTTAGTTTGCAGCTGGTCGTGTCTTACTAACTTGATGGAGTTTGTGGAGGACCTGTGATGATCTGTGATGGTATGGCGGTGAATGTTGTCTATGTGTATTTTAGTACGGCATTTGATAAAATCCCCAAGGTAGGCTGACCCAGATGATTAAATTTCACAGGATTAACAGTGACTTGGTCATATGGATTCTGAACTGGCTTACTGATAGAAGGGCAGCATTCAAGCTGAAGGCCAGTGACTAGTGGTCCTGCTGCCATCTGTGCTGGGACCTCTGCTGTTTGTCATATAAATGACTTGGACATAAATGCAAATGGGTTGGTTAGTAAGATTGCAGATGACACTAAGATTGCTGGGATTGTGGACTGTGAAGGAGATTGTCAAAGAATATGGTGGCTTAAAGACTAGCTGCAGAAATGGGCTGAGGAATGGCAGGTGGACTTTAATCTGAGCAAATGTTAGGTGCTGCACTTTGGGAGGCTAAATATAGGGGGGAAATATACACTTAATGGCTTGGCCCTTACCAGCATTGGAGTACACAGAAATCTTGGTGTCCAAGTCCATAACTTCCTGAATGTGGCAACAGAAGCAGATAGAATGGTAAAGAAGGCATGGGCACAAATCCTGGGTGAATGGGGGGGGGGGGGGGGTCTGTCCCCTCATATTTTGAGAGGTGGGGGAACTTCCCATGTTTTGTGAAACTTGTTGCAGCAAAACCGAAGCCTCCGAAGTTGACTCGCCGCCGCAAAGCCACTGCAGCCTCCAAGGTCAGCCAGCTCCGTGATGGTAAGTCCACAGGCTCTGCAACCGGAGCACTCAAGGTTTTTTATTTTTTTTTTATTTTTTTAATTTATTTATTTATTCCGAACAAGTAAAGACATTAAAGACATTGATATTAAGGTCGATTCCAGTTGGAGGCCGTCAGCTCCTCGAATCTAGCTGCAGTTCCTTGGTCGGCTCGCCTGCCCCAGGTCTGGCTGTAGTGTCCAGGTGGCCAGCATGCCCCGCGAAAACTAATTGAAAAAAAATACGCCTGCGGGTCGGTTGATTTCGGGTTATGGATCTCCCCCCCCCACCCCCCCTCCCTCATGTTTTAAAAGTGATTTACGCCCCTGGGTATGCTAGCCTTCATTGGTGGGGCATTGAGATGAGTCAGGAGGTCATGTTGCAGCTTAATATGGCTTTCGTTAGGCCACATTTGTAGTATTGTTTGCTGTTCTGGTCACACCATTACAGGAAGGATGTGGAGACTAGAATGTTAGTTGAATTTGGAGGAACGTTACAGAGTTGCTCCAGAAAGTGTATGCTATTTATTGATGGCACTCAATCATGGGATCAGCCATGTACATGAAATGCAATGATAAGCAATATCTTCCACAATTGACAGTGGAGAGGTTCAGGAAGAGATGTGTGTTCTTGCCAACAGTCACAACTATATTTTGCAAGCAAGTCCATTAAAGAACTAATTCTCACCTAAGCTTAAATATAACCATAACCGTTTCAAATTAAATCAATTTCAGTCTAATGGATATTCTTAAATCTCAAATTTATTATTGCGCTCAATTGATTGATCATTGTTCACATACTTCTTTGGCAATCTAAATTACTTGCAGAGCAAGCTTAGGACAAAAAAGCACTTTGGCGAGAATGGATATTCAGATCAACCAACATTACAAGGTAAGGTGTTAAAACTAGTGTCCAACAGTGTAGAGATAGCCTGAGAAGAGAATTTGAGAAGTTAGCCATGACAAATAGAAAATTCAGGCCACATTGAGAAGATTCAAAGGTAGACAAAAATGGTAGACAGCGGGTGAGGCAGCATCTATGGAACGAAGGAAATTGGCAACGTTTGTCGGGTCGAGACCCTTCTTCGGTCTGATGTGAGGGGGGGGGGGCGGGACGAAGAAAAGAAGTTGCTGAGACAGTGGGCTGAGGGAGAGCTGAGAAGGGGAGAAGAAAGTAGGGACTATCGTAAATTAGAGACGTCAATGTTTATACCGCTGGGGTGCAAACTGCCCAAGCGGAATATGACGAGCTGCTCCTCCAATTTACGGTGGTCCTCACTCTGGCCATGGAGGAGGCCCAGGTCAGAAAGGTCAGATTTGGAATGGGAGGGGAGTTGAAGTGCTGAGCCACCGGGAAATCAGGTAGGTAAATGCGAACCGAGCGGAGGTGTTGGGCAAAGTGATCGCCAAGCCTACGCTTGGTCTCACCGATGTAGAGCAGCTGACACCTAGAGCAGCGGATGCAATAGATGAGATTGGAGGAGGTGCAGGTGAACCTGTGCCACACCTGGAAAGACTGCTTGGGTCCTTGAATGGAGTCAAGGGGGGAGGTAAAGCGACAAGTGTAGCAATTCCTGCGGTTGCAAGGGAAGGTGCCAGGACAGGGTGTGGTTTGGGTGGGTAGGGACAAATTGACCAGGGAATTACGGAGGGAGCGTTCTCTGTGGAAAGCAGACAGGGGTGGAGATGGGAAGATATGGCCAGTGGTTGGATTCCGTTGGAGGTGGCGAAAATGTTGGAGGATTATTTGTTGTATGTGACGGCTGGTAGGGTGGAAGGTGATGACAAGGGGGACTCTGTCCTTGTTACGAGTGGGGGATGGGGAGTGAGAGCAGAGTTACGAGGTATAGAAAAGACCCTGGTGAGAGCCTCAACTATAGTAGAATAGGGGAACCTCTGTTCCCTGAAGAATGAGGACATCTCCTGGTTTGGAACACCTCATCCTGGGTGCAGATGCGGCGTAGATGGAGGAATTGGGAGTAGGGGATGGAGTCCTTACAGGAAGCAGGGTGGGAAGAAGTATAGTCCAGATAGCCATGGGAATCAGTGGGTTTATAGTGGATGTCGGTCAGTAGTCTGTTACCTGCGATGGAGATGGTGAGGTCTAGAAATGGTAGGGAAATGTCGGAAATAGTCCAGGTGTATTTGAGTGCCAGATGGAAGTTAGTGGTGAAATGGATGAAGTCAGTGAGTTGTGTGTGGGTGCAGGAGGTAGCACCAATGTAGTCGTCGATGTAGCGGAGTTAGAGTTTGGGGATAGGGCCAGTGTACGCCTCGAACAAGGATTGTTCGACGTACCCTACAAAGGCAGGCATAGCTAGTGCCCATGCGCGTGCCCATAGCTACGCCTTGTATTTGGAGGAAATGGGAGGAGTCAAACAAAAAGTTATTGAGGGTAAGGACCAACTCCGCTAGGTGGAGGAGAGTATCAGTAGACGGGGATTGGTTGGTTCTGTGGTCGAGGAAGAAACGGAGGGCTTTGAGACCATCCTGGTGGGGGATGGATGTGTAGAGTGACTGGACGTCCATGGTGAAGATGAGGGGATGGGGGCCTAGAGAACGGAATTCCTGGAGTAGCGAAGAGCGTTTGAGGTGTCTTGGACATAGGTAGGGAGGGATTTAACCAGGGGGGGATAGGATGGAGTTGAGGTATGTGGAAATACGTTTGGTGGGACAAACTCAAGATCAGTTTAGGTTTACCATTATTTTGATCAGTACATGAGTCATTTCAAAATATGATAGAAAGGAAGCATTTAATTGAAGTCAGCGCAGAAACTGATGATGTTGAGAAAACATATTAGGGCCTGTCCCACTTAGGCGACTCTTTAAGCGACTGCCAGGGACTAGTTTTAATGGCATTCACCTACGACAGCACCTACATCAACCTACGACAGCAGAAAGTGACGCCACTGTCTCCGAAAAAATTTCAACATTTTGACAATTTTAAGGCAGTCTCCTGTAGTTGCCCAAAAAATCGCCTAAGTTGGACAGGCCTTTAAGTGGGAGAATCACAGAGTAAACAGAAACTCAAAGTGCTGTTGAAATTTATTTCTGAGTGAAAGTGCATTTTGAATGCACTTTGAATTTTCAAAGATTGCTGATTTGTCAATGTCTGAATGTATATCGAATAAAAAGTGTCTGATTTTTAATTGCACCCATAGACAGTTCATAGAAATAAAAGCCGTTTAACTCCACACATGCATGCCGCTTACAAATATCGATTTGTTTTGATATTTGGAAACAGTTAAAGCATTCAAATCAACATATTTCCTGCAAGTGTGTGTCCTTTTACATTTATTATTTCCATTCTGCTTACATTCTATTATTTTTGAGATTCTTGGACTTTTAAAATTTTGAGTATTTCTGATGGCAGCATGATGTAATAATTTTCCCCTGGACTAATATGTGAAAGTCTCATCTGATGAGGAAAGGCTACACTGGCTAGACTTGTATCAACTGAGGTCTCAGGGAATGAGAGATAACGGAGGGAGAATATAGAACTGGGGAACCATTGTTTAAATATTAGGGGTTGAACATTTAAGACAAAGATGTGGTGATTTTTTTTCTCTCTCAGAAGATTTCTGAGGAACAGTTTTCCTCAAAAAGATGAATAGATCTGGTGGATGCACAGAGTCTCTTGCCCAGAGTAGGTGAATCGAGGACCTGATGACATAGGTTCTAGGTGAAGGGGAAAACATTTAATAGGAATCTGAGGGGTAGATTTTACACACAAAGGGTGGCGGTGTATGGAACAAACTGCCAGAGGAGGTAGTTGAGGCAGGGACTATCCAAATATGTAAGAAACAGTTAGACAGGTACATGGATAGGACAGGTTTGTAGGGATATGGACCAAACGCGGGCAGTTGGGACTAGTGTAGATGGGACATGTTGGCCAGTGTGGGCAAGTTGGGCTGAATGGCCTGTTTCCATATTGTATCACCTGCTCCTGTTTCATATTGCTTGTATATTTTAAGTTCAGAAGCTGTAGCAGGGATCAATATGTAATTAAAAAGAAAAGGTGCAAATGTTAGAAACCTGAAATAAAAACCAGGAATGTTGTAATTGGTCAGTAGGTCAGGAAGCATCTAGATAAACAGACTTAATATTGCACATTAATGATCTTTCATCAGAACAACTCGTTCATCTTTCACCTGCTGAAAAATCGGTGACTTGAAATACTAGCAATGTGGCTATCGATATTTGTAAGTGGCATGCAAGTGTGAATATGCCTGTTGGTTGTTCAATTGGGATTCCCGATTTGTGGAATTGGGAATAACTTTGAATTGATTTTGAGGTCGGAGATTCTGGGCTGGATATACTTCGTAAAATTGTGAAAGACCAAGCATCTAATCAATTTGAACTTTAGATCATTTTGATTTAATTGTTCTACAACGATAAATTTCCATTGCATTATGCAGTTTAGTTGAAAATGTAGCATCTTATCTTAAGCCAATCTACACATTTACAAAAAACAAAACTTTCTTAGTTTACTTTTGTATGTGTCTGGGATCAGCTGCTGTTATTCAGTTTACTGTTAAAAGATACTCGGTACAGGAATAACTCAGCGGGTCAGGCAGCATCTGTGGAGAACATGGACAGGTGACGTTTCACAGAGTGCTGGAGTAACTCAGCGGGTCAGACAACATCTCTGGAGAACATGGACAGGTGATGTTTTGGGTCGGGATATTGCTTAAAACTAATTGAGGTGGGGAGCGAGAAAGTTGGAAAGAAGGAGGTGGAGACAAAGCCTGGTAAGTTATTGGTAGGTACAGGTGAAGGGGTGGGGGTTGATAGGCAGATGGTGGGAGAAGACAAAAGGTGTGATAAGTACAGAAGAGGTGGGAATTGTCAAGACAGAAGTAGGAATATAGGTGGAAGGAAGGGGAATGGGAGAAATGGGTACACATTTAGGTGGGGCACAGGGAAGGGGATGGGAGGGCGGATTTAGCAGGGTGGATTTTGACGTTAGTAACATCGAATTGGAGAATTCAATGTTCATGCCAGGTTGTACGCTACTCAATACTAGAATGTGAAGTTCTGTTCTTCCACTTTGCATGTGGGATAATTCTGGCAAAAGAGGAGGCCTAAGACAAAAAGCTCAGTATGGGAATGGGAAGAGAAATGGTGAGCATCGGGAGATCCAGTAGGAATTGACAGACCGAGCTCAAGTGTTCAGCGAAAAGGTTGCCAAGTCAAGTCAAGTCAAGTTTATTCATCACATACGCATACGAGATGTGCAGTGAAATGAAAAGTGGCAATGCCTGTGGATTGTGCAAAAAAAACTACAAAACAAAATGGAACAGAATCAGTAATTACATATTGGTGAGAGGAAAACCCCCCACCAATTTTAAAAAGACACAACACAACAGTAGTTTGGTACAGTAAGTTAGTCCCTGGTGAGATAAGAGTTTACAGTCCTAATGACCTCTGGGAAGAAACTCCTTCTCATCCTCTGTTTCCACAGCATGACAGCGGAGGCATTTGCCTGACCGTAGCAGCTGGAACAGTCTGTTGCTGGGGTGGAAGGGGTCCCCCATCATGTTGCTGGCTCTGGAGTTGCACCTTCTGATGTATAGTTCCTGCAGAGGGCCGAGTGTAATTCCCATAGTGCGTTCGGCCGAACGCACTACTCTCTGCAGAGCCTTCTTGTCCCGGGCAGAGCCGTTCCCAAACCAGATTGTGATGTTTCTGGACAAGATGCTTTCTACATGCCGCTGAGTAGAAGCACTGGAGAATCCTCAGAGACACTCTGAATTTCCTCAGCTGCCTTGCCTTACTCACCAGTTCGGCAGCATGTGATGTCCATGTTAGATCCTCAGTGATGTGGACTCCCAGGTATTTAAAGCAGCTCACCCTATCCACAGTATCCCCATTTTTCTTCAGTGGTGTGTACCTCCTCGGATGTTGTGCCTTCTTAAAGTCCACGATCAGCTCCTGAGTTTTTTTTACATTCAAGAGGAGGCTGTTGTCCTGACACCAGAGTGCCAGGCAGGCACGTGCTGTCAGGGTAGGCAAGGTAGGCAGTGGGTTTACCCTGACTAAAATTATAAAATGGTCATTATTTTATTTATATAAAATATATATATCATATATATAAAATAGATATAAAACATATATAAAATGGTCATAAATAGTAAAGGCACGGGAGAATTATGCTTCCCTAAGAGATCGATCTCTTAGGGAGGCATAATTCTCCCGTGCCTTTCATCCGCAGTACATTTAAAACGTGGAAGTATGTGCTACTCACGTGCCGTCGACGATGCTTCAAGCCATCAGTGGAAACTCTGCCTTTACACCGTGGACTGCGTACATGTGTTGCACTGCGCACTGCGCATGCGCACCAGCCTACTGTGCATGCGCAAGTTTCTTGGCGGGTTTTTCAAAGATGGATAGTGATTACCTGAAGAGTTTTTCGAAGCAAACCTACGAGGAAAAGACCAAAATAATTGAAAATGGCAGACCAACGCCAGAACTTAAAGAACTTCAACAGCGCAAAGGAACAAAAATAATTAGAACATTTAAAACAGCTTGGTACAACAGGAAACAAAGAGAGAAGAATGGATTTTGTGTACAAATAATATGGTAAGTTAATTTCTTTGAGCTATATGTTTTTAAATCCTTACTAAGAGATAGGACCTATTGAAGACAAATTACTTGATAAGAGTCGAGAGAACAATCTGCGCATGTGCGGTTTCCAAGATTTTTTAAAGCCGACTGACAGCTCGCCGGGGAGAGAACAATCTGCGCATGCGCGGTTTTGAAGATTTTTAAAAGCCACTGCCTACCCTGACTAATTACTCATGGCACGTGCCTGGTGCCAGGTCAGCCACCTCTTCCCGGTAGGCCTTCTCATTATTTTTGGTGATCAGGCCCACCAACCACCACAGTGTCATCAGCAAACTTGATGATAATCTATACTTGGTCTCGCCATTGTAAAGGAGGCCCCGTTGGGAACACCAATACAGCAGAGGCTCGACGAGGTTACGTCAATCGCATTATTTTGACAAGAGCAAAAAAGCAGCAAATTTACATAAAGATGTTTTTAGTATGGAAATTCGTTTTTTTTTCCATTTATTTTAAACGCATATCCTTTTGAAATACCGGTGTGAATATTACACTGCCCAGAAGCAGTGCGCAGTCTTATTTTCCTTACACATGGCATGAAGAAACACTGAAGGATTAGTTTAAATATGATTTTTAATTTTTCCTAGTTACATATTCACTACTACAGACAAAAAAAAGGCACCCTATACTTACCATGATCATGTGATATACTTAATTCAGTTCTGTTTTAGTTTCATTCATAAAATATTGGTCTGATTAAGTGTAAACTATAGGTTGAATAATCTATTACATTTTCAAAACAAGACTATAATTAGTCAAAATTGTCAAAATTAAAATTGACGGTTTAATGCTTAATGCTTTACTGGATCTTAGGTCAATTTGAAGTGTCTATTAATTACCCATCTTCTGACTGAGAGGAATACAATTTATTTTTGCAAGTAAGCTGCAAATTCTCGCAACCAACTAAAACCTGTGACAGACATGCCAAAAATGTCCAGTTCATAGGGATGAAAAAAAAATACAGGTTTTAAGAAATATAGTGACATGAAACCAAATGTAAAATAGCATTCAATTTATTTTTAAATGTTTCATTTATACCTGATAGTATACAAACACATTTTTTTTTGTTCTGTCCATTTTAATTCACTGAACACTAGTATTTTTGTACCTGAATGCAAATGTATACATTTGGTGTTACAAGCCCAGGCATCACTTAGTTTTGATGTTGAAACTGAGAAAGGTATATTGATGACACAAGGAACTGCAGATGCTGGCACTTGAAGCAAAACAAAAAGTGTTGGTGTAACTCAGTGGGTCAGGCATCATCTGTGGAGAGAATGGACTGGCACCTTTTAGTTGGGGACCCGACTCGTTATTTCAGGTAAATTGGTATCAGTTGCTGTTTAAACATCCAAGAAAAGAAACTTGCCAAAAGTTAAAATTGGATAATCGGGGTTTCCTCACAAATTGATGGAAAACAGCTTTGTTTGTGCTGCTATTTGCTATGCACTGAGAAAGATAGTTTGACAAAATCAAAACATTTCAGAAGTTGTCAAGCTTAATCAAAAGTTGTTCATCTTAATTCAGCACCACGATACAGATTTGAGATTGTATTGAATAGATGAAGTTGACACAAGAACAACAGCATGTGCAATTCCTTCCTACACATTTCGTCTCCTGCCCCCTGCTCTACTCACTCTATACTCATGACTGCGTAGCCGGACATAGTGCGAACTCCATCATCAAGTTCGCCGACGACACCACTGTTGTGGGACGAATTACAGATGGTGATGAGTCAGAGTATAGAAGTGAAATCGACCGATTGACCAAATGGTGCTAGCACAATAACCAGGCTCTCAATATCAGCAAAACCAAGGAACTGATTGTGGACTTAGGAAGAGAAATGATGAGGATCCACAATCCTGTTTACATCAATTGGACGATGGTGGAGAGAGTCAAAAACTTCAAATTCTTGGTCGTGCATATTTCCGAAGATCTTTCCTCGACCCAGCACACTGATGCAATTATAAAGAAAGTGCCTCTACTTCCTGAGAAGATTATGGAGATTCGGTATGTCCAAGAGGATTCTCTTGAACTTCTACAGGTGTACAGTAGAGAGCATGTTGACTGGTTGCATCATGGCCTGGTTCGGCAACTTGAACATCCAGGAGCGGAAAAGACTGCAAAATGTTGTGAACACTGCTCAGTCCATCACCGGCTCTGACCACCCCACCATCGAAGGGATTTATTTATTTATTTATTTATTTATTTATATATTTATTGAACATGTTAAAAAATACAAACACAAATAAACTTATAAGCAATAAAAAGAAAATAAAACACAAAGGAAAACAAACAAATAAGTAACTCAAATAATACAAATAATATCGTTCATGTTCAAAAGGGGTAAGAAGAAGTTCAAAAACTTTTCTGGTCCTACCCCCTCTTATTTTCTATACATTTTCATGGAAAAACAAAATAATGGGAACAAATGGACCCAAAATCTGTTGAACAGTCCACAAACAAGAAATAACCAAACAGAAAAGAAAATCACTGGTCCAGCTCATAACCATTCAATCTTTTGTTTCTGAAGAGTGTTTTTGGTTTGAATAGAGTCTTACATTTTTTCAGCTCATCATGGCAGTTATTCCAGAGACTAACACCCTTTGCTGTAACACAATGGAGTTTTGCATTAGTTCTTATTGCCGGTTTTTCGAATATATAGGTTCCTCTCAGGTTGTGTCTGCTTTCTCTCCGTTGGAACAACCCCTGGATATTACAAGGCAATTGCTGATTAGCTGCTTTGAACATAATTTGGATAGTTTTATAATCTGCCAGATCTTGACATTTTAATGTTTTTAGTCTGATAAATAATGGTTTTGTTGATTGTCTGTAGGTGGTTTTATGTATAATTCGTATTGCTCTTTTTTGGAGGATGAAGATTGGATGTGTATTTGTTTTGTATGTGTTCCCCCATACCTCCACACAGTAGATCATGTATGGGAGTATGAGGGAGCAGTACAACATATACAGGGAGGCTTGATTTAGTAGGTCTCTGGCTTTATTCAGTATTGCAATTGATTTGGATATTTTGGCTTTAATATTTATCGGCTTTTGGATTTATCATAGTCACTGCCACAAAAAGACAGCCAACATCATCAGAGACCCACACCATCCTGGTCACACACACATCTCACCATTGCCATCAGGAAGAAGGTACAGGAGCCTGAGAACTGTAATGTCCAGGTTCAGGAACAGCATCTTCCCTACAGCCATCAGACTATTAAACACAACAACAAATAAGCTCTGAACTACAACAGACTATTATTATTATTACACTATATGTGTTTGGTTTTTGAGTATGTGTATGTGTGTGTATATACACACTGAACTTTTTTTCTCTCGTTTATGTACTATGCTTACATATTCTGTTGTGCTGCAGCAAGTAAGAATTTCATTGTTCTATGTGACATATGACAATAAAACACTCTTGACTTGCTCCACTGCGACATCTCCTCAAGGTAAAAGGTCTGTCTCACTGTGCGAGTTGACCCACGAGTGACCCCGAGTGAAAGACTCGTGGTTGCGTACGAGACTACAAGTTTATGATCCAGAGTTTAACCGAGTTCCCACGGGTATGTCTAAGTTTGCCGTTTACTTCTCATTTCTGCGATGTTCCAAGTTCGTCTCCCGAGTGTACCAAGTTCCTCTCCCGTTAATCTTGAGGCAACAATGTATATCGAAGTGTTGAAAAATCATCACACGTTAAAAAAATGATGTCATGCCAGCCAAAGAACGTAGAGACTATTGTGTTTGCTGCATGTGTTCTGCACAACCTGATCCGTATCAGAGGTGCAGCTTCAGGATCAGCGACAGCCATGCAGCACGGTGACTTAGTGGACAGTCAAACAGGGAGAATAACACTAGGTGCGTGGAGGAGTGGTACAAACGACGAGACTTTGGTGCCACTGCAGTGTTTTAGAGGTAACACGGGGACCAACAGTGCAAAAGAGCAGAGAGACCATCTCTGCTCCTACTATAATTCAGAATTGGGCAGTGTGCCGTGGCAGGACAGCTTATTTTGAGCGGCTGCCGACCACAGGTACATCACTGCATGAGGAGAGCCCACATGCAGAAAAATCCAGTTAATTTCATGTTTAGTTTAAATCCTGCTGACTTTTCATTGTTTAACTTTAAGTGTGGATTTTATTTTTTATTGTGGTGTAAAAGTAATTTCATTGCATCTGTCTTTCCTTTAAAACGTGGTTATCATGCATCTGCTTATCTGATTGCAGATCTCAAAACTTGTCATTTAGCGCATTGCATTGTATCTTTTATTGCCTGAATTTAGACTTGTGCATTTCTCAGCTGAATTAGTATATAGTGGAAATACTTTTATTTGTGCTTCATTTGTTGATTTTCATGTATGAGAAGCCCTTTTTCAGACCACTGCGTTGTTTGCTGTGGTGTTTCACCGTGATATGGGTTTGCAGGAAATTACGCATATTTCTCAATATGCGCAAAAAAGCGTTTTTTATATTGAACAAGAATAAAGACTTTGTTTCACATTCAAGACATTTGTTTCACATAAGACTTTGTCTTATTTTCTGATCTACTGAGAGGTGACAATTTTAAACATTTAAAAAGCACAGCATATGAGGCAGCTGAGTCCTTAAATCTCACAAGTGATTGTGAGAATCAAGATGTGAATATATTTTGCCTTCCTCTATTTTGTGTTTTATGATGAAAGGAATATTACATTCAAGTCATGAGACTTTGTAGTGATATTAAAATGAAGACTTCCAGACATCAATTTGATCTTGATAGCAAAGAACTCTCTTTTATTGTGCAATGAAGTAAACAAACAGTGAGAATCAAACGGATCAGCAAAAAGCTTTTCAACACAACACAACACAACACAAATTTATATATAAACTTCAAGCAATTTTTTTCTTTTCAACCCACTCTGTCACCTTATCAATAACTTACTTAACTTTGTTAAGCAGAATTTGTCTTTAAAATGTCTAAGTAGCTGATATTTCTGTCCCTGATTATTGTTTCTAAAAAGAGTTCCCACGGTAGACTCACGAGTCACAAAGTTAAACGCACGGGCCACTACGTTCTTACAACGAGTTTAAAATGTTTAAAATTTTAACCACAAGAGTACATTTTACTCATGGAAAAGTACAAACATGTTTGAACTTTTGCAAGAGTAAACAAGTTTCACGGGTACCTCCCGTTAGCGCCAAGAGTCGCTAAGTTGCGTCCACGAGTTCCGACGTTCCCGCTACGTTAATTGTACGTGATTACCACGAGTTAAATTTGTTTTAAACTCGGGGTCACTCCTGGGTCAACTCGCACAGTGAGACAGCCCTTTAAGCCTACTTTGAAGAAATTCTCCTCCTTTCTCCGACGAGAGTTTGGCAACATCTTCTCTCACTATATTCATTTGTTCTATATCTCTCTATATCACCGCATATATCTCTCATTTCCCTTTCCCCTAAATCTCAATCTGAAGAAGGGTCTCGATCCGAAATGTCATCTATTCCTTTCCTCCAGAGATGCTGTCTGACCCGCTGAGTTACTCCAGCTTTTTGTGTCTATCTAGAGGATCTGTTTATTTGGAGAAATTAAAGGACGTTTAATAAACAGATGTAAGGTATAAATAATTGGAACTAAAAGGGCAAGTTTAATTGATCATTTTTTTCCCATTGGAAGGAATGGTAATAAATAGAGGCTTTGGAAAGGCACATGGATATGCAGGGAATGGGAGAATATGGATTATCTACGGTAAAGTCAAATAACGGACAGCACATCGCCGGGTGGCGGGTCTTGTCAGCGATTGTTCCAGACCCCCGCGTCCATCACATCACTGGCCGGTGGAGACGGGAGGGTGGGGATCATTTTCCCACGCAAGCCATTATTTGACTTTTTGGCAGAGCGCCATTCGGTTAGTTGGCTTGTAGGCGACGCAGCCTTTCGGTTAGTTGGCTTGTAGGCGTCTTGCCCTTTTGGTTAGTTGGCGATTCGGCTTTGTACGCTTTCGGTTATTTGGCGTTTCGGTTTCGTTTCCATTCGGCTATTTGGCTTTGACTTCTTTGCTTCGGCTTCTCGTCCTTCGACGCCACGTCCGCACACGTTATCTACAGGGAGATGAGATGAGTTTATCATGGGACAAATATGGCCCAAGGTGTCTGTTCCTGTACTGCACTCTTCTATGTTCTATTTAAGAGCAAGAAAATCACATAATCAAATGGAATTTTTCCAATAGTTCTTTGTACTCTTGGACAACAAAGAGGAGGATGACTGAACTTTGGTGCCTTCCCTCACAGTGGGAAACATTGATTCTGCTGTGTGGGGATGTTTATGTTAAAGTCTTTCATGTATTGTGTTGTTTTTTTATTCGTATGGCTGTATGGTGACCCCAAATGTCACTGTACCAATTGGTGCACGTGACAATAAATATCTCTTGAATCTTGAATCTTGAGTTGAACTTAATGAAAAGTTGTCAATCTTAAATAAGCTAAATCTTCTCTCTGGCCCGTCTTCTCCAGCTACATGGAAACACACCAACCCCTCTATCATGACTCATCTAATAACTTATCTGTCCCAAACGAGACCCAATCCCAAACACATCCCCTGTATCTCCAAAATCTACTGGCTCCCCAAACACCACTCCCCACTTCCACCTCCTTGGGTCTCACATTTAAAATGACACCTCCGTGCAACCCAACCCCAAGCTGACGAGATTTTCTTTGAAAACTCCATGACATATATTCCTGGAAATATAATCAGATATAATTCCTTATTATTGCTCAGCATTACATTTTCTTGATTCCAATCTTGCATTCAGATTGCTGGTTTTCAAATAAAGGGCCCCGACTCAAAATCTTCAACTGCTCATTTCCCTCCACAGATGCTGTCGGACCTGCTGAGTTCCTCCAGCACCTTTTTTTCTTACATTCTCTGTACTCCTTCTCACCTAGCCCACAGCTAAGAATGGTCTGTTTCCTTTATCAATGTTATGTTACATTTTTCAATATCTTTCATTCACTTGTTCTATACCTCTCTACATCACCGTCTATATTTCTCGTTTTCCTTTCCACTGACTCTCAATCAAAAGAAGAGTCTTGACCCGAGACGTAACCTATTCCTTCTCTCCAGAGATGCTGTCTGGCCCGCTGAGTTACTCCAGCATTTTGTGTCCATCTTCGGTTCATATTTTTTGTTGATTATTATGCAATTTATTGAAAATACAAATACAATAATAAGTGTTGGAACCAAACAAAATGCTGCCTAAATGTGGTCCTATATTAACCCCACCTGACAAAATGCTGCCTAAATGTGGTCATATATTAACCCCACCTGACAAAATGCTGCCTAAATGTGGTCATATATTAACCCCACCTGACAAAATGCTGCCTAAATGTGGTCATATATTAACCCCACCTGACAAAATGCTGCCTAAATGTGGTCATATATTAACCCCACCTGATCAAATTACTCATCAATACTACTTTACATTAGAAACTTTGGACAATCTTAAATGACTTGGAAGTTATTCCAGCAGGCCATCTGAAAAATCTTCCTGATCCATGGTAAGTAGAATGTTTGAGGCTGAGTTGATGATGGTGGTGGGAAGCGATTGTGATGAACTGCTATAGGTGTCATGATGCTTCAAGGTAAAATAGAGAATTAACTAGAGAGCTGTCCTGAACTACTATCTACCTCATTAGTGATCCTCGGACTATCTCGGATCGGACTTTGTTGGCTTTACTTTGCACTAATGTTATTCCTTTATCATGTAGCAATTCACTGTAGATGGCTTGATTGTAATCATGTATTGTCTTTCCACTGACTGGTTAGCACGCAACAAACACTTTTCACTGTACCTCGGTAAACGTGACAATAAACTAAACAGAACTGAAGTCTGACCTCAATAAAAATCATTCATGTCATCTTTTAAAATAGGTCATTTTTTGGCTGCTCCATGCATAGGAGGAGTTTACACAAATCTTAAGTTGTTCATTGCTATTTCAAAATTGCATCTTTTGATAGCATGGGCTGCAATGTGCAAGAACCACTGGCAAATGCCATTTATAAAGCCTCTTGGTGTCTTATAGAATGAGAACAGTGAGTGTTGTGCTACAATCCATTTCTCCCAAGTGCTATTGTTGAAAGTCAGCCCCTTTCAAGCACAGATGGACAAACCGGGTAAAAGGTTTACTAATTAAGTACATCTATCTGTGTCAAAGGGAGAGTATAAAATCTATTTTATTTCACACTATCTAACCGACTTTAAAGAAATGGTATGAAACTTCTTGCAAGAAAAAACCCTCAATATTTCATTCATTTTCTAAATATAATACAGAAAGAAAGACCAAGCATTTTAATAACTATCATAAATGTGCAATATTACAAAGTAATTTATATACAGCAAAATAGGTTTTTTGATGTGCAATCAATGTTTTAAAATACTTCTAAATGCAGTAAAGTAGTGAAACACAAGCGACGGACGACAAAGCTGCTTTTAATATTATGAATGCATGCACTTTCGTGACATACTGTAAGTATTATGATAAAATTTGTAATTCGAGGACTGTTTCTGAAATAATGAGCTGTGATTACAAAATTCTGCTTTTAGTTTCTTTGCAATCTGTTGAGTTACAATCAAAAATGTTTGATTAGTTAATTATGTATTCACACAATATGATTATCTCAGAGTTTGCTGATAAATGCCACAAATTCTGCACTAAAGTGCTGCTACTTCTCTACAGGAGTACCTGGTATGAATGATAATGGGGCCACCAACCCTGCATTTCTGACGTCCAGCCTGCAACTGCAAGCGACAAACCTGCTGTGGTCATAGGGCACGAAAACTGGCCTGTGTGTAGGAAGCTACTGCAGATGCTGGTTTAAACCGAAGGTAGACACAAAATGCTGGAGTAACTCAGCGGGACAGGCAGCATCTCCGGAGAGAAGGAATGGGTGATGTTTCGGGTCGAGACCCTTCTTCAGACCCTCTGAATGAGGGCCTGACACATGTCTCCTCGGTACTCCGCAGCTCCGCACTTGCTTTCCCTCCCCTAGTCGCAACAGGGACAAAGGGACTGAAGAAGTGTCTCGACGTGAAAAACGTCACCCATTCCTTCTCTCCAGAGATGCTGCCTGTCCCGCTGAGTTATTCCGACATTTTGTGTTTATCTACGGAAACTGGCCCATTGTAGCAACCTGTACATGCAGACCAAGATGCCCCATCTGCTCATGACTTAATACACAGAATATATAAATGTTTAAATAAGTAGAGATACTTAAAAGCAATCAAAAGTGTTAACAAAAAAGACATTTTCTAGAAACACCTAAAGCTCTATAAAACCATGAGGTGAGTGTATAACATCATGAAGAGAATGCACAGAATCTTTTACACAGACTAGCGGAATCAAGATCCAAGGTGAGAGGGAAAAAGATTTAATAGGAACCTGAAGGCCAACCTTTTCACACAGAAGGTGGTGGGTGTATGAAATGAGCTGCTGGAGGAGGTAGTCGAGGCAGGTACGAGAACAACAGTTAAAAGACATTTGGACAAGTACATGGAAAGGTTTAGAGTAATTTGGGCCAAATGCGGGCAGGTGGAATAAGTGTGAATGGGGCATCTTGACTGGCGTGGGCAAGTTGGGCCAGAGAGATTGTTTCCCTGCTGTATCACACTTTGACAGGAAATCGAAAGCAATTGAAAATATTTGACCAAATTATATTTTATGTAAAATAACTTACCTTCCCCATCCCCTGTTATCTCAATTGAAAACAATTACATTATGAATATGTCAGTAATTAGGAGTCGAAGGTCATAAAGGTTCTTAATCATTCCTTGGCACCATATATTGACTGTTGTTGTTGTTGTTTTTGTTCGTCCTTTGTAGTCGAAGAAGAACATGACTTCAGTGTTTTTGTTTGTGGGTCCGGAGGTGACAAGTGAGGTCGATCCTGCCCCAGAAGGCTCGCCCGCATATGGGACACAGCTGGGTATTGCTGTACATGTGGGTGATGGGGGGGGAGGAAGGGGCAGGGGGTGGGGAGACAGGGGCTGACTGGACTGAGCGGTGGGAGAAGCAGGCAGCAGCGGGAGAGTCGACAAAGCTATCGCCGACAGTGCTAGAAACACCACAGGTGAGAGGGGAGGGAGCCCCACGATGACAGAGCGTGCTGTTGGTGGTGGCGACCTGAAGAAAGCACAATCCCCAGGGGCTACAATGTGAGCCACAACAAGAGCTGTGTCATCTGACCACGTGGTGGGTGAAGAAGGGCTCGCTGGTGCATCTTACAAGTCAGGAGTGGGGTCGGAATCTGCAGCCCTAAAGGGCCGGGAGACAAGGATGGATCAGCAGGTGGGTCCGCTATATCTGAAATACATTATTAGGGGGTTATTAAAATGCAAAAAATGCAAAACAGTTAGGAGAGAAGATTGAGAGCATAGTTGAAAAGGGATTTTGGGCCCCAGCCTTTTAAAGGTCCCCGTATATTAGAGGCTTGACAGGAATTTCACAGTTCCAGCGGGTGAAAAGAACATTGGACAAGATGGTGGTAGCAGGGGTTGTCGACCGGCTTGTGGGGACCAGGCAGAGTTGTAACACGATGAACGTAAACATTGAGCTAGCAGAGATAAAATTAGACAAGGCCAAGGATGGATTTCAATGTTTAGATGTTAAAAAAATTAACCCCTTCACGGCAGAGGGACACGGCTGGAAAGAGCATTGCCACTCGCAGTGCCACCTGTGGCCATTCAAGGAATTTCAACTGAACTCTCATAATTTTGTCTGGATTATAGGGGTGGGTGGACAATCATTTGCCGGAAAATTGGTGTTCAACCTGTATGTCCAACCTCTATTTGACTTTCCCATGCACCAAGGGTCTCTGCACCAATCCCTACAGTACACCACTAGTCACAGACATCCAATCAGAATAACATCCTTCCACTACTACCCTCTGCTTCCTAACACCATGCCAATATTGGATCCAAATAGCCAACTTACAATGGAACCCAGATACTGGAAACTTCTGGACCAGCCTACCATGTAGGACCTTCTCAAATGCCTTACCAAAGTCTGTATAAACAATGTCTACTGTTCTGCCTTCATTAATCTTCCTGGTTATCTCCTCAGGCACCACCTTATCTCCTTCTTCTTGGTAAATAAAGATGAGAAGTATGGGTGTCATGTAGTCAATCTTTAGGGAAATGGGCCCTTCAGCCCAACTCATCAATGCTAACCAAAATGCCCCAACTAAATTAGGCCCGTTTGCCTGTGTTTGACCCATATCCCTTTAAACCTTTCTTGTCCATGTACCTGTCAAAATGTCTTTTAAATGTTGTTATTCTATGTGCCTCAACTACTTCCTCTCGCAACTCGTTCCATATACTCACCACCCTTTGTGTTAAAACATTGACCATCAGGTTCTTGTTTTTCCCCTCACTTTAAACCAAGTGTCTTTATGTCTAGTTTTTGATTCTCCAATCCTGGGGGAACACTCTGTCCTATCTATTCTCGTCATGTTTTTATTCACCTCCAGAAGATCACCCCTCAGCCTCCTGGTCTCCAAGGAATGAAGTGGAGGCACAGGGAATTTCAGTTGTTTAAAAAAAAAAAAATACACAAAGTACTGGAGTATCTAAGTGGGCGAGGCAACATCTCTGGAGAATATCGACAGGTAATGTTTCTGGTCGGACCCTTCTTCAGCATAATCTGAAACGTTACTATCCATGTTCCCAGGGATGCTGCCAGACGCGTTGAGTTATTGCTGCACTTTATGTCTATTTCAAGGGCATAATGTCCTAGCTTGCCCAATCTCTCCCTCTTGCTCAGTCTCTCATGTCCTGGCAACATCATCGTAATTCTTTTCTACTCCCATTCCAGTTTAATGACATGCTTCCTATAGCGGGGTGACTAAAACTACAAACAATAATCCAGGTGTGGCCTCACCAAAGTTTTGAATTTTACCAAATCTCCTCATTTTATACCTAGATTACCCCTGTGGTGCATAAGGGGACCCACTCTTTCCTTGGTTACCCTCTTGCTCCTGATATTTTTATCGAATGTCAAGGAGCAACAGCGTTATTAAGCAGGAATAAGGAAAGTAAAATGGGAGCTGTTGTTATTGGGGAAAGCCACATCTACCACGTGGGAGTTGTTAAACAGCCAAATGATCAGTGTTCGGGACCGTAAAACAGGATAAGGATGCCATGGAAAGGGAAGCTCGGATGACCAAGGAGGTTGTCAATCTGGTGAAAATGAACAAGGAAACGTAGGTTAGGTTTAGAAAGATGAAATAAGACGGCATTTGTGGAATATAAAGCAAGCAGGAAAGAACTCAAGTGGGCAATTAGAAGGCCAAAAAGGGGCCATGGAGTGTCTATGATGATTTGGATTAAGGAAAATCCCTAAGCTTTTATACACGCATTAAAAACAAAAGGTAAACTGGGAGAATATAGGCCCGTTCAAGGAAAGAGGTGGGAATTTATGCTTGGAGTCAGTGAAGGGAGGTGAGGTTCTAAATGAGTACTTTGCATCTGCATTCATTGAGGGGAAGGATGTGGAAGACAATGAGCTCAGGGTGGGGAAGACTAATTTGCTAGGGCTGTTTAAGATCAAAAAGGAGGTGGCGTTGGGACTCATGAAGGTGAGTAAATCGGCTCAGGGTCTGATAGGATCTATACCAAGTTATTGAGATAGGCGAGGGGAGTTTGCAGGTGCCTTGATGGAGATCCTTGTATCTTTTCTAGCCACATGCAAGGCTGTGAAGGGCTGGATAGTCATCAATGCTGCTTGTTGTTTAAGAAGAGAAGTAGAGATAGTCCAGGAAATTATAGGCTCATGTGTTTATTGAGAAACTCAGTGGGTGAGGCAGCATCTATGGAGCGAAGGAATAGGTGACTTTTCAGTTCGAGACCCTTCTTCAGACTGAACGTCGCAGGCAGAGAGGTTAGTAAAGAAAGTTTTGCCATGTTGGCCATCAATAATCAGGGAACTGATCCTCCGAAATTTCCGCCACCTCCAACAGGATCCCACATCTAGCCCAATTTTCCCATCTCCACCCCTTTCTGCCTCAGTATCCTGCAGATTCCCCTCCCCCCAGTTGCAACAGTGACAGAGTCCCTCAAGTCCTCACCTTTCACCCCATCAGCCATTGCATACAACACATTGCGTGCATACAACACACCAACATTTTCGCCACCTCCAATGGGATTCCACCACTAGTCACATCTTCCCATCTTCCCATCTCCATCCCTTTTCACTTTCCACAGAGACCATTCCCTCTACCAGTCCCTGGTTAACTCATCCCTCAAACCACTCCCTTCCCATGTACCTTCCCCTGCAACCGCAGAAGATTCAATGCCTGTCCCTTTACCTCCTCCCTCAACTCTGTCCAGGGACCCCAACAGTCCTTTCAGGTTAGGCAGACATTAACTTGCACCTCCTCCAACCTCATCTACTGTATCCGTTGTTCAAGATGTGGACTCTTATACATCGGCAGGACCAAATGCAGACTGGGCGATCGTTTCGCGGAACACCTTCGCTCAGCCCGTGTGAACCAACCTGATCTCCCGGTTGCTGGACACTTTAATTCTCCTTCCCATTCCTACACAGACCTTTCTGTCCTCGGTCTCCTCCATTGTCAGAGTGAGACTAAACGCAAATTGAAGGAACAGCATCTCATATTTCGCTTGGGCAACTTACAGCCCAGTGGTATGAATATTGATTTTCTCACTTCAAGTAGCCTGGGCATCCCCTCTCTCTCTATCCCTCACCACCCAAGTCACACTAGCTTCTTATTTTCACCCTACAAACATCTTACAATGGCCTGTTTCCTTTATCATCATTACTTTTTTGCTTATCTTTCATTCATTGTTCTTTATCTCTCCACATCACCATCTATATCTCTCGTTTCCCTTATCCCTAACCAGTCTGAAGAAGGGTCTCGACCCGAAACGTCACCCATTCCATCTCTCCAGAGATGCTACCTGTCCTGCTGAGTTATTCCAGCTTTTAGTGTCTTTCAACTGAATGTAGAAGTTGTGATGTTATGTCGGTTAACAGCATTCAAAACACATTTGGACATAAATATTGGTACATGGACCATCAGTGGGATTAGTTTAGATGGGGCACCCTAGCTGGCATGGATGGGATGGGCAGAAGGGCCTGTTTAAATATTGCCTAATTATGACTAGTTTTACTATGTGCTGGAAGGAACTGCAGATGCTAGTTTACACCGAATATAGACACAAAATTACTCCAGCATTTTGTGACTAGTTTTGCTATATTAGTCTTTATCTCAGATGGCGCAATGGGCTAAGTGTTCGGCTGGCAACCGGAAGGTAGCCGGTTCGAATCCCGCTTGGAGTGCATACTGTCGTTGTGTCCTTGGGCAAGACACTTCACCCACCTTTGCCTGCGTGTGAATGTTGATATGTTGATATCAACATATGGATATGGATAATTCTCTGTAAAGCACTTTGGTTTCAAGTGATTTGATTGAAAAGTGCTATATAAATACAAATATTATAAATATTATTATTATATATTGTCAAAGGCAAAGCCTCATGTTATTCTTCTAATATCTACAACCACATCCTTAAATACAGATGAGGTGCCAGAGGATTGGAGGGTGGCAAATGTTGTTCCTCTTTTCAAGAAGGGCTGCAGGGAAAATGCTGGGAACTATAGGCCGGTGAGCGTAACATCTGTAGTTGGTAAGTTACTGGAGAGTATTCTGAGGGGTACGTTATACAGGCACTTGGATGGGCAAAGGGCTGATTAGGGATAGTCAGCATGGTTTTGTACATGGGAGGTCGTGTCTCACAAATCTGATTGATTTTTTTGAAGACGTGAGCAAAAAGATTGATGAGGGCAGAGCTGTAGATGTTGTGTACATGGACTTCAGTAAGGCATTCGACAAGGTGCTGCATGGAAGGCTGTCCTGGAAGGTTTGATTTCATGGGATCCAAGGAGAGATAGCTGAATGGATAGCAAATTAGCTCCATGGAAGGAAGCAGAGGGTGATGGTGGAAGGTTGCTTCTCAGAATGGAGGACTGTGACGAGTGGTGTGCCTCAGGGTTCGGTGCTGGGCCCGTTTCTGTTTGTCATCTACATCAATGATTTGGATGAGAACATACAGAGCAAGATTATCAAGTTTGCTGATGAAACAACAGCTAGTGGTTTTGCAGATAGTGAAGATGGTTGTGAACGATTGCAGCAGGATCTGGATCGATTGGCCAGGTGGGCGGAGGAATGGTTGATGGAATTTAATACAGAAAAGTGTGAGGTGTTGCATTTTGGGACGTCGAACAAGGGGAGGACCTACACAGTAAATGGTAGGCCTCTGGGTAGTGTTGCAGAGCAGAGGGATCTCGGAGTAAAAGTGCATGGTTCCATGAAGATTGTGTCGCAGGCAAATAAGATGGTCAAAAAGGCTTTTGGCACTTTGGCCTTCATCAGTCAGTGTATTGAATATAAAAGTTGGGAGGTCATATTGCAGTTGTATAAGACGTTGGTGAGCGTATTTAGAATATCGTGTTCAGCTCAGGGCACCATGTTGTAGGAAAGATACTGTCAAGCTTGAAAGGGTCAGAAAAGATTTACGAGGATGTTGCCAAGGTTACTACAGGGTGTGAGCTATAGGGAGAGGTTGAGTTGGCTGGAAATGTATTCCTTGGAGCGCAGGAGGATGAGGGGAGATCTTATAGAGACATACTAAATCATGAGTGGAATATATCGGGTAGATGCACTGTCTTTTGCCCAGAGTCGGGGAATCGAGGACCAGAGGACATAGGTTCAAGGTGAAGGGAAAATGATTTAATAGGAATCCGAGGGGTAACTTTTTCACACAGAGGGTGGTGGGTGTATGGAACAAGCTGCCAGAGGAGGTAGTTAAGGCTGGGACTATCCCATCATTTAAGAAACAGTTGGACAGGTGCATGGATAGGACAGGTTTGGAGGGTTATGGACCAAGCGCAGACAAGTGGGACTCGGGTAGCTGGGACATTGTTGGCCGGTGTGGGTGAGTTGGGCCAAAGGGCCTGTTTCCACACTCTATGACTTAAAGTTAACAGGCAGGTCAACCAAGTGAAGAAGATACTGCAAGGGAGGCAAGGATCATATTAACCTTCATTGCAAGAGGATTGGAGTTTGGAAACAGAAAAATATTGTGACAATTATGCAGGGTCCATGCGAGGTTACACCTCACAACTCAATGTTTTGGTCCCCTCATTTACAAAAGGATATTTTGGCATTGGGGAAAGTTGTATAGATATTCACTGATCTAATTTCTGGAGTTTCTGAAAGACAAGTGAACTGAGGGCTGTGGGGAACTGATGAAAAAGAGAAACTGAAGGCTGGAGTATAGCAGCCATGATCGTATTGAATGGCAGGTTGGTCTTGAGCTGCCAAGTGACCTACTCCTGCTACTATTGTGTTAGGTGTGTAGGAAGGAACTGCAGATGCTGGTTTAAACCGAAGATAGACAGAAAATGCTGGAGTAACTCAGTGGGACAGGTAGCATCTCTGGAGAGAAGGAATGGGTGTCGTTTCGGGACGAGACGCTTTAGATGTCTGAAGAAGGGTCTCAAACCCGAAATATCACCCATTCCTTCTCGAGAGAGATGCTGCCTGTCCCGCTGAGTTACTCCAGCATTTTGTGTCTATCTTCAGTGTAAACCAGCATTGCATTTGCTTCCTACCCAAAATTCATCATCGGCATGGCATGAATCAGCCACTCCCAGGAATAATTCCATTACCAGTGAATCCTCCTAAACAATAGTACTTAAAGGGCTAATCACACAAACTTTCTTCTCAGCCTCTTCATGTTCATAGGTTACTCAACATAGAAGACTGTCCTTCCTTTTTTAAATACTTTACTGCAACCAAAATTGCCTCCATTTGTCCAGAGCTGATCTCCCTTCTCATGAGCGGCATAGGGGTGCAAAGGATATCATAAGATCATAAGGTCATAAGTGATAGGAGAAGAATTAAGCCATTCGGCCCATCGTGTACTCCGCCATTCAATCATGGCTGATCTATCTCTCCCTAACCCCATTCTTCAGACTTCTCCCCATATCCTCTGACACCTGCACTAATCAAGAATCTGTCTAACTCTGCCTTAAAATATCCACTGACGGCCTCCACCGCCTTCTGTGGCAAAGAATTCCACAGATTCACCACTCTGTGACTAAAGAATATCTCACTGTGGTCATAGGTAGCCAAGAGTATCACATTGTTGGAGGTGTACTAGGACTCAAGTTCCAACACTTCGTCGCAACAGGCTTCACAGGCACATATACGTTCTTTTCCCTTCGACATCTCGAAGGAGCAATGTCTACACAGGCTGTGCTTCCACAAGTTATTTCTCGCTCATATTAGTTAATGATCTGATAAAACCTCAAATCATAGCTCTCATGCTTGGACCGTTCTCACTATTGAAATTACGCCCAACTTCACTCTCAATCTGAAGAATGTCTCAACCCGAAACATCACCTATTCCTTTTCTCCATTGATGCTGTCTGACCCGCTGAGTTACTCCAGTTTTTTATGTTGATCTTCAGTTTAAACCAGCATCTGAGGTTCCTTCCTATGCACTTCATTCTCAACATCCTTGTCTCAGGATCATTCCAGTCAATGTCAGTTGATTCATCACACATGCCATCATTCATGCTCCCTATTCTATAAGATTGAACTTCATCCACTTCCCCATGAGCCCACAGGAACAGAAGACAATCCATGGAAAATTGCTGCCCTTGCAGGCTTCCCTGGAGTGTAGACAATAATAATAATAATACATTTTATTTATGGGTGTCTTCCAAAACACTCAAGGACACCTTACAGTTAAAACAAGCAAATTACAAATATATAAATAAAATGAAACAAAAACAACATATCCATGAATTTGATAAAGTGGAGTTACGTGGGATAGGTGAGTTTTGAGGGAGGTTTTAAAGGTGGGGACAGACTCGATGGTACAGATGGATAGTGGGAGTGTTCCAGAGGCAAGGGGCAGAACGGCTGAAGGCCCTGAACCCCCATCATGGACAGGCGGGCAGATGGAGTGGAGAGCAGGGAGGAAGAAGAGGATCGGAGAGTTTGGGATGGAGTGTAAGGCTGGAGGAGTTCAGAGAGGTATGGAGGGGCGAGATTGTGGAGGGCTTTAAAAGTGAGGAGGAGAATCTTAGAATCAATGCGGTATTGGACAGGGAGCCAGTGCAGTTGTTTGAGGATGGGAGTGATGTGTTGTGTGGATGGGGTTCTGGTGATAATGCCGGCAGCTGCGTTCTGGACCAATTGGTGTTTATGGATGGACTTGTGGGGTAAACCAGAGAGGAGAGAGTTACAATAATCAATAACGGGAGATGACGAGGGCGTGGATGAGAGTAGCAGTGCTGTTAGGTGTGAGTGATGGATGAAGACAGTGCATCGTGCGTCGGTGGAGGTAAGCAGACCGAGTGAGATTATTGATGTGTTTTTCAAAAGAAAGTGTGCTATCAAGGATGACACCCAGACTCTTGACCTGAGGGGAAGAGGGACTATGGAATTGTCAATGATGAGTGAGAAATGGGGACACTTAGGTAGGGTGGATTTGGAGCCAACAAGAAGAATTGGGGGCGCTGTCCTGTGTGCGGCTGCCCAGCCAGCAGCTGTCTGTCTTTTCATCTTTTATTTTTTTATTTTAGTTAGTTAAGTGTTTTGTTTGGAGGTCTAGACTTTTTTGTGTGGGGGGGGAAGGGGGAAACTACCTCTCAGGGTCCCTACCTGGCCGGAGAGGCAGCTTTTCTCCGGGCTGCAGCTTCGACCCCGTCCTCGCGGCCTACCAGCGGGCCTGGAGCGGCGTTTCCTGTCGGGGACCGCCCAGAACCTCGGCTTCGGCGGCGGCACAGGGTTGGAACGCTATCACGGAGCGGGCGATGCCTTGCCTGGGTCTCCGCGCTGGAGCTCCGGTGAGCTGAGGATCGCTGGGGAAAACATCGCGGAGCTGCGGGACTGTGGAGCGACCAGCTGCGGGCGGTGGCGCTGAACTTTACACCGGAGCCTGGGATCTCTAGATGAGATCACCAGTTGTGGAGCTCCAACCGGCGCGGCCTTGTTGGCTTCAGAAGCTGAGGCCCCCAGTGCGGAAGCGGCTGTTCCAGGGTTCCCAGGCCGCTGGGAGGACTCTCCCGACGCCGGGAGCAACATCACCCGGCGAGAACAGCCTGGAACATCGGGCCTCCATAGAGGCAACTGTGGAGGCCTCAATGGGCCCGACTATGGGTGAACTGGGGTTGGGGACTGGACCTTGTGCCTTCCCTCATGGTGGGAGCCATTGTGGGGGGGTGTTCAGTGTTAAGACTATCTTGGTGTTATGTCTGTATTCTCTTTTTTGTGTGCTGCATAATGGCAAAAAGCATTTCACTTCACTACACCTGGGTGTATGTGAATGTGACTAATAAAAATACCTTGAACCTTGAACCTTGAATTTCAGTTTTGTCACTGTTGAGTTTGAGGAAGTTGTGAGCAAACCAGGTTTTAATTTCCACTAAGCAGTCAAACAGGGAAGAGGGAGGAAGCATGGAAGTGGGTTTGGTGGACAGGTAGAGCTGGGTGACTATACATATTCTTCATAGATGTCTGGAAATTCCTGGTTGTGACCTTGGAGGGTCTCCATAGCCCCCTTAAATAGATGATGCCCTTGCTGGGTGATGTTAACTGATCTTTATAGGGCCCTCTCAGTCAATCTGGAAGCACAATTCCTGCCAACTGTAATCATGGGTGCTGCCATCTACAAGTTATCAACACTTTCCAATAACTTGAAGAGTGTCACTTTGTACAGATGCCTTTGGAGATACAGCTGCATGGCCAAATGGCAGTAGTTAAAATAAGTTTGAATTAGGCTGCCTAATAGTAGCCAGAACGATGAAACAGAACGATGCTACACAAAGACATCAATAATCTTGCCACTATGAAATTGCACATTAATTTTTTTTTTAACCCAACATTAGGTAGATATTTAATAGTGGAAAACAATGCAAAAGCATTTGTAGGACTATATCTGGTCATGTGTTGACTCTTTTCAAGGAAGGAAAGGTATTCTTGGCCTCAGCCAAATCTATTCCAACACTCACAAGAATGGCCTGTTGGGGAGTAACTCGCCTCCTTTTGGTCCTTCCGAAGAAAATGTGGCTTGAATTAGAAATTCAGCGTCTAATTGCTTGGATAATTGCCTACAATGATCACAATTCCATCTGTTCATGCACCCACTCAGCTATCCTGAGTAATTTTTGGCATGTTATTAAAATTTGTTCAGTATATTTGTTACAGCTGCAGAGTTCACTTTTGTTACAAAACAACGCCATTCTATGTTTGTTTTTCCTCAGAGCTAAAGTGTAGCCATGATGGACTTCAATATAACTTCACATTGTGGAAGTGTTAGTTAATAGGTTCATATCGTATCGTCTTGTTGAGTCTCATTGTCAATACTCAATTTCACTTAGGCCACAGTTAACAATGGCCTGTTTCCTTTATCCGTTACTTTCTTGCATATAGAAACGTAGAAACATAGAAAATAGTTTGTCCGTATTGGTGGAAATATATCATTCTCGATAACAATCAGCACGGGAGCACCTCAAGGCTGCGTGCTCAGCCCCCTGCTGTACTCACTCTATACTCATGACTGCTTAGCTGGTCATAGTGCGAAATCCATAGAACGTAGAAACATAGAAAATAGGTGCAGGAGGAGGCCATTTGGCCCTTCAAGCCAGCACCGCCATTCATTGTGATCATGGCTGATCGCCCCCAATCAATAACCCGTGCCTGCCTTCTCACCATATCCCTTGACTCCACTAGCCCTAACTCTCTCTTAAATCCATCCAGTGATTTGGCCTCCACTGCCCTCTGTGGCAGGGAATTCCACAAATTCACAACTCTCTGGGTGAAATTTTTTTTTTCTCACCTCAGTCTTAAATGGCCTCCCCTTTATCTTTCATTCATTTGTTCTATATCTCTCTCCACATCGTCTATATCTCTCGTTTCCCTTTCTTCTGACTCACATTCTGAAGAAAGGTCTCAGCCCGAACGTCACCTATTCCCTTTCTCCAGAGATGCTGTCTGACCCGCTGAGTTACTCCAGCTTTTTGTGTCTATCTTCGGTTCATATTTTGTGTTGATATCATGCAATTTTATCTTCTTTTTTTCCACTAACAACACATCATACAATTGTAACCCAGAATTTAACTTGGACTTGGTTATATGTTAAGTATTGTTGCTGGCAGCAAATTGCCAATGCTGGCTATTGACCTATGGTGATTGGTATAGGCTTCCCTTTCTATGGATCTGGAGATGTTGATCTGCTTGTAAGTTCCAACCTGATGATAAATGCAAGGGCTAGAGGACATGCTGATGCCATGCGTTCACAGTGCTGGCCAGAACTAGCATCTGCCATGAAACAGCTGATGAAACCTGGTCACCCTGCCCCTAGCTCAAACAGCCGTCTAACTTGCCATGCCATATCTACATCCCCTTCAGCAGCATTCAAAGACTACAAATCAATGGAACAATTTTTAAAATATAAAAACTCATAAGTTAACAGATCAAATGCTAATACAATTGTTATTTAAGTAAGCAAATAACTCATTTGAAATCACACCCTTGCAAGCCATCTTTGCAAGTGATTTTCTCTCTCACATTCAGAAAGTCTTTGTGAATGAGTGAATTTCAATTTATGAGCTCAAATAGCTTCATGGCCTGAAGATCCAGATAAGCAAGGCTTCCATTCCTTCGCTTGACATTAAACTTAAGTAACTTCCCCATGCAAGTTTGCTCTTTTGTTTTTTCTATCTTCAGACATTGTATAGCGAGACATGTGTTGTCAAACAAAGTGATCTTTGTTAAGTTAACACAAAACTGCTCTCAGAACCACAACAAGGGGCAAAGGTGTTACCAGCAGTATATATACCCCACAGGAGACCCATGACCCGCTCTTCCCGCCAAACCAAGTCACATAACTCAACCCCCAGCGCTGAGGGTTCACACCACGAGTGGCTAACCACCAGGGACTGCCACAGGAACCCCCCCCCCAGAACCAGAGG
>CM075979.1:46517614-46546285 GCA_038087875.1 Malacoraja senta | reverse complement strand
GTGGGAAACCAGAGAGGAAATTGCGGGAGTCCTCGTTGAAATTTATGAAATTTATGAGTCATCTTTAAATACAGGAGAGGTGCTGGAAGACTGGAGGGTGGCAAATGTTGTGCCTGTATTCAAGAAGGGCAGCAGGGAAAATCCTGGGAAATCCTGGGAACTATAGACAGAAGTTTAGGGGGAACATTAGGGGGAACTTCTTTACTCAGAGAGTGGTAGCTGTGTGGAATGAGCTTCCAGTGGAAGTGGTGGAGGCAGGTTCGATGTTATCCTTTAAAAATAGATTGGATGGGTATATGGACGGGAAAGGAATGGAGGGTTATGGTCTGAGTGCAGGTAGATGGGACTAGGGGTATTTATTTTTAATTTATTAAAAAAAAAATTTAAATGTTCGGCACGGACTTGAAGGGCCGAGATGGCCTGTTTCCGTGCTGTTATGGTTATATGGTTATATGGTTATATAGGCCAGTGAGCTTAACATCTGTCATTGGAAATTTACTGGAGGAGATTCTGAGGGATAGGATATACAGTACAGGCATTTAGAGGGACATAGGTTGATTCGGGATAATCAGTATGCGTTTGTACATGGGAGGTCGTGTATCACAAATCTGAATAGCTGAATTGATGGAAAATTGGCATCATGGAATGATGCAGAGGGTGATGGTGGAAGGTTGCTTTTCGGACTGGAGGCCCGTGACTAGTGGTGTGCCTCAGGGTTCGGTGCTGGGCCCGTTTCTGTTTGTCATCTATATCAATGATTGGATGAGAACATACACAGCAAGTTTACTGATGATTCAAAAGTGAGTGGTTTTGCAGATAGTGAAGATGGTTGTGAAAAATTGCAGCAGGATCTTGATCAATTGGCCAAGTAGGCTGAGGAATGGTTGATTGAATTTAATGTTGAAAAATGCAAGGTGTTGCACAGTGAATGGTGGGGCTCTGGGCAGTGTTGTACAGCAGAGGGATCGAGGAGAGCAGGTGCATGGTTCATTGAAGGTGGATTGGCCTTCATTGGCACATTGGTCTTCATCAGTCAGAGTATAGAAGTTGAGAGGTCATGTTGCAGTTGTAGAAGGCTGGGACTATTCCTTGGAGCACTGGAGGATGAGGGGTAATCTTATAGAGCTGTATAATAATCATGAGAGGAACATATCAGATAGGTGCACAGAGTCTCTTGCCCAGAGTAGGTGAAATGAGAACCAGAGGACATAGGTTTAAGATGAAAGGGAAAAGATTTAATAGGAATCTGAGGGGTAACATTTTCACAAAAAGGGGGGTTTGGATGTATGGAACAAGCTACCAGAGCAGCAATACATAGAGGTACCTACTAGAGAAGGGGCAGTGCTGGACCTCCTGTTAGGAAATGAGACAGGGCAGGTGGCGGAGGTAAGCGTTGGGGAGCGCTTCGGGTCCAGTGATCACAATACCATTAGTTTCAATATAATTATGGAGAGGGTCAGAACTGGACCTAGGGTTGAGATTTTTGATTGGAGAAAGGCTAACTTTGAGGAGATGCAAAAGGATTTAAAAGGAGTGAATTGGGACATGTTGTTTTATGGGAAGGATGTAGAAGAGAAATGGAGGACATTTAAGGGTGAAATTTTAAGAGTACAGAATCTTTATGTCCCTGTTCGGTTGAAAGGAAATAGTAAAAATTGGAAAGAGCCATGGTTTTCAAGGGAAATTGGACACGGTTCGGAAAAAAGAGTGAGATCTACAATAATTATAGGCAGCATGGAGTAAATGAGGTGCTTGAGGAGTATAAAGAATGTAAAAAGAATATTAAGAAAGAAATTAGAAAAGCTAAAAGAAGATATGAGGTTGCTTTGGCAAGTAAGGTGAAAGTAAATCCAAAGGGTTTCTACAGCTATATTAATAGCAAAAGGATAACAAGGAATAAAAATGGTCCATTAGAGAGTCAGAGTGGACAGCTATCTGCAGAGCCAAAAGAGATGGGAGAGATATTGAAGAATTTCTTTTCTTCGGTATTCACCAAGGAGAAGGATATGGAATTATGTGAGGTAAGGGAAACAAGCAGAGTAGCAATGGAAACTATGAGACTCAAAGAAGAGGAGGTGCGGACACTTTTGATAAATATGAAAACGGATAAGTCTCCAGGTCCTGACAGGATATTCCAGAGGACATTGAGGGAAGTTAGTGTAGAAATAGCAGGGGCTATGACAGAAATATTTCAAATGTCATTAGAAACGGGAATAGTGCCAGAGGATTGACGTACTGCGCATGTTGTTCCGTTGTTTAAAAAGGGTTCTAAGAGTAAACCTAGCAATTATAGACCTGTTAGTTTGACGTCAGTTGTGGGCAAATTAATGGAAAGGATACTTAGAGATAATATGTATATAAGCATCTGGATAAGCAGGGTCTGATTAGGAACAGTCAACATGGATTTGTGCCTGGAAGGTCATGTTTGACTAATCTTCTAGAATTTTTCAAAGAGGTTACTAGGGAAATTGATGAGGGTAAAGCAGTGGATGTTGTCTATATGGACTTCAGTAAGGCCTTTGACAAGGTTCCTCATGGAAGGTTGGTTAAGAAGATTAAATTGTTGGGTATTAATGGTGGAGTAGCAAGATGGATTCAACAGTGGCTGAATGGGAGATGCCAGAGAGTAATGGTGGATGGCTGTTTGTCAGTTTGGAGGCCGGTGACTAGTGGGGTGCCTCAGGGGTCTGTGTTGGGTCCACTGTTGTTTGTCATGTACATCAATGAACTGGATGATGGTGTTGAAAATTGGATTAGTAAGTATGCAGATGATATTAAGATAGGTGGTGTGGTGGATAATGAAGTAGATTTTCAAAGTCTACATAGAGATTTAGGCCATTTGGAAGAGTGGGCTGAAAGATGGCAGATGGAGTTTAATGCTGATAAATGTGAGGTACTACATCTTGGCAGGACAAATCAAAATAGGACGTACATGGTAAATGGTAGAGAATTGAGGAATGAAGTTGAACAGAGGGATCTAGGAATAACTGTACATAGTTCCCTGAAGGTGGAATCTCATGTAGATAGGGTGGTAAAGAAAGCTTTTGGTGTGCTGGCCTTTATAAATCAGAGCATTGAATATAGAAGTTGGGATGTAATGTTAAAATTGTACAAGGCATTGGTGAGGCCAATTCTGGAGAATGGAGTACAATTTTAGTCGCCTAATTATAGGAAGGATGTCAACAAAATAGAGAGAGTACAGAGGAGATTTACTAGAATGTTACCTGGGTTTCAGCAACTAAGTTACAGAGAAAGGTTGAACAAGTTAGGTCTTTATTCTTTGGAGCGCAGAAGTTTAAGAGGGGACTTGAGAGAGGTCTTTAAAATTATGAGCGGGTTAGACAGAGTTGACGTGGATAAGCTTTTTCCATTGAGAGTAGGGAAGATTCAAACAAGGGACATGACTTGAGAATTAAGGGACAGAAGTTTAGGGGTAACATTAGGGGAAACTTCTTTACTCAGAGAGTGGTAGCTGTGTGGAATGAGCTTCCAGTGGAAGTGGTGGAGGCAGGTTCGATTTTATCCTTTAAAATTAGATTGGATGGGTATATGGACGGGAAAGGAATGGAGGGTTATGGTCTGAGTGCAGGTAGATGGGACTAGGGGGAAGAATTTATTTTAAAAAAAAATAATAATAAAAAAAATAAAAAATAAAAAAGTTCGGCACGGACTTGAAGGGCCGAGATGGCCTGTTTCCGTGCTCTAATGGTTATATGGTTATATGGTAAGGCGTTAGTTGAGGCAGGGACTATCCCAGCATTTAACAAGCATTTAGACATGTACATGGATAGGACAGATTTAGAGGGATATGGACCAAATGCTGGCAGGTGGGACTAGTGTAAAGGGGACATGTTGTGGGCAAGTTGGGCCGTAGGGCCTGTTTCCACCTTGTAACACTCCATGACTCTAACCATCTTGCCCACTTGTTCAACTGATCAAGAATCTGCTATAATGTTTGTAACCATCTTCACTGTCTACAATATCACACACTTTAGTGTCACCTGAAAATAATATTTCTTTGGATTTTGCTTAATATTATCTGCCAGAACGGTCTCCTGCCCATTTTTGCCTTACGTATCTCCTTCTTCAGTATGCTGCTTAGTTCCCAAAATGCCTACAGGAATCCCATTGATTCCAGCAGTCTACACTTTTCCCATGCCTCCTACTTTTTCCTGACCACAGCCTCAATTCCGCTTATCATCCAAGTTTCCTTACCCCCACTTGCCTTGGCCTTCATTTACAGAAAGATGCATGCCCTATACTCTTGCCATCACACTTTCAAAATAATCCTACTTTCTGGACATTAATTTCTCTGCAACCTATTCCAATCAGCTTGAGCAATTTCCCATCTAAAACCATCAAAGTTGGCCTTGACCCGATTCAGAATTTTAACTCGTGGTCTCATCCTGTCTTTATCCATAACTTCAGTCACTTGCCTTTCCCGATTTCCTAAGAGTTGATCAAGCTCTGCCCTTTCCCTTTTATTGCCCGAGGAAACTCTTCTGAACACATTTGACAAATTCCACACCGTCTAAGCCCTTGGCTCTATGACAGTCCCAGTCTATATTGGGAAAGTTAAAATCCCTAACTCTGACAACTTTATTAGTCTTGCAACCCTAGAGATCTGCCTTTTTAACCTTTTGCTATAACCTTTTTAACTATATTCATTTTGCAGGACATCATCTCTTTCCAAACTAATTTGTGCCAAATTTGTGCCAATGTGCCCAATGATTTCTGGCTACACACCCTCCCACGTGAATCTCAGCAGCCACTTTGAGACATCCTCGTCCCTAGCACCAGGGAGGCAACACACCATCCTGGAGCTTTGATTGCTGGCACAGAATCTCCTTCCTGCTACCCCCCCCAACTAACAAGTCTCCTACCACCATGACCCTTCCATGCCGTGCTCAGAGCCAGGCTCAGTGCAACAGCCCTGCTTCTACTGCTCTCCCTGACAAGTCATCCCCCATCAGTATCCAAAATGTTGTACTGTTTTGAAGGGGAATGGCCTCAGGGGTCACCTGCACTCTCTGCCTACTCCTTTTTCTTGTGTCACACATCTACTCTTCCTGGATCTTATCACAAGATCATGAATGATAGAAGCAGAATTAGGCCATTCGGCCCATCAAGTCTAATCTGCCATTAAATCATGGCTGATCTATCGCTCCCTCAAAACCCCATTCTCCTGCCTTCTCCCCGAAACCCCTGACACCCAAGAATCTATCTATCTCTGCCTTAAACATATCCATTGACTTGGCCTCCACAGCCTTCTGTGGCAATGAATTCCACAGATTCACCACCCTCTCACTAAAGAAATTCCTCCTCATCAACTTCCTAAAAGAACACCCTTTAATTCTGAGGCTTTGACCTCTAGTCCTAGACTCTCCCACTAATGGAAACATCCTCTCCACATCCACTCTATTCAAGCATTTCACTATTCTGTATCTTTCAATGAGGTTGCCCTTCATTCTTCTAAACTCCAGCGAGTACAGGCCCAGTGCCGCCAAATGCTCATCATATGTTAATCTACTCAATCCTGGGATCATTCTTGTCAACCTCCTCTGGACCCTCTCCAGTGCCAGCACATCCTTCCTCAGATATGGTGCCCAAAATAACTCACAATATTCCAAACCCTGCCTGACCAGCGCCTCAGCATTACATCCCTGTTTTTGTATACAAGCCTACTTGAAATAAATGCTGGTATTGCATTTGCTTTCTCTATTACCGATTCGACTTGCAGGTGAACTTTGTGGAAATCCTGCACCAGCACTCAAAAGTCCCTTTGCACCTCTGATTTCTTGATTTTCTCCCCATTTTGAAAAATAGTCTATGCCTTTATTCCTATGATCATAATGCATGACTCCACCATTTGCTACACTATATTCCATCTGTCACTTACCTGCCCACTCTCCTAACCTGTCCAAGTCCTTCTGCAGAGTTCTTGCCTTCTCTACACTACCTGCCCTACCACCTATTTTCATATCATCCACAAACTTGGCCACAAAGCTTTCAATCCCATCATCCAAATCGTTAATATACGTGAAGAGCAGTGCAGCACCGACCCCTGCGGAACTCCACTAGTCACTGGCAGCCAACCCTTTATTGCCACTGTTTTCCTACTGCCATCCAGCCCACCTGCTATCCATGCTAGTATCTGCCCTTTGATACCATGGGCTCTCATATTCCTTAGCAGTCTCCCGTGAGGCACCTTATCAAAGGCTTTCTGAAAATTTAGGTAAAATCTGGTACTGGATCTTAGAAAATCTGGATCTCAGGCATGACCACTAAACCGTGAAATATCTATTAAGGTCTTATTCTCCCGGACGATCTCAGAGAATTTGTCATATTAGATTTGTTAAATAATATAACATTTAAAATATGTACTTAGTGGACGGGAAGATGCTGGGGTCAATCATAAAAGATGAAATAGCGGCACATTTGGATAGCAGTAACATGATCGGTCCGAGTCAGCTTGGATTTATGAAGGGGAAATCATGCTTGACTAATCTTCTGGAATTTGTTGAGGATTTGTTGAGGATGTAACTAGGAAAATGGGCAAGGGAGAGCCAGTGGATAGTGTACCTGGACTTTCAGAAAGCATTTGATTAGGTCCCATAGGAGATTAGTGGGCAAAATTAGGGCACATGGTATTGGAGGTAGAGTGCTGACATGGATAGAAAATTGGTTGGCAAACAGGAAACAAAGAGTAGGGATTAACGGGTCCCTTTCAAAATGGCAGGCAGTGACTAGTGAGGTACCGCAAGGCTCGATGCTGGGACCGCAGTTATTTACAATATATATTAATGATTTAGATGAAGGGATACAAAGTAACATTAGCAAATTTGCAGATAACACAAAGCTGGGTGGCAGTGTAAACTGTGAGGAGGATGCTATGAGAATGCAGGGTGACTTGGACGGGTTGGGTGAGTGGGCAGATGCATGGCAGATGCAGTTTAATGTGGATAAATGTGAGGTTATCCACTTTGTAGCAAAAACAGGCAGGCAGATTATTACCTAAATGGTGTCAAGTTGGGAAAAGGGGAAGTACAACGGGATCTGGGGGGTCCCTGTTCATCAGTCAAGGAAAGTAAGCGTGCAGGTACAACAGGCAGTGAAGAAAGCGAATGGCACGTTAGCCTTCATAACAAGAGGAGTTGAGTATAGGAGCAAAGAGGTCCTTCTGCAGTTGTACAGGGCCCCAGTGAGACCACACCTGGAGTATTGTGTGCAGTTTTGGTCTCCAAATTTGAGGACGGACATTCTTGCTATTGGGGGAGTGCAGTGTAGGTTCACAAGGTTAATTCGCGGGATGGCGGGACTGTCATATGCTGAGAGAATGGAGCGGCTGGGCTTGTATACTCTGGAATTTAGAAGGATGAGAGGGGATCTTATTGAAACATATAAGATAATTAAGGTACACAAAAATGCTGGAGAAACTCAGCGGGTGCAGCAGCATCTATGGAGCGAAGGAAATACGTAACGTTTCGGGCCGAAACCCTTCTTCAGACTATTAAGGGTTTGGATACGCGAGGGGCAGGAAACATGTTCCCGGTGTTGGGGGAGTCCAGAACCAGGGACCACAGTTTAAGAATAAGGGGTAAGCCATTTAAAACAGAAATGAGGAAACACTTTTTCACACATAGAGTTGTGAGTCTGTGGAATATTCTGCCTCAGAGGGCGGTGGAGGCCGGTTCTCTGTATATTTTCAAGAGAGAGCTAGATAGGACTCTTGAAGATAGCGGAGTCAGGGGATATGCGGAGAAGGCAGGAACGAAGTGCTGATTGTGGATGATCAGCCATGTTCACATTGAATGGCGGTGCTGACTTGAAGGGCCGAATGGCTTACTCCTGCACCTATCGTCGATTGTCTATTGTAATGTTGAATTTGTGAATATTTCTTTAAAGAATATTAACAAATAAGATGTTCATTATATTATAAACATAGTTTTATTAATCATAAACATCATCAAATAAAAATATTAGTTGCATTAGAAATTATGTTGGTGATTAATGATATTGGCTGGCACAACATGTTTTGAATGTCTTTATCTCTTTGACCTGAGCTGAAATTCAGAGGTAAAATTAATCTGTCCTTTCAAATTTTTCCTTTGAAAGGACATATTGTCTATGAAATAAATGCCATGTTCTTTTCCCAGTGATGCCTATGACAAATCATAAACTAACTACATTCAGCAAATGTTGGTACTAATTTGGCAATTTCATTCTGATATCTCTAGCTGTTTCCTTTAGCTGAAGAATAACAATGAAAAAATAAAGAATTTTAGATTGTGCAGATTCTTTTATATGGTAAAATAATCCAAGATACTCCATAAAGATGAATATATTCTGAATAATGTGCAGGATAAAGTGCAGATGCTGGTTTAAATCAAAGGAAGAGGATATCGACCCGAAACATCACCCATTCCTTCTCTCCAGAGATGCTGCCTGTCCCACTGAGTTACTCAAGCATTTTGTGTCTATCATAGTCTGAATAATTCTGAATAGAATCGATTGGAAATGGAAAGCTCAGTTTGAACAAGTTACTGTTTTCATTCAGTGGACATCAAGTAATGTATATGTTAAATGGATGTGGTTGACACCACCAACATGTTAATATAATGTGTATATGACAATAGTTTGCTGAAGAAGATAAACAATAATCCTAAATGGGCTAGATTGAAGATGAAGCCTTGTATGTCATGGAGGGAACATTTCTTTGGCTAGAAGGAAGGTAATAGAGAAACGGTTTTACGTAGATGAGGAAGAAATCACATCTATCGTGGAGAAGCCAGTTAAACGCTTGGGTAGGTGGTATAGCAGGAAGTTGGATGACACTGAACAGGTTCAGCAACTTAGAAAATATATTTTTGATGGGTTGGAAAAGACAGAAAGTAAGGGCTTCCAGGCAAGGTGAAGTTGTGGTACTTGCAGTTTGGATTATTCCTTAGGTTGATGTCATTGTTTATAGTATAGGAGGTTCCAATATCTAAGGTGGAAAGGGTAGAGAGATTGGTTAGTTCATCAGTAATATGGCATTGTATGGAAAGGTTTTTTCCATTTAACAACGGAGGAATTTAAGTGAGCAAAAGTGAGGTTAGAATCGATATTATCAGAGAGCAGGGATACTTTTGTTAGTAATCTGGTTTCAAATGTAACTAGAGGGTGGAAGTGGAACTCAAGCCAGGCAGTAGAAGAAGCACAGGCAGCTCTGAGGCATACAGATACTGTTGGTAGGGTGCAGCAAGGGAACGGAGGCTTCAGGCTCAGCACAGGGAAACCAGTGTAGAGTAAGGCAGGTTCAACAGAGAGGAGGAGATTGCTTGTAGAGCAGGTACATTGTTAGGAGGAAGCAGTGAGATGTATAAGGGCAGTAGCTCAGGGTAAGCAGGGACAGTGGATGAATTTGGAAAGTGTAGAAAAGAGGAAGTTTAGTTGGAGGGACCTGTGGTGTATGGAGGTGGATCATGTAAGTTTCCTTTCAGGGACTATTTATTAAGTGCTGCCATCACCGCAGAACCTCAAACAATGGGTAGGTGGGCACCCGGCATGTCCCTTGTGTTCAGAGGTGGCAACGTTGAGGCATATTTTGTCAGGATATAGGACTAGTCTTTCTCAAGGTCAACATACTTGGCGGCATAACCAGGTATTGAAGTGTATAGCTACAGCAATTGTGAGCAGGAGAATACAGGTAAATTCAGCAGTTTAAGACTGAGAGTGTAGCTCTTCATTTTGTCCATGAGGGAGAGGAAGGTGGAGGAGGAAAGCTTTCAGGCAGGTATGTTAGGCTAGTTAAGGGGAGCCAATGATTAGGAGAGGCAAGTAGATTTGGGAGGAAAGCTTGTTGTTCCGCAGGAATTAATTAGCACTAGTTTGAGGCCAGATATAGTTATGGTCAGTTAGTCAGTCAATAGTGTATTTATATAACTGACAGTGCCTTGGGTGAACCTAGTGGATGAAGTTGATAAATGGGAAAAGTTGAGATGTGTAGATTGGCAGCAGAAGTTGATCAGCGAGGATGGAGAGCAAGAGTACGTCCAGTAGAGGTGGGTTGTAGAGGTTTTATAGCGAGATCGACCATGTCGCTATTTGGAAAGCCAGGAATTCTCAGCCAAAGTTTGTGTCAGGTCATAAAGGAGATGTCTGAGGTAGCAGAGCAAGGCAATAGGTAGATTTGGTGGAGAAGAAATTGTGTCAGTTTGAGACAGAAAATAAATGTATAATGCACGATAAGTGTATCAAACAGTCAGAGAGTCATAGGTGGGGTGGGAGATTGCAACCTTCACGTGGTCCGCCCTGTTTCAACGAATGCAATCAACCTGGCGTGCACAATCAAATAAGATCAAATAGAACAAGTTGACCTACAAGTTTAGGCTGTGCACGCCCTATACGCAAGAAGAAGAAGAGAGTCATAGTCTTAGAGTGTGGAAACAGGGCCTTTGACCCAACTTGCAACACCAACCAACATATCCCATCTACACTAGTCCCATCTGCCTGTGTTTTGCCCATATCCTTCTAAACCTGTCTACATGTTTCTTAAATATTGCAAAATGGCGGCGCTCTGCTCGGCTGTGGCTGCACTGGCTCCCAACAGTAATAGAAATTTAAAAGTTAAAAACGTACTTAGTCCGGAGAGTTTGCTGGTCACTTGTTCAGTGTGACGGGGTGCAGGTGGTGTTTGACTGTCAGTTTGTGTTGGAACTGCGTGCATCCAGCAGTTCAGCGGTCGTGGATCCGGTCACTCTGGATACTCTACGGAGTCTCGGACTGCTGCGTCGGCTGGAACCAGCGGCCTACGAAGCTCGGAGGAGACGGTGCGACAGGAAGCAGAAGCGCGGCACTCGTGGGGGGGGGGGGGCTAATGGCAAAACTAAAGGCTAACCCCTGCATAACTTCCTTCTTTTCTGCTCGCTAACATCCGCTCCTTGGAGAGTAAGTTGGACTACCTGTGGCTGGATTTGGTAACCAAACGGGAGGTGAGAGATTGCTGCGCCCTGATCTTAACAGAGATGTGGTTAAACTCCTCTGTTCCCGACGGCGCTATTAGCGTGGAGGGGCTAACAACATTCCGGTCAGACAGGAGCTGCGCTCTCAGTGGGAAATCCCGGGGTGGTGGTGTGTGCAATTACACTAATAACAGCTGGTGTAATAATGCCACAGTGGTCTCAAATCATTGCTCCCCAGACATTGAGTTTTTGACAATAAAGTGCAGACCCTTCTATCTGCCATGGGAATTTACAATCATAACCATCACAGCTGTATACACCCCCCCCCCCCCTAGTACAAACACTAAGGAGGCCCTGAATGCTCTTTATCGCTCCATCAGTGACTTGCAAACTACACATCCAGAAGGTGCTTTCATTGTTGCTGGGGATTTTAACCAGGCCAACATGAAGACAGTTCTCCCACATTACTACCAGCATGTGGACTTTGCAACCAGGGGAGTGAACACACTGGACCTAGCCTATACAAACATCAAGAAGGCATTCAAGGCAATCCCCCGCCCCCACCTTGGCTCCTCAGACCATATCTCTGTGATGCTAATTCCTGCATACAGGCCCCAGCTTACTAGAGAAAAACCTACTGTGAAGCAGGTTAGGGTCGGGCCAGAGGGAGCTATGACAGCATTACAGGACTGCTTTGAGTGTACGGACTGGGACATGTTCAAGAAGGCTGCAACTGACAATCAACACACCAACCTGGAGGAGTATGCTGCTTACATGGAAAAGTACATAGAGGATGTCTGTGTCACCAAGACCATCACTATACGGGCCAACCAGAAACCCTGGATGACCCCTGAGGTACGTGGAATGCTGAGAGCACGAAATGCCGCATTCAAATCAGGTGACTTGGTGGCACTCAGATCCGCAAGAGCCAACCTGAACCGAGTCATCAGGCTAGCAAAGCGTGCCCATGGTCAGAAAATCCAGAGCTTCCTTCATGACCCCATGAACGCCAGGCGCATGTGGCAGGGAATAAAAACCATCACGGACTATAAGACTGCTCCACCACCCTGTGAAGACAACATAAACTTCCTCAATGAACTCAATAAATATTTTGGATGGTTCGAGGCATTCAACAACACACCTGCGAGGAAAGGTATTCCTCACTATGATGAACAGGCACTCAGTCTTGATGCAGTAGATGTCCGGAGGACCCCAAAAGTAGTGAACACACGGAAGGCGGCAGGCCCTGATAACATACCAGGCCGGGTGCTCAGGGAATGTGCTGATCAGCTGGCACATGTCCTTACTGACATCTTCAACACCTCGCTGAACCAGGCTGTTGTCCCATTGTGTTTCAAGACTGCCACCATCATACCAGTGCCAAAAAAATCCACAATAACATGTCTCAACGATTACCGCCCTGTAGCACTCACTCCCGTAATGATGAAGTGCTTCGAGAGGCTAGTCAGGGACATTTAGAGGAGAAGAACACACATGTGCGAATGCTGTTCGTGGACTTTAGTTCAGCGTTCAATACAATCATCCCTCAGCACTTGGTAAACAAATTGGGGTTAATTGGACCTCAGCACCCCCTTGTGTAACTGGCTACAGGACTTCCTCACTGACAGACCCCAGTCAGTGCGGGTTGGAAACAACACCTCCAACATCATCTCTCTGAGCACCGGTTCCCCTCAGGGCTGCGTCCTGAGCCCACTGCTGTTTACCCTGATGACCCATGACTGTTGTGCCAGGTTTAGTACAAACCACATCATGAAGTACGCAGATGACACAACAGTGGTGGGCCTTATCTGGGAAGACAATGAACTGGCTTACAGGGAGGTGGTGAAACAACTGGTGGACTGGTGCAACACGAACAATCTGATCCTGAATGTTGACAAAACAAAGGAAGTCATCGTCGACTTCAGGAGAAACCGGCACAGTCACACACCACTACACATTAATGACAGCGATGTGGAGTTGGTCAGTAGCACTAAGTTCCTGGGGGTGCAGATCACGAACAGTCTGACCTGGTCACAAAACATCGCATCACTAGTTAAGAGAGCGCAGCAGCGGTTGCACTTTCTGCGCCGGATGAGAAGAGCTCACCTCCCCCATCCCGTCCTCACCACTTTCTACAGGGGCACCGTAGAGAGCATTTTGACCAGCTGCATCTCTGTCTGGTTTGGGGACTGCAAAGCTTCCGACTGGAAGTCCGTGCAGAGAGTGGTGAGGACGGCTGAAAAAATCATCGGGACTTCTCTTCCTTCAATCCGGGACATTGCGTGCAAACGTTGCTTGTACAAGACCAACAGCATTATAAAACACCCCACACATCTCCATCACGGACTGTTGACTCTGCTGCCCTCGGGCAAAAGGTATCGCAGAATAAGGAGCAGAACGGCCAGGTTTTGCAACAGCTTCTTCCCCCGAGCCACCAGACTCTTGAATTCCACAAAATGTGCCGCCACTAGTAGCTATTTTATCTTTTTATCTATTTTATCTTTTTATCTATTTTATCCTTTTGTTATTTTATGTTGCACGGTGAGCCAGATGCAACAACATTGTGTTCAGATTTGCATTTGTTGGTGTATTTTTGAATGACAATAAATTCTTTGATTGATTAATACCTGCCTCAACAATCTCCTTCAGCAGCTTGTTCCATACACCCATCACTCATTTTGTGAAAAAGTTACTCTTCAGTTTGCTTTTAAATCTTCCCCCCTTACCTTAAACCTATATCCTCTGGTTTTTGATTCCCTTACTCTGGGCAAAAGACTGTGCGTCCCGACCCCCATACCCGATTAATTCCTCTCATGGTTTTGTACACCGCTATAAGATCACCCTTTATCCTCTTGCGCTCAATGGAATAGAGTACTAACCTGCTCAACCTCTCCTTACATCTCAGGCTCTCGAGTTCTGGCAACAGGGCCGGCCTTAAGCCGATTGGACCGATTGCTCCCAATTGGGCCCCACGCCTAAGGGGGGCCACTCACCAATGTTCCGTATTTCGTACGGAAATACGAATAAAGATTTTTTTTAAACATTCGGCATCCGGATTTTTTTTTAAAACGAACATGGATAACAACCACTGCACCAGACACAAACAATTTGTTAACTACTACTGTTAGCACTTGTTAACAGCCAGTAGTTAACAAGTCATTATACAATGTGTCATCAATGCATCGATCCGCATTCCTCAGTAAATGTAATTGTGTTTTGAACAAGTATTAATGACACCGTGTTCCTTTGAGGCAGCCGCCTTGCCCGCTGAGTTCCTCCAGCACTCTGTGTTTTTTGTTTGGCTCTGAAGTTGAAGGTGGCTCAGCGGGACGGGCATGGGCTCTGGGGAGAGGGTTGCATTTCTGGTCGAGACCCTTCTTCAGACAATCACAAGTACTCTCACCGATGAGAGTTCAGTTCAGTCTGAAGAAGGGTCTTCTCTCCAGAGTCGCTGTGCTGCCTGTCCTGCTGAGTTACTCCAGCTTTATGTCTATCTTCAATTTCAGAGAAATAACATTTCTTATAGCGTCTACCCCCCCCCCCCTCATGTTGCACTTATAATGCAGAGACTGGGCTTGAAGTGATTCTGTGAAAGAAAAAGATGAAGAGCTGATTTCAGTCCAACAGCAGCCTGAAGCACTTCAGCCTCTTAGCCCTGTGACCAGCTGTTTCAAGTTTTGTATTGCTGTTGGACTGAAACCAGCTCTTTATCTTTTTGTTTCACCCCCTGTCTGTCCACATTCATCTCCCACCTTCCTCCCAAGGTGCCTGCTGCTTTGGTGGCAGGCACACCATCACGTTTACATTGCCAGTTAACCACTGATTTATTTTCAAGTGCTCAGTGCAAAGTCTGCCTTCTTAAAAACTGGTATCGTTGCCAAAAGTGACTTGCTTCGTGAAAATGGGCATTTGTAAAATTAAACCCCAGTGTCCTCTGAGCTACGTGTTACTGTATTGTTCAATATTCTTGCTAATTGTCATATTAGCATTTCAATGCTGCGTGTGCTTCAGCATGGGCCATCCATTAGTTAGATCGCAGCAGAACATAGTATTAAATCGCAAGCGACTGCAGATGCTGCAGATCTTGAGCAAAAAAAACTGCTGGAGGAATATTGAGTCACACCATTTAGTGAAACCACCTAACAAAGGGTTGCTCTATGGAGGCGAATAGTCACTTCCTGACTAACTGCTGACTCTTTTTAACTTGGCGCAGAGTGCTATGGTTACCCGTTTTCTATTGCACAAATGCATGAGTGAAGAGTCGAGTCAAGAATGTATAATTGTCATGTGTACCCACAACAGAACAATGAAATTCTTATTTGCAGCAGCATAACAGGCGTGTAAACACAATACACATAGATTGTATGAGAACAAATGAGAAACGAATAAATTCAATAACTTAACCCTAATACTAGTGCAAAAAGGCTCAGGGTGCCCCATCAAATCTTATCAATCGCTTGCTAATCGCATGACTGTGTCCAACTGCTGTCTGGTTCATTGATCGTATTGCTAGATATGAACTGTTTTGGGAGAGAAAAATGCTCATGGCAGACCAAATGTGTTAAACAGAAATTGGTCAGGTACTGAGCTTTACACAGTGAGAAATCATGTAAAATAATCACTGAATTTTATTTTAAATGAATGTACCTGCATGTTATACTGTTTAGTTTGGAGATACAGCTAGTTAGTTCACTGAGTTTGCAGTGACCAGCGATTTTTGTTTTCTTATTTGTCAATTATTTTGTGCCTGATTATTTGGCGGCCAATCAATCGCTGTCTCTAAGGGGGTTGCGTCCAATCACCAACCAGTTTGCCTTAAAATTCCCGTTCAATCAACAAATAGGTCTTGTCCCGTCCAATCAGCCGCTGTCTTCAAGGGCATTGTGTCCAATCACATCATGCAGTTTAATGGTAATTAGCTACTACGGTAATATATATAAGCATCTGGATAAACAGGGGCTGATTAGGAACAGTCAACATGGATTTGTGCCTGGAAGGTCATGTTTGACTAATCTTCTTGAATTTTTTGAAGAGGTTACTTGGGAAATTGATGAGGGTAAAGCCGTGGATGTTGTATATATGGACTTCAGTAAGGCCTTTGACAAGGTTCCTCACGGAAGGTTGGTTAAGAAGGTTCAATGGTTGGGTATTAATGGTGGAGTAGCAAGATGGATTCAACAGTGGCTGAATGGGAGATGCCAGAGAGTAATGGTGGATGGTTGTTTGTCAGGTTGGAGGCCAGTGACTAGTGGGGTGCCACAGGGATCTGTGTTGGGTCCACTGTTGTTTGTCATGTACATCAATGATCTGAATGATGGTGTGGTAAATTGGATTAGTAAGTATGCAGATGATACTAAGATAGGTGGGGCTGTGGATAATGAAGTAGATTTTCAAAGTCTGCAGAGAGATTTATGCCGGTTGGAAGAGTGGGCTGAAAGATGGCAGATGGAGTTTAATGCTGATAAGTGTGAGGTGCTACATCTTGGCAGGACAAATCAAAATAGGACGTACATGGTAAATGGTAGGGAATTGAAGAATGCAGGTGAACAGAGGGATCTTGGAATAACTGTGCACAGTTCCCTGAAAGTGGAATCTCGTGTAGATAGGGTGGTAAAGAAAGCTTTTGGTGTGCTGGCTTTTATAAATCAGAGCATTGAGTATAGAAGTTGGGATGTAATGTTAAAATTGTACAAGGCATTGGTGAGGCCAATTCTGGAGTATGGTGTACAATTTTGGTCGCCTAATTATAGGAAGGATGTCAACAAAATAGAGAGAGTACAGAGGAGATTTACTAGAATGTTGCCTGGGTTTCAGCAACTAAGTTACAGAGAAAGGTTGAACAATTTAGGGCTTTATTCTTTGGAGCGCAGAAGGTTAAGGGGGGACTTGATAGAGGTCTTTAAAATGATGAGAGGGATAGACAGAGTTGACGTGGATAAGCTTTTCCCACTGAGAGTAGGGAAGATTCAAACAAGGGGACATGACTTGAGAATTAAGGGACAGAAGTATAGGGGTAACATGAGGGGGAACTTCTTTACTCAGAGAGTGGTGGCTGTGTGGAATGAGCTTCCAGTGAAGGTGGTGGAGGCAGGTTCGTTTTTATCATTTACAAATAAATTGGATAGTTATATGGACGGGAAAGGAATGGAGGGTTATGGTCTGAGCGCAGGTATATGGGACTAGGGGAGAATACATGTTCGGCACGGACTAGAAAGGTCGAGATGGCCTGTTTCCGTGCTGTAATTGTTATATGGTTATATGGTTATATGGTTAAAGGTTGGAAGCCAGTGGAGCTACTGACAGTCAAACAGGAGCAGGAGAGATTCAGACAGTGTATAATCCATAGCACCTTAGTGTACAATTTCATAATATATACTAAATAACTGGTCTGACAGACCTTGGCTGGGAACCTAGGGCTCACCAAAATTGTTCCCAATTGGGTCCCGCACCCCCTAAGGCCGGCCTTGTCTGGCAACATCCTCGTAAATCTTCTCTGCACCATTTCCAGCTTGACAACATCTTTCCTATAACATGGTGCCCAAAACTGAACATAATACTCTAAATGCGGCCTTACCAACTTCTTATACACTGCAACATGACGTCCGTACTTTAAACTCAATACTCTGAATGATGAAGGCCAATGTGCCAAAAGCCTTTTTGCCATGCCATCTACCTTTGATGCCACTTTTTTACTAACTATGTACCTGCACTCTGAGATCCCTCTGCTCTACAACACTCCTCAGAACCCTACTTTTCACTGTGTTGGTCCTGAACATGTTGGTGCTCCCATAATGCAACACCTCACATTTCTTTGCCTTAAATTCCATCAACCATTCCTCGGCCCACCTGCCTAACCGTTTAAAATCCTACGCAATTTTTGACAATCATCTTCACTATCTATAATACCACCCACTTTTGTGTCATCTGCAAACTTGCTAATCATGCTGTGTACATTCTCATCCAAATCATTGATATAGATGACAAACAGCAATGGGCCCAGCACCATACCCTGAGGCACACCATTAGTCACAGGTCTACAGTCTGAAAAGTAACCTTCCACCATCACCCTCTTCTTCCTTCCATGAAGCCAATTTTCTATCCATATAGCTATCTCTCCTTGAATCCCATGGGATATAGCCTTCCAGAGCTGCCTACCATGCGGAATTTTGTCGAATGCCTTATTGAAATCCATGCATACAATGTCTACAGCTCTGCCTTCATCAACCTTTTTGGTCACATTTTCAAAAAAATTCAATCAGATTCGTGAGACATGACCTCCCACATGCAAAACCATGTTGACTATCCCTAATCAGCCCTTGTCCATCTAAATGTCTGTATATCCTATCCTCAGAATATTCTCGAGTAATTTTCCAATTATAAACGTTAAGCTCACTGGCCCTAAGTTCTCAGCATTTTTTCTGCAGCCCTTCTTGAAAAGGGGCACAATATTTGCCTTCCACTACCTGCAACCTCCGGCAACCACCTGCAACCTCTGGAAATCACCTTCAACTAGCATCGCAACCGGCTTCGACTAAAAAATTACCGATTTTTAAAACGGCAACCTATTTTTAGTCGCGGCCAGTTTTGAATTTTTTTAAATAATCGCCGGAACATAGAAAAAGCGGAAACCACTTTCGACTGACTGACAGAAACCTCCGGGAACCGCACGGAAACCTTGGGTGGGGCGCAAAGTCTCCAGAGGTTTCCGTTCAGGTTTCCTAAGTGGGACAGGGGCATTAGATAGGGCTCTTAAAGATAGCGGTGTCAGGGGATATGGGGAGAAGGCAGGAACGGGGTACTGATTGGGGATGATCAGCCATGATCACATTGAATGGCGGTGCTGGCTCGAAGGACCGAATGGCCTACTCCTGTACCTATTGTCTATTGTCTATTGTCAATCGTTTTAGTTGTCCCATAGTTTAGCTGTGTAAAGGCCTTAGACTCTGGTGTGACACAGATTGGGTTTCTTGTTTAATCATTTAGCTTGTGTGTTTGTTAACATGTAGATAATTTATTACTGTATGGAGTTAGTTATTGTCTCATAGCATAAGTAGGTATATGCAGTTTACATACTAATTTGGCATTGGGTTTGGTTCTCTTGGTTGAGCTCTTATCGTGGTGTTACAGCATAAGTATTTTGTGTTTTAACAGTAAAGTTAACATGTAATTGCCATTTGCTAATTCTCAACATGCCTAAGTTTAATTTCATGGCATTCATTTTAGATTTTAAGTAGTTAAGAAGCAAATATGGTAGGCAGCAAGCACACACTGATTGTCTGCAATATTCCACAAGGGTTCCACAAGGCCAAATGCCAGACCTATTTGGCAATCTCATTCACTGATTAAAGTAAGGAGTCCACATCAGGATGACTTGCCATATGCTAACTTGCCCAGAAATACAAGGCATTAACAATTCAGTAAGAATAGGGAAAAACTACTATTTTCAATGTTCATTATGCCGCACATGTTAAATTCTCAGTTGTGCAGGAAGGAACTGCAGGTGCTGAATTGTAGGTGCAGGAACTGAAGAAGATAGACACAAAAGCTGGAGTAACTCAGCGTGACAGACAGACAGGCAGCAGCTCTGGAGAGAAGGAATGGATGACGTTTCAGAAGGAAAGGGGTTACATGAAGTTAGATAAATCAATATTCTTACCACTGAGTTGTAAGCTTCCCAAGAAAGAAATGCTGTTCCTCCAATTTGCAGTTAGCCTCACTCTGACAATGGAGGAGACCTAGGACAGAAAGGTGAGTGTGGGAATGGGAAGGAGAATTAAAGTGTTTTGCAACTGGAAGATCAGGTAGGCCCAGGTGGACTGATCTAAGGTATTCGTGAAATGATCGCCCAGTCTACCTTTGGTCTCGCCAATGTATAAGAGTCCACATCTTGAACAATGGATATAGTAGATGAGGTTGGAGGAGGTGCAAGTGAACCTCTGCCCAACCTGAACGGACTGTCGGAGTCCTTGGACAGAGTCGAGGGTGGAGGTATATGGACACGGGTTGCAAACCTGCAGTTGCAGGGCAAGGTACCCAGCGAGAGGGTGGTTTGGGTGGGAAGGGATGAGTTAACCAGGGAGTTGCGGAGGGAACAGTCTCTGCGGGAGGCGGAAAGGTGTGGAGATGGGAAGATGTGACTAGTGGTGGGATCCTGTTGGAGGTGGCAAAGATGTCGGAACATTATGTGTTGTATGTATCTCTCTACATCATCGTCTATATCTCTGGATCTCGACCTGAAATGTCACCCATTCCTTCTCTGCAGAGATGCTGCCTGTCCTGCAGAGTTACTCCATCTTTCTGAGTTGAAATTCTCAGTTGTCCACTTGAGCACCGTGCTAGGGTGCTATCTGCTTGGTGTTTATTATCTAAATGGTGGCCGATTAGGAAATGGGGAGATGCAGCGAGACCTGGGTGTCATGGTACACCAGTCATTGAAAGTAGGCATGCAGGTGCAGCAGGCAGTGAAGAAAGCGAATGGTATGTTGGCCTTCATAGCAAGAGGATTTGAGTATAGGAGCAGTGAGGTTCTACTGCAGTTGTACAGGGTCTTGGTGAGACCACACCTGGAGTATTGCGTACAGTTTTGGTCTCCAAATCTGAGGAAGGACATTATAGCCATAGAGGGAGTGCAGAGAAGGTTCACCAGACTGATTCCTGGGATGGCAGGACTTTCATATGAAGAAAGACTGGATAGACTTGGCTTATACTCGCTAGAATTTAGGAGATTGAGAGGGGATCTTATAGAAACGTACAAGATTCTTATGGGGTTGGACAGGCTAGATGCAGGAAGATTGTTCCCGATGTTGGGGAAGTCCAGGACAAGGGGTCACAGCTTAAGGATAAGGGGAAAATCCTTTAAGACCGAGATGAGGAAAAACTTTTTCACACAGAGAGTGGTGAATCTCTGGAACTCTCTGCCACAGAGGGTAGTTGAGGCCAGTTCATTGGCTATATTTAAGAGGGAATTAGATGTGGCCCTTGTGGCTAAAGGGATCAGGGGGTATGGAGAGAAGGCAGGTACGGGATACTGAGTTGGATGATCAGCCATGATCGTATTGAATGGCGGTGCAGGCTCGAAGGGCCGAATGGCCTACTCCTGCACCTAATTTCTATGTATCTATGTATCTATGTGTTGTCTAACAGAGATGTCTTATGGCTGGGACAGAGTGTCAAGCAACAGGAAATAAAGGAGTGTGTCATCGCAGCGATGAGGAGGGCACTGCGCAGACCTTCAGCAAACCAGGAGCAGGTGAGACGCCAGCACTTCTCAGAGCTGTTCACGTGTTCATCCACAGTTCCCACACGTGGATCCTCAGCTCTGACCATCAAGGTCAGCACAATGCATTATTACTCTTCTTTAAACAAATGACAGTAATTACATCACTGACATTGCCCGATTTATTACACATTGTAGTATACACAAGGTGACTGAGGGTTCCCTGCACATGACCAGTGACTCTGGGCAACACATCCATCCCATTCCCCAGCAAATGTATATTGTAAGACAATCACTACCATGACTGCCTGCTTTGTTTGGGATCAAAGTGCCAGGACTGTGCCCCATTCCCTGTGCAACCCTATGTGCAGTCGGGTAACAAATAGAAAGTGAATGGTTAATGTTTGTGACCTCAGGCTGTGAGTCTTACAGCATCAAACACTAGTTTGGGGTGGGAGATTGCAACCTTCACGTGGTCCGCCCTGTTTCGACAAATGCAATCAACCTGGCGTGCTGATTCAATTATGATCAAATAGAACAAGTTGTCCGAGAACTTTAGGCTGTGCACGCCATACGCAAGAAGAAGAAACGTGAAGAAGCCCGCCAGCCCGCATGCGTGTCAATACGTCTAACGCATTGCGCACGACTGGCTGGGAGGAGCGTCGCTCCTCCAGCGGTAAGTTTTAAAATCCTGCAGATAAGATTTAAACTTATTCTGAGGTCGTTTTTTTCGTGGGGAATTTCTCTTTACATAGTTTCCAATTGCTACGGATAATGAATTCAGGGCGAAAATCCAGACGGGCCATGGGGAAACTGGCTACGGCGGACCGCGGGAGTGCGGGTAGCCGGCGGCCATCGGTTTCGCCGTCTGAGCAACTTCAGACTTTGGCAACCCCGAAAGGGGGCAAAGCCAAACGGATGTCTGAGAGGCCTGTTTACTCAGGTGAGTCAGGCCAGGAGGATTCTCCTCCTACAAATGTGGATGGCATCTTCGGGCGTTTATCCCGGATGGAGCACCTTATGGAAAGGATGCTCCATCATGATATGCTCCGTGAAACGGGGACATATCAGCGCAGGTCTCCTTGCGAGCCTGAGGCAGCGCCTGGTCCAGGGCTGCTTAATATCTCCCACTCTGAGGAGGGGAGTGTACGGGGTCAGTATATGACTGACTCCGAATTTGGAGGTATGTCCGTGGAACATACTGGAATGCATGACATGCGTGAGGTTCAAGAATTGCCTGCCATGGCATCAAGGTTTGTGATACCCTCGCAAACAGGGGAGCCGCTGCAACAAGAGCTGGCTTCCAGCATAAACTACCTCATGTCGCATCAATTACAGGAAGAGGTGATGGTTGAAACGGCTGCAAAATACCATACACCTGTTAATTGTGCATCCCTGAAAGTGCCGGCAGTGAACAGCTCTATCTGGGGGTACATTGGAGAAAAATGGGGCATCAAAGCCCAAGAAGTTAAACTCCAAAGAATTTAAAATTGCTGGCTTCAGGCATCACGGCATTTGCCAGATCTGTGGATGGCACGCCCTTATCAGACGTCCAGCAGGATGCCCTGGCATTGATGTGCAATGCACACTTCGAAATGAACTGCTTTTGGAAGAACGCCATCAGACCTGCCTTAAATCCCAAATTTGCAGGCTTATGTAAGGCCAGCAATGTCCAGCTGCCGAATCTTCTGTTCGGGGAAGATCTACCAAAACAGGTTGAAAACCTGGATGAGGAAGCAAAAGCTCTCGGGCTAATCAAGGCACCAATGACGAGCAAGGCTTCACCATTTCGCCGACAACACCCCTATGCCTCCATTAGCAGTAAGTGGTTCGCTGAAGCTGGTGGTAGCTCGAAAGCTGATTTCTCTGGGCAGAGGTCTTTTTTAGGCCAAGAGCCAAGCCGGTCTTCAGGGAGAATGCGCAATCCGCGCACCCGAGCAGTTCTACCCTCCAAACCAAGAACGGAAAAAGAACCCGTATCAGGAGGCTTTGGGGCCTACCATAAGACCACCGGTAACCATGGAGGTAGGTGGGTCTGGTTCTATCCGGAACATGGGGTGTGTGGATCAGTTACAAGTTGGTGGTAGATTTTACACTTGTTTTTGCACAAATGGCGGTGGATAACATCAGACTAGTTTATACTGCACAGTATACAATGGTTCCAAATTGAATTTCCTTTTAACTCATTGCCACCCATACAACATACACCAAGTCGCATTTACTCATTCCAAACAAGATATACTAGCAGAAATTCATAAATTACACACAACAGGGGTAATCGAGAGGAAGCAAAAGCTGTCGGGTTCATTAAAGCACCCACACCGTTTCGGCGACAACACCCCTGCACCTCCAGAAAAGTAAGATGGCGGATGTCAGATCATCCTTAATTTAACAACTTAACTCACATGTGCAGTATAGACATTTCAAAATGGAAAACTTCGTTACTGCCTAACAACTGATTCCCAAAGGATGCTTTATGGTATGCATCGATCTCAAAGATGCATACTATTCAGTTCACATTCAGGGATCACCAGAGATATTTGAAATTTAGCTGGATGAGGCAACTATGGCAGTTTAAAGCGTTGCCTAATGGGCTAACTTTAGCTCCCAGGTTATTTACCAAATTACTAAAGCCGGTGCTTCGGCTGCTCAGAGCTCAAAAACACATTGTTATGGCCTAACTGGATGATATTCTAAAATGCTGTATTTGGCTAAATTAGCTGTTTCAGCCACAAAACTCATATTTGAGAAATTGGGGTTTCTCATCCATCCAGTTAAAAATCTAAGTTGATACGAACTAGAGTTATTGATTATTTGGGATTTACCTTTAACTCTATTAATATGTCTGTGACTCTGCCCTGGGGCAAGAGATTAGAATAGAAGCCTGTAACAACCTTGTTGTTATGAAGCAGCCTTCTATTCGCCAGGTGGCTAGTGTAATTGGCAATATAGTGGCTGTTTTTTCCAGCTGCGCAATTTGGGCCTTTGCATTATCAGAATTTGCAATGTGCAAAGGAGGAAGCTTTCAAGTACCATTTAGGTAATTTTAACAGACCTATGCTATTACCAGCTGAAGCTATCAGAATTACAATGGTGGACAACCAATATTCAGCATTGCTCCAGTAAAATTTGGTCAATAAACCTTCAGTTATATTACAAACTGATGCTAGTGCTCAAGGATGGGGAACTACTAATACCATCTCTAGTTGCGGAGGCAAATGGGATGTGCATGAGTTACCAATTCTTCAGTTATATGGTATCAACTACCTGGAGATACTAGGGGCATTCTATGGGTTAAAGGCTTATTGTGGGAATATGCATAATCTGCATGTTCAACTACAAGTTGATAACACTACGGCGGTGGCATATATTAATCACATGGGTGGAATCAAGTCAGTATCCTGTGATAAGTTTAGCTAACCTCATTTGGCGATGGTGTATCGTCACGTAAATTTAATGATAACACAGAATGGATGTTGGATCACAAAGTATTTAATGACATTGTTGCTCGGTATGGAACACCAAATATCAATTTGTTTGCATCTAGGCTCAATCATCAGTTGCAAAAATATGTGGCATGGGAGCCATACCCAGGGGCAGTGGCGATAGAATTTTTTAAGGCTACAAGAACCTTAGAGGCACTGAGCTGGCAATATTCGTTAGCCACAAAAAAACACACAAGAGGGTTTCAGTGCAGACCATCTCCAGATGGTTTAGATATGTATTGGCTTGTGCAGGAGTGAACACTGACGTTTTAAAATCTCACTCCACCAGGGTTGCGATAACATCAGCAGCAAGGTTCATGGAGGTTCCGCTGGACCGTATCGTAGCGACAGCAGGATGGTCGAATGAGCGGACATTTCCAAACCTTTTATAATAAACCGTTTGCCAGCCCGGTTCGATTTCCAACTCAATTTTAAGTTGTATTCAATAATTTGCTTATTATTTGCTTATTAAAAGCATCAGCATGTTTTAAATCTATGTCATGTCTGAATGCATTATTTTTTCAATCATTTCTGGTCAACTAATGCAGTGTGTTGCATGGACTCGTGTTCGCTGCATGAAATCACAGAGCTTTAAAATCTTCACCTAGTGTCTTCGAAGTAAAATAGTAAGATTAAACGAGAACTTACCAGTTTGAAGTTGATCTTTATTTTATGAGAAGTTGCGATGAGGAATTACGTGCCCTCCGCTCCCAACCCTCTTCTCATAAAGATCATGTGGTAGTTCTAGTTCTCGAATATTCCTATAATCAGTTCAGCAACTGTTTTCTGTGATTTCACACCGCTGCTTTGAAGGTTGATGCGCATGCGGGCTGGCAGGCTTCTTCACGTAATCCCTCATCGCAACTTCTCATAAAATAAAGATCAAACTTCAAACTGGTAAGTTCTCGTTTAATCTTACTATTATTGGCCACGCACCAGTGTGCAATGCTGCCTTTACTGCAGTCAAACAGCCAAGTCACAGGCTAACTGGTGCAGTACAATAATACCTGGACTGAACTGGTAATCCAGGCATGAGCACTATTGATCCAAAGGTGTGAATTCACATCTCATCACAATGGCTGAAAAAAATAAATGTGTTTCATTAAATAAATCTGGAATTCAAAAGTCAGTACAGGCAACCATGAAACTAGATTAGTGTTTTATTTCCCCTCAGGCATAGAAATCTGCCATCCTTACCTGGTCTGATCAACTCCAGATCTATAAGGAGAAGGGCCTGTTGATGGTAGACAAAATTGCTGGAGAAAATCAGCAGGTGCGGCAGCATCTATGGAGCGAGGGAAATAGGCAACGTTTCGGACCGAAACGCTTCTTCAGACTGATGCCGGGTGGGGGGGGGGGGGAAGAAGAAAAAGGAAGAGGAGGAGCCAGAGGGCTGAGGGAGAGCTGAGAAGGGGAGGAGACAGCAAGGGCTCCCGGAAATTGGAGAAGTCAATATTCAGGCCACTGGGATGCAGACTGCCCAAGCGGAATATGAGGTGCTGCTCCTCCAATTTCCGGTGGTGCTCGCTCTGGCAATGGAGGAGGCCCAGGACAGAATGGTCGGATTCAGAATGGGAGGGAGAGTTGAAGTGCTGAGCCACAGGGAGATCAGGTTGGTTAATGCGGACCGAGCGGAGGTGTTCGGCGAAACGATCGCCAAGCCTACGCTTGGTCTCACCGATGTAGATGAGCTGACATCTAGAGCTGCGGATGCAATAGATTAGGTTGGAGGAGGTGCAGGTAAACCTCTGTCGCACCTGGAACGACTGCTTGTGTCCTTGAATGGAGTCGAGGGGGGAGGTAAAGCGACAAGTGTAGCATATCTTGCGGTTGCAAGGTAAAGTGCCCGGGGAGGGGGTGGTACGGGTGGGAAGGGAAGAATTGACCAGGGAGTTACGGAGGGAGCGGTGTTTGCGGAAAGCAGACAGGGGGGGAGATGGGAAGATGATACGAGTGGTGGGGTCATGTTGGAGTTGGCGAAAATGACGGAGGACTATTTGTTGTATGTGACGGCTAGTGGGGTGGAAGGTGAGGTTTAGGGGGATTCTGCCCTTGTGGGGGGATGGGGAGAGAGAGCAGTGTTGCGGGGTATTGAAGAGACCCAGGTGAGAGCCTCATCTATAGTGGGGGAGGGGAACCCCCGTTCCCTGAACCATATAACCATATAACCATATAACCATAACAGCACGGAAACAGGCCATCTCGGCCCTTCAAGTCTGTGCCGAACGTTTAAAAAAATAAAAAATAAATCTTTTTAAAAATATTTTTTTTTACTTCCCCCTAGTCCCATCTACCTGCACTCAGACCATAACCCTCCATTCCTTTCCCGTCCATATACCCATCCAATCTATTTTTAAAGGATAACATCGAACCTGCCTCCACCACTTCCACTGGAAGCTCATTCCACACAGCTACCACTCTCTGAGTAAAGAAGTTCCCCCTAATGTTACCCCTAAACTTCTGTCCCTTAATTCTCAAGTCATGTCCCCTTGTTTGAATCTTCCCTACTCTCAATGGGAAAAGCTTATCCACGTCAACTCTGTCTAACCTGCTCATAATTTTAATGACCTCTATCAAGTCCCCTCTTAACCTTCTGCGCTCCAAAGAATAAAGACCTAACTTGTTCAACCTTTCTCTGTAACTTAATTGCTGAAACCCAGGCAACATTCTAGTAAATCTCCTCTGTACTCTCTCTATTTTGTTGACATCCTTCCTATAATTAGGCGACCAAAATTGTATTCCACACTCCAGAATTGCCTCACCAATGCCTTGTACAATTTTAACATTACATCCCAACTTCTATATTCAATGCTCTGATTTATAAAGGCCAGCACACCAAAAGCTTTCTTTACCACCCTATCTACATGAGATTCCACCTTCAGGGAACTATGCACAGTTATTCCTAGATCCCTCTGTTCAACTACATTCCTCAATTCGCTACCATTTACCATGTAAGAATGAGGACATTTTGCCGATGATCTGATGTGGAACACCTCATCCTGGGAGCAAATGCAGCGTAGACGGAGGAATTGGGAGTAGGGGATGGAGTCCTTACAGGAAGCAGGGTGGGAAGAAGTGTAGTCCAGATAACCATGGGAGTCAGTGGGTTTATAGTGGATGTCGGTCAAAAGTCTATCACCTGCGATGGAAATAGTGAGAGCCTGTTGATGTGCTGTTTCTCGCTATGACTCTTAAGTACCAGATTACACACATGCCCATTCAAATAAGATGCCAGTTCAATGTCTTACACCCAGCGAACCGGCCCAAGTTGTGCATGCCTGATGCCCATTTTCAGGCATGATTGAACCTTCATGTTATCTCCTAAAGAATTATTTTAAATTAACAAAACGTAATTTTATTTAGCTTGATAAATGAGTTGAAAGATATCGTAAACTGTTGCACCTGATACATGCTTGCAATAATAATTTAATGGATTTAATTAGATTTAGTGATGCGCTTCAAACAGAAGGTTAAAAACACCATTTCCCATCACTTTTTATATATACTGTAAGTTAGTTTCAGTATTAAATCTGTTTTATATTCAGCGGTGCCTGGCAGATTATTTGTGAATCCAAAAGGTGGCGCCAAAGGCTAAAAATATACATGCCAAGATTGTGGATTACAATATTCACTCTCTTAGTTGTAGGAAATAAATTATATGTTGATGGTCATTGGTCCACAACTAATAGTTGACAGAAATTCATTCTCATTCATTAATTAGGAATTATATTATCACTGCTGCAATTTGACTGTGAGACATATTTGCAGCAACTGCTCATCTTGCATTATGTGTAGGAAGGAACTGCAGATGCTGGTCTACACCAAAGATAGACACAAAATGCTGGAGTAACTCAGCGGGACAGGCAGCATCTCTGGAGAGAAGGAACGGGTGACGTTTTGGGTCGAGACTGAAGAAAGGTCTCCACCCGAAACGTTACCCGTTCCTTCTCTCCAGAGATGCTGCCTGTCCCGCAGAATTACTCCAGTATTTTGTGTTCACCTTGCATTATTGTTGTTGATCAGCAAA
>CM075979.1:46470071-46517414 GCA_038087875.1 Malacoraja senta | reverse complement strand
AACAAGAACTGTAATGATTGTACTGTTCTGTTTTATCAGCCACCAAGGAAGGTTACAACACAGTTACGCCATCATCTAGGGAGTGAGGTACAAGAGTATGTGGACCCACAGGTGTGGGCAGAAGTCCCTACTCAGGTAGGATGTGTTCAGATTGATCCCATCCAGGTAGCTCTCCTGGAAAATGTAACACTGCCTTCTATACAACAGTACCCGCTGAGGCAACAGCAATACTAAGCATTGATAAGTTAATTTGAGGATTGCTTGAACAAGGCATGCTGGTTAAATGTTAATCCTATTGTAACATGTCTATCCTCGCAGTACCGAAAGCAGGGAAACCGGATCAATATTGATTGGTTCAGGATTTGCAGTCCATTAATGCAATTGTAGAACCGTTCATGCATTGGTGCCTAATCCAGCTCACATTCTCGCCCAAATTCCAGCACAGGCACAGATCTTTTCAATTGTGGACTTACAACATGCCTTCTTCTCACTATCTCAGGCACCAGCATAGTCAGTACCTCTTCGCCTTCACCTACAACGGGACAACAGTACACATGGAATTGCCTCAGGAATTTGTGAATTATCCAATATTATTTTCTAGATGTTTGCAAGGACAGCTGCAAACCTTAAGCTTTCAATGTGGCTGCATTCTAGTCCAATACATGGATGATTTACTTGTAACCAGCCATGATGAACAAAGCAACCGTGAAGATACCACTCAATTATTGAATCATCTGTCAGCATTGTAGTCTCCCAATCAAAAGTGTTAATGGCCCATCTGAAGGTGATGATCCTTGGTGTGATACTATCTGCAACAGAGCCGAGTCTGGAGAACAGCCGAGTTGAACCAATCTGTGAATTCCCTGCACCACGAGAGGCAAAGCAAATGGGACAGTGACTCGGCATAGAAACATAGAAACATAGAAAATAGGTGCAAGAGTAGGCCATTCGGCCCTTCGACCTTTGCATTATCAACATTTACAGAGAGCAAAGGTGCATGCAAGCACTCAAACATCATGCTGGTCATTTTGACATACCAATGCAACTACCAGCTAAGCAGTTTTGGAATTGCAATGGTGGAGGCAAAACATTCGGCTTTGCTCCAGCCCCATCATTGCCAACAACCCTTCAGTTGTGTTACAAATTGATGCCAGCACTCACGGATGGGGTGCTACCAATACCATCTCCAGCTGCGGTGGCAGATGGGATGTACATGGGCCTTTACTTCAGACACTTGGTATAAACTATTTAGAGATGTTGGGTGCATTCTATGGGCTAAAGGCATTCTGCTCAATAATGCACCACCTGCATGTTCGCCTACAGATTGATAATACCATGGTGGTGGCATATACTAATCATATGGGTGGAATCAAATCGATATCATGTGAGGCCGGATTTGTTGGTCCATCCTATGATGGGCGAAAGTCACCCATGCAATGACAGGTTAAATCTGTTGATTTGCAAAATTTGAAAAGACCACTTCTGGATCTTGGGCTGACGGACCGAACCATGAATATGATCACGGCGGCACACAGGAATCCACCAGAAATCAATATCTGTCATATATCAGGAAATGGGAGATATATTGTGTCAGGACTAACATCACGTACAACACGGCTACTGTGACAAATGTACTGGAATTCTTGGCTAGCCTTCACTTTGATGAAGGTCTCAGCTACAGTACCATTAACTACGCCAGGAGTGGCCTATCAGCTTACTTGTGGCAGGGATTAGAACATCATACTGTTGGATCTCACCCTCTGATATCAAAATTAATGAGGGGTATCTTCAACACCAATCCCCTAGGGCAAGGTACTCCCAGGGTTGGGATGTGAGTGTTGTCCTAACGTTGCTCAGGGGTTGATCACCAGCAACGTACCTGTCCCTGGGGGAAACACTAACACATAAAATAGTCATGTTGATGGCACTAGTCTCGACACAACGGATCCAGTCACTGCATAAATTAAGGCTGGACACGATTGCCATATCGACCAATAAAATAACTCCTTACATCTATGAATTAGAGAAGCAAAAAGGCCTGGATCATCAGGCCTCAAATTGGAGTTCCGAGCATACGATGCATCTATTACATTATATAAGTCACAAAACATCTTAGAGGCAAGGACATGGCGTTGTTGCTCAGCCATAAACAGCCTTATACTAGGGTATCCGTGCAAACCATATCAAGGTGTCTTAGACAGGTTTTGGAGGCTGCAGGGGTGGATACTGGTGTTTTTAAGTCTCATTCCATCAGGGCTGCAGCAACATCGGCAGCAAGGGAGTTGGAAGTCCCATGGACCACATCCTGGGTACAGCAGGATGGTCTAAGAGAGAGGACCTCTCAGCAATTTTATAACAAACCGGTTGCCAAACCTGCGGTGTTTACAAACTCATTTTAAGTTCTGTATTATAATTTATCCCGAATGAAAAGGGTTATTATTGTTTGTTAACAAATTTATCATTGTTTTGAACAACTGATACATGTCTGAATATGTTAACATACTTCCTTCTTTGGTCAATTACGACATTGTGTGACTCCGAAGTAAAATAGTAAGATTAAATGAGAACTTACCAGTTTGAAGTTTGACCTTTATTTTATGAGGAGTTAGATGAGGGATTATGTGCCCTCCACTCCCAACCCTCTCTCATAAAGGTCAACTGGCATTCTAGTTATCTTATCTTACTATGTTCAGTTCAACTACTGTTATCTGTGATTTCACACCACTGCTTTGAAGATTGACGTGCATGCGTGCTGGCGGGGTCTTCACATAATCCCTCAACGTTACTCCTCATAAAATAAAGATCAAACTTCAAACTGGTAAGTTCTCATTTAATCTTACTATTTATCCACATTATACTGCATCTGCTATGCATTTTCCCACTCACCCAACCTATCCAAGTCACCTTGCAGCCTCCTGGCATCCTCCTCACAGCTAACACTGCCCCCCAGCTTTGTGTCATCCGCAAACTTGGCGATGTTGCATTCAATTCCCTCATCCAGATCATTAACATATATTGTAAATAGCTGGGGTCCCAGCACTGAGCCTTGCGGTACCCCACTAGTCACTGCCTGCCATTCTGAAAAGGACCCGTTTATTCCTACTCTTGCCAGCCAGTTCTCTATCCACATCAATACTGAACCCCCAATACCGTGTGCTTTAAGTTTGCATACTGATCTTTTATGTGGGACCTTGTCGAAAGCCTTCTGAAAATCCAGATATAACACATCCACTGGTTCTCCCTTATCCACTCTACTAGTTACATCCTCGAAAAATTCTATAAGATTCGTCAGACATGATTTACCTTTCATAAATCCATGTTGACTTTCTCCAATGAATTCACCACTTTCCAAATGTGCTGCTATCCCATCTTTAATAACTGACTCTAGCATTTTCCCCACTACCGATGTTAGACTAACTGGTCTGTAATTCCCCGTTTTCTCTCTCCCTCCCTTTTAAAAAGTGGGGTTACATTGGCTACCCTCCGATCCTCAGGAACTACTCCAGATTCTAAAGAGTTTTGAAAAATTATCACTAATGCATCCACTATTTCTGGGGCTACTTCCTTAAGTACTCTGGGATGCAACTTATCTTGCCCTGGGGATTTATCGGCCTTTAATCCATTCAATTTACCTAACACCGCTAGTGTTAGTGAGATAACATGGAATAGGTACTTCGGATCTGTCTTCACTAAGGAAGACATAAACAATCTCCCAGATGTACTGGAGGACAGAGGATCTCAGGGGGTAGAGGAACTGAAATACATTTTCATTAGGAGAGAAATAGTATTGGGTAGGCTAATGGGACTGAAGGATGATAAATCCCCTGGGCCTGATGGTCTGCATCCCAGGGTCCTCAGGGAGGTGGCTCTAGAAATAGTGGACGCATTGGTGATCATTTTCCAATGTTCAATAGATTCAGGAACAGTTCCTGTGGATTGGAGGATAGCTAATGTTATCCCACTTTTCAAGAAAGGAGCGAGAGAGAAAACGGGGAATTACAGACCAGTTAGCCTGACTTCGGTGGTGGGAAAGATGCTGGAGTCAATTATTAAAGAGGTAATAATGGGGCATTTGGATAGCAGTAAAAGGATTAGTCCAAGTCAACATGGATTTATGAAAGGGAAATCATGCTTGACTAATCTTCTGGAATTTTTGGAGGATGCGACAAGTAAAATGGATGAAGGGGTGCCAGTGGATGTAGTGTATATAGACTTTCAGAAAGCCTTTGATAAGGTCCCGCATGGGAGACTGGTGACTAAAATTAGAGCACATGGTATTGGGGGCAGGTTGTTGACATGGATAGAAAATTGGTTGGCAGACAGGAAGCAAAGTGTAGGAGTGAATGGGTCCTTTTCAGAATGCAGGCAGTGGCGAGTGGAGTGCCGCAAGGCTCGGTGTTGGGGCCGCAACTGTTTACCATATATATTAATGATTTGGAAGAAGGAATTAGGAGCAACACTAGCAAGTTTGCGGATGACACAAAGCTGGGTGGCAGTGTGAACTGTGAAGAGGATGTTAGGAGGTTGCAGGGTGACCTGGACAGGTTGAGTGAGTGGGCAGATGTGTGGCAGATGCAGTATAATATAGATAAATATCAGGTTATCCACTTTGGTGGCAAAAACAAGGAGGCAGATTATTATCTCAGTGGGGTTAGGTTAGGTAAGGGGGGGGGGGTGCAGCGAGACCTGGGCGTCCTTGTACACCGGTCACTGAAAGTTGGCGTGCAGGTACAGCAGGCAGTGAAGAAAGCTAATAGAATGTTGGCCTTCATAACAAGAGGATTTCAGTATAAGAGTAAAGAGGTCCTTCTACAGTTGTATAGGGCTCTGGTGAGACCACATCTGGAGTATTTTGTACAGTTTTGGTCTCCTAATTTGAGGAGGGACATCCTTGTGATTGAGGCAGTGCAGCGTAGGTTCACGAGATTGATCCCTGGGATGGCGGGACTGTCATATGAGGAAAGATTGAAAAGACTAGGCTTGTATTCACTGGAGTTTAGAAGGATGAGGGGGAATTTTATAGAAACATATAAAATTATAAAAGGACTGGACAAGCTAGATGCAGGAAAAATGTTCCCAATGTTGGGCGAGTCCAGAACTAGGAGGCACAGTCTTAGAATAATGGGGAGGTCATTTAAGACTGAGGTGAGAAAAAACTTTTTCACCGAGGGAGTTGTGAATTTATGGAATTTCCTGCCACAGAGGGCAGTGGAGGCCAAGTCACTGGATGGATTTAAGAGAGAGTTAGGTAGAGCTCTAGGGGCTAGTGGAGTCAAGGGACATGGGTAGATGGCAGGCACGGTTTATTGATAGGGGGCAATCAGCCATGATCACAATGAATGGCGGTGCTGGCTCGATGGGCCGAATGGCCTCCTCCTGCACCTATTTTCTATGTTTCTATGGAACACGTGTGAATGGATTAAGAACACGAGGGCATTGGTTTAACATGGAAGGGGACCTCAGTGGCAATGTTTTCATATGGGAGGTGGTGGATATTTGGAATGAGCAGTAGTTGAGGCAGCTACAATAGCAATTGGGGCATCACAGTGATGCAGCAGGTATATTTGTTGCCTTACCATGCCAGGGTTCAATCATGAATACGAGTCCTGTCCCTACGAAGTTTGTACATTCTCCCTTTGACTGCATGGGTTTTCTCTTGGTTCTCCAGTTTCCTCCCACATTCCAAAGATGTATAGGTTTGTTTGTTAATTGGCCCGAGTGTGTAGGAATGTGTATGCGATGGTTGCTGGTCGGCACGGACTCGCTGGGCCGTAGAGCCTGTTTCCCTGCTCTTTCTCTCAACTCATTTGGATAGGCACATGGATAAGAGGTGTTTAGAGGAATATATCCCAGGAATGGGCAAGGGGAATGGCTTTGGATGGGCATCTTGGTCGGCATGGATGAGTTGGGCCAAAGGGCCTGTTCCCATACGGTATGCCTCTAAGCAAAATATATTGATTAAACTCATGAAGATGATGAGGTAGAGGCGTTAGGGTGCTTTCTTGTTTGTTGCTTCATTATGGGTGGTCCAGGAGAAGTCATTGGTGATATTCACTCCGAGGAATTTAAAGTTTTCAACCATCTCTGCTTTGACAATGACATGTAAACTGGAGTATGTTCAGGACTTCACTCCCTGAAGTCAATCACAATCTTCCTTTGACTTGCTAACATTGAGAGAAAGTTTAAGGAAGGAACTGCAGATGCTGGATTACACCGAAGATAGACAGAAAATGCTGGAGTAACTCGGCGGGACAGGCAGCATTTCTGGAGCGAAGGAATGGGTGACATTTCACGTTGATTCCCTTCTATAGACGGAGAGTCAAGGGAGAGGGAGACACGGAGATAAGGGAAGGTGAGATGTGAAAATGAGACAGTAAAGGACATGGAGATGAAGGATAATGTAGAATAACCATATAACCATATAACCATTACAGCACGGAAACAGGCCATCTTGGCCCTTCAAGTCCGTGCCGAACACATTTTTTTTCTTTTTTTTCCCCCTTCTCTCTACTTTCTTCCCCCTAGTCCCATTTACCTGCACTCAGACCATAACCCTCCATTCCTTTCCCGTCCATATACCCATCCAATCTATTTTGAAAGGATAAAATCGAACCTGCCTCCACCACTTCCACTGGAATCTCATTCCACGCAGCTACCACTCTCTGAGTAAAGAAGTTCCCCCTAATGTTACCCCTAAACTTCCGTCCCATAATTCTCAAGTCATGTCCCCTTGTTTGAATCTTCCCTACTCTCAATGGGAAAAGCTAATCCACGTCAACTCTGTCTAACCCGCTCATCATTTTAAAGACCTCTATCAAGTCCCCCCTTAACCTTCTGCGCTCCAAAGAATAAAGACCTAACTTATATAACCATATCATATAACCAAGTAACCATAACAGCACGGAAACAGGCCATCTCGGCCCTTCAAGTCCGTGCCGAACATTTTTTTAAATTTTTTTTTAAATTAAAAATAAATACTTTGTACAATTTTAACATTACATCCCAACTTCTATATTCAATGCTCTGATTTATAAAGGCCAGCACACCAAAAGCTTTCTTTACCACCCTTTCTACATGAGATTCCACCTTCAGGGAACTATGCACAGTTATTCCTAGATCCCTCTGTTCAACTGCATTCCTCAATTTGCTGCCATTTACCATGTATGTCCTATTTTGATTTGTCCTGCCAAGATGTAGCACCTCACATTTATCAGCATTAAATTCCATCTGCCATCTTTCAGACCACTCTTCCAAATGGCCTAAATCTCTCTGTAGACTTTGAAAATCTACTTCATTATCCACAACACCACCTATCTAAGTATCATCTGCATACTTACTAATCCAATTTTCCACACCATCATCCAGATCATTGATGTACATGACAAACAAAAGTGGACCCAACACAGACCCCTGAGGCACCCCACTAGTCACCGGCCTCCAACCTGACAAACAGCCATCCACCATTACTCTCTGGCATCTCCCATTCAGCCACTGTTGAATCCATCTTGCTACTCCACCATTAATACCCAACAATTTAATCTTCTTAACCAACCTTCCATGAGGAACCTTGTCAAAGGCCTTACTGAAGTCCATATAGACAACATCCACTGCTTTACCCTCATGAATTTCCCTAGTAACCTCTTCGAAAAATTCAAGAAGATTAGTCAAACATGACCTTCCAGGCACAAATCCATGTTGACTGTTCCTAATCAGACCCTGCTTATCCAGATGCTTATATATATTATCTCTAAGTATCCTTTCCATTAATTTGCCCACCACTGACGTCAAACTTAAGGCTCTGTCTTACCTGTTTGCGGTCATCGGCGGTGAAGAGCGGCGTCGCCGGTAGCGGGGACCGCGCGGCAACGGCGAGAGCGGCGAGCCTATCCACCAGAGCGCCGCACGGATGCTGCGCGGGGGCCGAGTAATTCAAACACGGCGGGTCCCACGTGCTTACGGTATGTAAAAAAATGGGCAGGCCGACTGCGATGACGTCAGCCCGCCGCACGTGACTCACTAGCGGCGGCTGTGGCGGCGGCCATCCTGATCGCGGCGCTGTAGCGGTGGCTGTGCCTGCGGCCGTGCAGCACACGTGCCTCACTGGCGGCGGCACGTGCCTCACTGGCGGCGGCACGTGCCTCACTGGCGGAGGCTGTGGCAGTGGAGGTTTGACGCACGGCGCTCGAGCCACACTGGCGGCGGCCCGTGCGGGCGGCCGTACCGCACTCGTGCATCACTGGTGGAGGTTGTGCGGTGAGTATATAGTTTTCGACATTGTCGATTTTATTTTAGCACCGTGCGGTGTTGGGAACACCGCCGCACGGCCCCGGAATTGTACGTTCTCACGAGTGCGCGGTCTATGGCGGCAGATTCTTCCCGTTTCACTGCCAATGACCGCAGACTCGTGAGACAGGCCTTTAACAGGTCTATAATTTCTAGGTTTACTCTTAGAACCCTTTTTAAACAACGGAACAACATGCGCATTACGCCAATCCTCCGGCACTATTCCCGTTTCTAATGACATTTGAAATATTTCTGTCATAGCCTCTGCTATTTCTACACTAAGTTCCCTTAATGTCCTAGGGAATATCCTGTCAGGACCTGGAGACCTTATCCGTTTCAATAATTTTCAAAAGTGTCCGCACCTCCTCTTCTTTGAATCTCATAGTTTCCATTGCTACTCTGCTTGTTTCCCTTACCTCACATAATTCAATATCCTTCTCCTTGGTGAATACCGAAGAAAAGAAATTGTTCAATATCTCCCCCATCTCTTTTGGCTCTGCAGATAGCTGTCCCCTCTGACTCTCTAATGGACCAATTTTATTCCTTGTTATCCTTTTGCTATTAACATAGCTGTAGAAACCCTTTGGATTTACTTTCACCTTACTTGCCAAAGCAACCTCATATCTTCTTTTAGCTTTTCTAATTTCTTTCTTAATATTCTTTTTTACATTCTTTATACTCCTCAAGCACCTCATTTACTCCATGCTGCTTATAATTATTGTAGATCTCTCTCTTTTTCCGAACCAAGTGTCCAATTTCCCTTGAAAACCCCTTGGCTCTTTCCAATTTTTACTATTTCCTTTCAACCGAACAGGGACATAAAGATTCTGTACTCTTAAAATTTCACCTTTAAATGTCCTCCATTTCTCTTATACATCCTTCCCATAAAACAACATGTTCCTATTCACTCCTTTTAAATCCTTTTGCATCTCCTCAAAGTTAGCCTTTCTCCAATCAAAAATCTCAACCCTTGGTCCAGTTCTGACCCTCTCCATAATTATATTGAAACTAATGGTATTGTGATCACTGGCCCCGAAGTGCTCCCCAACGCATACCGCTGCCACCTGCCCTGTCTCATTTCCTAACAGGAGGTCCAGCACTGCCCCTTGTCTGGTAGGTACCTCTATGTATTGCTGCAAAAAACTATCCTGCACACATTTTACAAACTCCAAACCATCCAGCCCCTTTACAGAATGTGTTTCCCAGTCTGTGTGGAAAATTGAAATCTCCCACAATCACTACCTTGTGCTTACTACTAAATATCTGCTATCTCCTTACATATTTGCTCTTCCAATTCTCGCTCCCCATTAGGCGGTCTATAATACACCCCTATAAGTGTTGATACACCTTTCCCATTTTTCAGTTCCACCCAAATAGCGTCCCTAGACGAGCCCTCTAATCTATCCTGCCAAAGCACTGCTGTAATATCTTCCTTGACAAGCAATGCAACACCCCCACCTCTTGCCCCTCCAATTCTATCACCCCTGAAGCAATGAAATCCTGGAATATTTAGTTTCCAATCACAGCCCTCCTGCAACCATGTTTCACTGATCGCCACAACATCATACTTCCAGGTGTCAATCCAGGCTCTAAGCTCACCCACCTTTCTTACAATGCTCCTAGCATTAAAATATACACATTTAAGAAAACCCACCACACTTATTCTCTGTTTATTATCTTTTTATTATTTCTCCCCTACATTTTGGGTCCGAGTGCTTCCCTTCTCTCTCTCTCTGCCTCCTGCCTCCCACATTGTCTACTAGCTTTCTCTATTTGAGTCCCTCCCCCCAACCGTTCTAGTTTAAAGTCTCCCCAATAGCCTTTGCAAATCTCCCCGCCAGGATATTGGTCCCCTCGGGTTCAAGTGCAACCCGTCCTTTCTGTACAGGTCACACCTTCCCCAAAAGAGGTTCCAATGATCCAGAAATTTGAATCCCAGAAATAGATAATTGTTAGCAAGAAGAAGATGATAACCAAGCATACAGAGATAACATTTAATCAAGGGGACAGTCAGACCAGTAAGGAGGGATGGAGAGAAAGAGGGAAAGCAAGGGTTACTTGAAGTTATAGGTCAATGTTCATACTGCTGGGGTGTAAGCTACCCAAGTGAAACATGAGGTGCTGTTCCTCCAATTTGAGCTGGGCCTTACTCTGACAATGGAGGAGGCCCAGGACCGAAAGGGTCAATATGGAAATGGAAGGGAGACTTAAAGTGTTTAGTAACTGGGAGATCAGGTAAGTTTAGGCAGACTGAGGGGAGGTGTTCAGCGAAACGATTGCAGAGCCTGTGCTTGGTCTCACTGATTTATACTTCACACCTGGAACAGCGGATACAGTCGATGAGGTTGGAGGAGGTGCAATGAACCTCTGCATCACCTGAAAAGACTGTTGGGGTCCTTGGACAGAATCGAGGGAGGAGGTGTAGGAACAAGTGTTACATCTCTGTGGTTGCAGGGGAGTGTACCTGGTAGATCGGGTAGATGCACAGAGTCTCTTGTCCAGAGTAGGGGAACCGAGGACCAGAGGACATAGGTTCAAGTGAAGGTGAAAAGATTTAATAGGAATCTGAGGGGAACCTTTTCACATAAAGGGTGGTGGATGCATGGAACAAGCTGCCAGCGGAGGTAGTTGAGGCTGGGACTATTCCATCGTTTTTGAGAGACAGTTAGAAAGGTACATGGATAGGACAGATTTGGAGGGATATGGACCTAGTGCAGGCAAGTGGGACTAGTGTAGCTGGGACATTGTTAGCCAGTGTGGGCAAGTTGGGCCGAAGGGCCTGTTTCAACACTGAATCACTCTATGACTCTAAGTTTGCAGATGACAACAAGTTTGTTGGTTCAGACCATGAAGAAGTGCTGTGTAGGTTCACGAGGTTAATACCCGGGATGGCGTGACTGTCATATGTTGAAAGAATGGAGCGACTGGGACTGCAGTCCGTCCTCTAACCCTTTTTATTTTCTATAACTTTTATTTGGAGGTCTATTCTTTCTATGTGGGGGGTGGGTGGGGGGGGACAGTTTTAACCCCAGTTCTACCTGGTCGGAGATGCGGTTTTCCTCCAAATTGCATCTTCGCTCTCCCCATGCGGCCTTCCATCGGGCTGGAGCGCCGTTTCCTGCCGGGACCACAGCTTCGGCAGCACAGTTCTGGGACGCCAACACGGAGCGGGCGATGCCTTGCCGGGTCGCCGCTCCGGAGTGCTGTGACCGCCGACCACATACATCGAGGAGATGCGGTCTGCGGTCTGCGGGCGTCCCGCCGCGGGCGGGCGGTGCTGGATCGAAAACACCGCGGAGTCAGAGTCGGAGCTCCAACCGGCGCGGCCTGAAGACTACGAGCCTCGCAGTCTCCGGGGAGGGAGCGGCCGCTCCAGACACTTCCAGGCCGCTGAGGACTTTCCACCCGATGCCGGTGTTCCAGCTACCCGGCAGGTGGGCATACAACATCGGGCTGCCGTTGCGGCGACTGGCTGCGGAGCCCTCAAATTGGCCCCGACCTCGGGTGGACTAGGAGGAGGACTGGACATTTTTGTGCCTTTCCCTCACAGTGGAGAGTGTCGACTCTGCTGTGGGGGGATGTTCGTGTTGAATTTCTTATAGTGTGTCGTGTCTTTTTTCTACCTCTTTTTTTTCATTTATATGGATAATTTTCTCTGTAAAGCACTGTGGCTTCATTGATTGAAATAGATTGAAAAGTGCTATATAAATAAATGTACTTTACTTTACTTTGTATACACTGGAATTTAGGATGAGAGGGGATCTTATAGAAACATATAAAATTATTAAGGGATTGGATGCGCTAGACACAGGAAACACGTTCCTGATGTTGGGGGAGTCCAGAAACAGAGGGCACAGTTTAAGAATAAGGGGTAGACCATTTAGAATTGAGATGAGGAAAAACTTTTACACACAGAGAGTTGTGAATTTGTGGAATTCTCTGCCTCAGAAGGCCGTGAAGGCCGATTCACTGAATGCATTCAAAAGAGAGTTAGATAGAGCTCTTAAGGTTAGCGGAATCAAGTGGTATGGAAGAAGGCAGAAATGAGGTACGGATTGTGGATGATCAGCCATGATCACATTGAATGGCGGTGCTGGTTCGAAGGGCCGAATGGCCTTCTCCTGCACCTATTGTCTATGTATCTATACAGTATATATCTATTCAATATCTTGCTTACCACTGATATTAGGCTCACTGGTCTATTGTTCATAGGCTTTTCCTTGCAGCCTTCTTAAATAGAGACACAACATTAGCCATCGTCCAGTCTTCCGACACCTCACCCGTGTCTACTGATGATTTATATATCTCAGTTAGGGCTTCTGTAATTTATGCTCTCGCTTCCCACAGTATCCTCGGAGATATCTGATCGACCCTGGGAGATTCTTTTATGCATCGTACGTCAATACCTCCTCGACCATAATACGGACTGTCCTTAAGACATCTCCATTAACTGACCTAAGTTCCCCAGTCTCCATGTCTTTCTCCATGGTCAAAATGGAACAGATATACTCAATGAGCACTTTACCCACTCCTGACAATCCACACACGGGTGAGCACTTTGCCCAACTCCTGATGATCCACACACTTTGGTTTCTGAGGAGGCCTCTTCGCTTTCTACCTACCTAAACATAATCATTTCTCCTGCACCATTTTTGCCTTCACGATTTCCCTCTTAAGTATGCTCCCCAGTTTCTGAAACTTATCTAGTGTCACTTGATTGCAACTATCTATATCCGTCCAATGCCTCCTTTTTCCCGATCAGAGCCTCAATTTCTTTCATTATCCAAGCTTCCTTATGCCTCTGTCCCACTTAGGAAACCTGAACGGAAACCTCTGGTGACCCAAGGTTTCCATGAGTCGCCAGAGGTTTTGGTCAGTTGCCTGGAAAGCCTCCACCGAAGCGTGAGCTGCATCTACTGACCAAAGATCCTACAGGACGCACACACACACACACACACACACACACACATCGCGAAGGTGGGGGCCAGGGACAGCGGAGGAGCGCTGTCTGCGCGATGAAGAGCAAGGTAAACGGCTGCCACAGAGCATGGTGTCCTTCAGAGAGCGCAGGAGGGAGGGAGAGAAGGGGAGAGTAGGACAGAGAAGGGGAGCGAGAAGGGGAAGAGAAAGGGGGGGAGAAGGAGAGAGAAGGGGAGAGAAGGGAAGAGAAGGGGAGAGAAGGAGGGGGAAGGAGTGGAGAGTTTTAAGAAGTTTAATAAAGTTAGCGGGCATTTTACCTTCCGGCGGATCTTCTAGGTCCTGAAAACCAAAGATCCTACAGGATCTTTGCTGAAAACTCCAATGAGCCAATCAAAATGGCTGATCAGCGAAGGCCTTCGACTGCCTGTAAGTAAATAGCAACCCCACTCCACAGGCTTCGACCAAACGGCAACCTATTTTTAGTCGAGGCCGGTTTTTTTTTTTTTTAATAATCGCAGGAACATAGAAGAAGCCTCGACTATGCGGAAACCACTTTCCACCATTAGGGAGAGTGACCAAAATCTCCGTGAACCTCACGGAAACCTTGGGTGGGGCGCAAGGTCTCCAGAGGTTTCCGTTCAGGTTTCCTAAGTGGGACAGGGGCATTACTCCCATTTGCCTTGCCCTTCACTCTTACAGGAACATGCATACCTTGATCTCTTATCATCACTATCAAAAGTTCCCATTTTCCAGTCATTCCTTGCCCACAAACAACTTGTGCTCCAATCAACTTTAGCAAGGTTCGGTCTGATACTAGCAATGTTACAACATTTTGAGATTTTTAAAATCAAGTCTGCAATTTATCCTATCAGATAAAGCATAAAAAGAAGTTTAATTTAATACCTAATTCACTTTCATATCTTCAGTATTAAAAAAGTTATGGTCATTTTCATACTCGGAAATTAGCATCTTGTTTTTCCATTGCTTTTCCATTGACTTAACACAAAAGCTGTGATTGTGGACAGTCAAAAGCCCATGACTTTCTTAAAAATTAACCATATAACCATATAACCATATAACCATAACAGCACGGAAACAGGACATCTCGGCCCTTCAAGTCCGTGCCAAACACTTTTTTTTCCTTTTTTTTTTTCTCCCTTCTTTCTTCTTAATTCCCCCTAGTCCCATCTACCTGCACTCAGACCATAACCCTCCATTCCTTTCCCGTCCATATACCCATCCAACCTAATTTTAAAGGATAAAATCGAACCTGCCTCCACCACTTCCACTGGAAGCTCATTCCACACAGCTACCACTCTCTGAGTAAAGAGGTTCCCCCTAATGTTACCCCTAAACTTCTGTCCCTTAATTCTCAAGTCATGTCCCTTGTTTGAATCTTCCCTACTCTCAATGGGAAAAGCTTATCCACGTCAACTCTGTCTAACCCGCTCATCATTTTAAAGATCTCTATCAAGTCCCCCCTTAACCTTCTGCGCTCCAAAGAATAAAGTGATAACTTGTTCAACCTTTCTCTGTAACTTAGTTGCTGAAACCCAGGCAACATTCTAGTAAACCTCCTCTGTACTCTCTCTATTTTGTTGACATCCTTCCTATAATTAGGCGACCAAAATTGTACTCCATACTCCAGAATTGGCCTCACCAATGCCTTGTACAATTTTAACATTACATCCCAACTTCTATATTCAATGCTCTGATTTATAAAGGCCAGCACACCAAAAGCTTTCTTTACCACCCTATCTACATGAGATTCCACCTTCAGGGAACTATGCACAGTTATTCCTAGATCCCTCTGTTCAACTGCATTCCTCAATTCGCTACCATTTACCATGTACGTCCTATTTTGATTTGTCCTGCCGAGATGTAGCACCTCACATTTGTCAGCATTAAACTCCATCTGCCATCTTTAAGCCCACTCTTCCAAATGGCCTAAATCTCTTTGTAGACTTTGAAAATCTACTTTATTATCCACAACACCACCTATCTTAGTATCATCTACATACTTACTAATCCAGTTTTCCACACCATCATCCAGATCATTGATGTACATGACAAACAACAGTGGACCCAACACAGACCCCTGAGGCACCCCACTAGTCACCGGCCTCCAACCTGACAAATAGCCATCCACCATTACTCTCTGGCATCTCCCATTCAGCCACTGTTGAATCCATCTTGCTACTCCACCCTTAAGAGAACTGAATACAATTTTCAGTTATTATTTGATTGACGCATTCTGAAACCAATATAAAACATCTTACTTGGATGACCTGAAATTAAAGCCGATAATTAGTTAGTTACCTAATTGTAGCTAATTACAAAATTGACCGTTGTGACTGAAATAGTAATAAACACCCAGACTGCCTTGAAAATTCAAAAATGTGATATTCTCAAGATCAGAACTTTAATATTATTGTATTATATGCTGTAAGTCCGTAACAGATAGGTAAATAAATTACAATTTCTAGCAATAGACCAAGTCTTTATGGAGACGATCAGTTGCTAGCTGGTACATTGGCATATCATAATCAGTAGCATCATCATACTCCTCAGATTGTAACCAATAAGCAACTCTGTACACCTTGTTTTTCCTCAACTTTTCAATTTTGGCATTGTAAACTACGGGTTTTTGCTCTTCAATCCACACATGACATGCCTTTCTGCCCACTACTTTCCCATTAAGAATGTCTTGTAGATTCCATTTCTTAAGAAAAGGATAATTGTTTTAAATAGCATCAGTATCCAAATAACAAACTAATCCCATTCACACAAGAATTCACAATATAACATGCTTTTTAAATCTCACTGTCATGAACATATGCCAGATGGAAGGAATTTAATGTTTAATTCCCATAAATGAATCTAGAAACATCTACTTTCAATATAATCAAAATGATTATTTTTTGCACAATAAACGTGGCTAAAGCAGTTGTGTATATTTAGTATAAAAAATATTGATTATACAATTACACAAAATATAGATGACTTAGATGCTCTTATGACATGATTGTCCAAAAAAAAAGAGAATTTTAATCATCTTGCGAGTCGGTGTTTCTAGAATGCGATCGATTGGAACGTTGCATTTGCGGTGAATTTGAACCCCATATCGGCAGGAAAAACACTGCCTGTTCGTATGGGGCCCAAATCACATTTTCGCAACGTAAAATTTGATTAAAGCCACCCCAAGACGCAAGATTATAAAATACATGACTTACCCTTTGTTTTGTCCCGTTCTTGCGATCTGTCACGTTGTAGGCGTTGAGAGCAATAGAAGTCGCATTTTAGTTTTATCAAACTATTAAATTGTCCAGCGATTTAAAAAACAAACAAACCGGGAACGGACGTCCGATCGATTTTTCTTCATCGACTCGCAGCCCAAGGAAATCCCTCTCTGATAAGCGGGTCAAATCTGCATTTTAATCCCCCCCCCCCCAAAGGCGCCAAAGTCGCGCACACGGCCAGTGGCAGAACTGCAGCGCCACCGAAGGTAGGTATTGTAACATCGCTACTGATACCATCAAAGTTCGCCTTCCCCGTTTCAAAATATAACCTGTGCAAGAAGGAACTGCAAATGCTGGTTTAAACTACAGATGGACACAAAAAACTGGAGTTACTCAGCGGATCAGACAGCATCGCTGAAGAAAAGGAATAGGTGACGCTTTGGGTCGAAACCCTTCTTCAGACAGAATTTTAACGTATCAAAATTTTAACTTGTAAGCCCGCCCTGTCTTTATCCATAATTATTTTCAAACTAATAGAACAATGGTCATTGGTCCCAAAAGGTTCTAGTCCAGGCTTTATATTCTTCTATCAGGTCTCTGCTCAATCGCTGGTGTTCCAAAAAAACAAATCCAAATTTATCCAACCTTTTACCCTGTAATCCATACATCACTCTGGTAAACCTCCTTTGGTACCCTTTCCAATGCCTCCACATCTTTCTTGCATGCAATACTCCAAATTCAGCCTAACCAAAGTCCAATAAAGGCAAAGGTAGACAAAAGTGCTGGAGAAAATCAGCGGGTAATTTAGGCCATTTGGAAGAGTGGGCTGAAAGATGGCAGATGGAGTTTAATGCTGATAAATGTGAGGTGCTACATCTCGGCAGGACAAATCAAAATAGGACGTACATGGTAAATGGTAGCGAATTGAGGAATGCAGTTGAACAGAGGGATCTAGGAATAACTGTGCATAGTTCCCTGAAGGTGGAATCTCATGTAGATGGGGTGGTAAAGAAAGCTTTTGTTGTGCTGGCCTTTATTAATCAGAACATTGAGTATAGAAGTTGGGATGTAATGTTAAAATTGTACAAGGCATTGGTGAGGCCAATTCTGGAATATGTGTACAATTTTGGTCGCCAAATTATAGGAAAGATGTCAACAAAATAGAGAGAGTACAGAGGAGATTTACTAGAATGTTGCCTGGGTTTCAGCACCTAAGTTACAGAGAAAGGTTGAACAAGATAGGTCTTTATTCTTTGGAGTGCAGAAGGTTAAGGGGGACTTGATAGAGGTCTTTAAAATTATGAGAGGGATAGACAGAGTTGACGTGGATAAGCTTTTTCCATTGAGAGTAGGGAAGATTCAAACAAGAGGACATGATTTGAGAATTAAGGGACAAAAGTTTAGGGGTAACATGAGGGGGAACCTCTTTACTCAGAGAGTGGTAGCTGTGTGGAATGAGCTTCCAGTGGAAGTGGTGGAGGCAGGTTCGATTTTATCGTTTAAAAATAAATTGGATAGGTATATGGATGGGAAAAGGAATGGAGGGTTATGGTCTGAGTGCAGGTAGATGGGAATAGGTGAGAGTAAGAGTTCAGCATGGACTAGAAGGGCCGAGATGGCCTGTTTCTGTGCTGTAATTGTTATATGGTTATATGGGTGCAGCAGCATCTATGGAGCGAAGGAAATAGGCAACGTTTCGGGCCGAAACACTTCTTCAGACTGATGTAGGGTGGGGGGGGGGGAATAGGGAGAAGAAAGGAAAAAGGAAGAGGAGGAGTCCGAGGACTAAGGGAGAGCTGAGAAGGGGAGGAACCAGAAAGGGCTACCGGAAATTGGTGAAATCAATGTTTATGCCACTAGGGTGCAGACTGCCCAAGCGGAATATGAGGTGCTGTTCCTCCAATTTCTGGTAGTGCTCACTCTAGCCATGGAGGAGGCCCAGGACAGAGAGGTCGGATTCAGAATGGGGAGGGGGAGTTGAAGTGCTGAGCCACCGGGAGATCAGGTTGGTTAACGCGGAGGTGTTAGGCAAAACGATCGTCAAGCCTACGCTTGGTCTCACCGATGTAGATCAGCTGACATCTAGAGCAGCAGATGCAATAGATGAGGTTGGAGGAGATGCAGGTGAACCTCTGTCGCACCTGGAATGACTGCTTGGGTCCTTGAATGGAGTCGAGGGAGGAGGTAAAGCGACAGGTGAGGCACCTCTTGCGGTTGCAAGGGAAAGTGCCCGGGGAGGGGGTGATGCGGAAGGGAAGGGAAGAATTGACCAGGGAGTTACGGAAGGAGCAATCTTTGCGGAAAGCAGACAGGGGGGAGATGGGAAGATGTGGCGAGTGGTGGGGTCACGTTGGAGGTGGCGAAAATGATGGAGGACTATTTGTTGTATGTGACGGCTGGTGGGGTGAAAGGTGAGGACTAGGGGGACTCTTCCCTTGTTACGAGTGGGGGGATGGGAGAGAGAGCAGTGTTGCGGGGTATGGAAGAGACCCTGGTGAGAGCCTCATCGATAGTAGGGGAGGGGAACCCCCGTTCCATGAAGAATGAGGACATTTCCGAAGCCCTGGTGTGGAACACCTCATCCTGGGAGCAGATGCGGCGTAGACGGAGGAATTGGGAGTAGGGGATGGAGTCCTTACAGGATGCAGGATGGTAAGTAGAGTAGTCTAGATAGCCATGGGTAGACTAGATAGCCATCCAATACAGGCACTTCTCTCTTTTGCAGCTTTCTTCTCCCAACTTCAATCAGTCTGAAGAAGAGTCCCAAACCAAAACTTTGCCTCTCCATTCCCTGCTCTGATCAATTGTAGTCAATAGTCAAGAGTGCTTTTTATTGTCACATGTTAATTGATAACACAGTGAAATTCTTATCTTTACAAACAGTCCAGTGGTGTTATCACCATACCCTGATCCCGAATTAGCAAGTGAACAGAAATAATCTACTGAACCGCATGCAGGAGGCCCCATGTTTTGATGCCACGCTCAAAGTCTACGCTCTAGTTCTCATGAGCGGTGCCTATATCAGGCAAGTCCCAGGCTGTTGAAGGCCTCTAGCTGCCTCGTTCTTTGGATGCCACATCCCTCTCCTCATCCCTCTTTGTTTCCCGGGGATGGCCCCCACAGCTGACCTTGGGGGCACGGTAGGGCAGATCCCGGTTCCCTCTCCACTCCCACCGGCCTCACTCCTTGCCTGAACATCGCCGGCTCCATCCTTCCTCTCTGTGGTCTTTGGGATGAAGCAGAGGCCGGCCGAGCAGCTACCCGGTAGTTCGCTGGGTCCGACGAACAAGGGGCTGGCTCAGCGACTTCCTCCCGCAGGCCGTGATCCATTTGGCCGCGTGGTACCGGCTCTCCCAAAGTTACAATCTGCTGGACCTTCAGTGAGACCACAGGGACTGACTGACTGGGCTCACCCTGAAGCCACAGACCTTGAGTTTGGCTGCGGAACTGCCTCAACGGGCTCCCCTCCCCAAAGCCACGATCTCCCACCCCGAGGCCAGCCATGGGGAGCCACCACCTGTAAACTCAAAGGCCATGCCCTCTACTCCACAGCAGATACTGCCTGACCCGCTGAGTTATTCCAAGATTTTACTTTACTCAGTCAAGCAGAAATCAAGAGATTTTTGGATGTTAAAGGAATTAAGCAATATTGATTTTGTGCAGGAAAAGTGTTTTTGAGAAAAGACCAGACCATCTTATTGAGTGCAAGAGAGCAAACAAGAGAACTGAATGACTAATCTCTACTGCAGTATCCTATCCTGACGTACAGTCTCACAGTACAAGTAAGTCAATCCAATCAATGGATATAAATGCAGGAATATAATTCTGGCCCATAACAATGGTCTGTGGATGTTTTCAATGTTTTCTGTCTTCACTAGTAACTCAATAAATAATGTCTCTCAAAAAAGTGCACAATTTCTCCATATGTGTGTGTTTACATATGTCAGGCACGTGCCGTGAGTAATTACTCAAGGTAGGCAGTCAGTCGGCTTAAAAAAAAAATTTAAACTGCGCATGCGCAGATTGTTCACTCCGTAAAAATAAAAAATATAAATAAAAACAGTAACAATTCAATTTGCCCAAGGCTTCCTAGTCTCCTTTATTCTTAATTACTGAATGTGTGGGGGGTGAAGGGTAATGGCAGGTGGAGAGATGGTGGGAAAAACTGGAGCACAGGGAAATGTTGAATCAGTTGTCATCTTATTGAATAACAACACTTTTTCAAGGGACCAATTGGGGGGACAGTTCCTTTCACAGCATGTGGAAAGTCTGGCCAGGGGTAAAGTTGTGGGGAGGGCAGGAGTGTTGAGAAGGAGGGGGTCGGGGATAATGCCAGTAACGCACTCACTCACCGCTGCCGCAGCTCTCCGGGCGCGAAGCCACCCGCACTGTAGCCGGGGATAGAAGCAGCTCGGGGAGCTGCGAGCGGCCGCCGGGACCCGACAGCAGAACAGGCCACCACTTCAGCGCCTCTGCTGGCCTGCTAACCTCTGGCAGTGCTCTCCGTCTGAACACCTCTCACCTGCCGCTCGCTCATGTCAGCTGCTTCCTGCAAATCCTTAAATTTCTACAGCCGAATAACCTCAATCGCGCTGTTGGAATTTAAGGATTTGCGGGACATGAGTGAGGCCAGCGAGCGGCAGGAGAGAGCTGCCAGACGTGAGCGGGGGCTGGCAGAAGGCACTGAGGTGGCGGCCGGGTTCCGTTGTCCGGCCCGGCGGCAGCTCACGGCCACCCGAGCTGCTCCCCCCCCCCCCCCGCCTCAATGCGGTGGCTCCGTGCAAGGAGCGTCGCAAGTGGCATTATCCCGATCCCCTCCTTCACAACATTCGTGCCCTCCCCGCAACTTTACCCCGGGCCACACTCCCCAAACGCTGTGAAAGGAGCTCTCCCCCCACCCCCACACCCCGGGAAATACGGTATTTAAAAACATCACCAAGAAATGTACTTACCCCATCATTGGTACACAAACTCCATTTTACTTCGGAGTTACGTGAGTGACTACGTGAGGAGCCCACCAGCCCGCATGCGCGTCATTATGTCTAACGCATGGCGCAACGACTGGCTGGAAGGCGCGTCGCTCCTCCAGCGGTAAGTTTCAAAACCTGAAGGTAAGTTTTGAACTTATTTTTCAGGTTGTGCTTTTTCTTGTGTCGGGGTTTGGTTCCCTTTGCTCCACTTCGGGCCCAACTGCCCGAGTGATTCTCTCCCTTTTCGGTGGGTCAAATGGCCACCACTCCACTCGAGCGGTTCCCAAGAGAGAATACAAAAGAAAAGGGTTCCCCTGGGTTCTAGACCTCGGAATTATGGTGGCATATGATAAAAGGTTGACTTGACCAGAGCGTGCTGATGAGAGAAAACAGAAACCAAGACGGACTCAAAGCAAGTCTAAAATTTACAGGCTTTATTGAACAAATGAGAAATCGAATCTCACCAACTCTACATAATACGTGACTAAACTTATGCTTTAAACTAAGACTATGGAAAAAAAATTATCGGGCATGTCGTAAAAACTTACTTTACACAATTTTACAAATACACCCCCTTTTCCCTTCTTCTCTCAACCTCTATCTTATTTCGGGAAATTCACCAGGTTGTCTGGGGTACTTACAGCTAGATCGATGCTGGGTCAGCAGTCGTCCAACAGAGCAGGAAAGAGAGCGAAACCTTGCTTGACTGTCCCTTTTAAACCTGAGTTTCTCCCTTGAAACCTCCCAGGTGGTCCTCTGGACAAAAGGGTCTTTCGATGATTCCCAGTTTCAATCTGGCATGAACAATAAGCTTCCGATGATAATGGGTTTGCTGAAGTCATGATGCCTCAGCCTGATCGTTATCCCATCACCTGGATGGCCTCCCATTGTCCCGATGGATGGGTCATCTATGATGGTGATTGTCTTTGCTGCTGGGCTGTTTACCCCCGTCTGCTGAGGCTCGGTTCCTTCCTTTGTCTTTCCAAGATAATCTCGTTATCTCCGTCCCGGCCTTTCCTGTTCACACCATTCGCAGAGTCATGTAATGCCCAGGCCCACAGACAGGTTTTAAACTGGTTCTTCCTTTGTGGATTGGGGGTTTTTCCTTTGCAGCCAGCAAGTCTGTTTTAAAATGTCCAGGTCCTTATCCCCGAGTTTCTTCCATAATCTGAGGATTTGCCCCAATAACTTACACTTGCAGGAAGCTCTTTTACAGCGTTCCTGCTGAATGACGTTCTGGGGTCTAAATCCTGTCTCCGCGGGGAAACCCGGCTTGGGGAACCCCGGCTACGGAGACTGCGGGGAATCCCGGGCTCCACAGGGGAAACCCGGCTCGGGGAACACCAGCCACGGAAACCGCGGGGAATCCTGGGACCGCGAAGGGAAACCCGGCTCGGGGAACCCCGGCTACGGAGACCGCGGGGAATTCCGGCTCCGTGGGGAGACCCGGCTCGGCGGGGACACCTGGCTCGGAGGAACCCGGCTACGAACGCCACGGGGAATCCCAGCTCCGTGGGGAGACCCGGCTCGGGACTGGGGACGAGTTCGGCTAGGAGGGTTCGCCTCCTGCAGTGGGGAGCGTCTTCGGACATCTTTCCTGGATAGAGCATCTCATGGGAAAGATGCTCCACCATGATATGAGCGGAGTCATATCAGCGCGGGTCTCGGGGGCCCGCGGCAGCGCCTGGTGCAGGGCTGCATTATATCTCCCTCTCTGAGGAGGGGAGCGTAGGCAGTCAGTCCTGGTGCAGGGCTGCATTATATCTCCCTCTCTGAGGAGGGGAGCGTAGGCAGTCGCAGTTCGGTGGTATGTCGGGGGAACATCCCACGACATGCCGGGTGCGTGAAGTAAAAAGGAGGGTTCCCCTCCATGGGTACGTCCTTGGACGTTTCCCCAGGTGGAGCATGGATGCGTCTGCAGGGCGTTCATCCCACTGAGGAGATGCTCCATCCTGATATGGTCCGTGGACGGGGCCATATCAGCGCAGGTCTTGTCGGGGACCTGCAGCAGCGCCTGTTACAGGGCTGCTTACAAATCTCCCTCTCTGTGGAGGGGAGTGCAGGGGTCAATGTGTGACTGACTCCAAGCTCGGAAGTATGTCCGTGAAACATACGGGAGTGCATTACAGGAACAGAGTGCCGGCAGTGAACAGCGCTATATGGCGAGGCCAGCATTGTCCAGCCGCCGAATCTTCTCCTTGGAGGAGACCTAGCCAAACAGGCAAAAAACCTGGATGAGGAAGTAACGCTGTCGGACCAGTCAAGGTACCTACGATGAGCAAAAACCTCACCGTTGAGGCGACTACACCCCTACGCCTCCATCGGCAGTAAGTGGTTCACTGAAGCTGGTGGCAGCTTGAAAGTTGATTCTCTGGGCAGAGGTCTTTTAGGCCAATGTCCAAGCCGGCCCTGAGGGAAAATGTGCAATCCACGCACCCCAGCAGTCCTCCAAGTTCAAGGTTGGAATTAGAACCTGAGGACAGAAACAGAACCCGCATCAGGGGCCTTTGGGCTTACCATAAAACCACCGATAACCATGGAGGTAGGTGGGTCTGGTTCTTTCCGAAACACGGGATGTGTGGACTAGTTAATGCCGACGAATAACATCAGATCAGTTTATGCTGCACACCCATACAATATACACCAAATTGGACATCTATTCATTCCAAACAAAAGGTTTGGGTATATAAGCAGATATCCAAATAAGCGAAAGATGGATGATGTCGGATCACCCTTGATTAATTCACATTCACATGTGCAGTATAGACTTTTTAATGGGGAACTTCGTTACGGTCTAACAACGGATTTCCATAGGATACTTTATGGCATGCATCGATCTCAAAGATGCATACTATTCAGTTCCCATTCACAGGGATCACCGGAGATATTTGAAATTTAGCTGGATGGGCAACGATAGCAGTTAAAGTGTTGCGAAATGGGCTAACTTCAGCTCCCAGGTTGTTTACCAAATTACCAAGCCAGTGCTTGGGCTGATCGAAAATACATATTTAGGGCCAGCTGGATGATATTCTAAAAATGCTGAATCTTGCTAAATTAGCTGTTTCAGCCGCAAAACTAATATTTGAGAAATTGGGGTTTCTCAACCATCCAGTTAAATTTAAGTTGATACCAACTAGAGATAGATTATGGTTTACCTTTAACTCTATTAATTGTCTGTGACTCTGCCCTGGGGCCTTTGCATTATCAGAACTTACCTCATGCAAAGGAGCAAGCTCTCATGTACCATGTAGGTCATTGTTAATGGATCTATGCCATTACCAGCTGAAGCTATGTCACAATGATGGACAACAGTATTCAGCATTGCTCCAGTACTTTTGGTCATTTAACCTTCAGTTATGTTACAAACTGATGTTAGTGCTCAAAGATGGGAAATTACTATCCCATCTCTAGTTTCAGAGGCAGATGGGATGTGCATGAGTTACCAATCCCTCAGTTATGTGGTACCAACTACCTAAGATCACTACGGTGGTGGCATATATTAATCACATGGGTGCAATCAAGTTAATATCCTGTGATCGTTTACCTAACCTCATTTGGAGCTGGTGTATCATCATGTAAATCAATGACAACACAGAATGGATGTTGGATCACAATGTATTTAATCACATTGTGGCTTGATGGAACACCAAATATTGATTTGTTTGCATCTAGTCTCAATCACCAGTTGCAAAAATATCTGGCATGGCGGCCATTCTCAGGGGCAGTGGCGATGGATGCATTCTTGCTACACTGGGGGGGAATGTTCATTATGTCTTTCCTCCATTTTGCCTCGTCAATCGGTGATTGCTTAAAAACCAGCAAGACTCTGCCTCAGGCTTTGATAGTGCCTGACTGGCCTACACAGCCATGGGTCCACTCATACTGCAAATGACAACAGAGCCTTTTATGGTTGTTCCCAAACGCAGAATTCTGCTGGTTCCACAGTGCATCTCCTATATCAAGGAATGGTAAGTGTCCTGTTTACAGTCCAATATATCATGACACGGTACGTATAACAGATGTCTTGGTATTCCTCTCAAAGCTATATTTTACGAGAGATGGAGTAATAGTGCTATAAATTGTGCCAGAAGTGCCTTGTCGTCATACTTCCTGCTGCGGTCGGGACACCACGCTGTTGGGCCTCGACCTCTGACATCCAGATTTATGAAGGGTATCTTCAACTCAAATTCCCCCAGGCCCAGGTACTCCGAGATATGGGATGTTTATGTCCTGCTGACGCTGCGTTGCCAGTGGGCTCCAGCTACATTCCTGTCCTCGGTCTAAATCACTTACAAAGTGGTTATCCTCATGGCGCTGGGTCCAGCGCAACGGGTCCAGTCGTTGCATAAGCTCCGACTGGACAGGATGGTTACAGTGCAAATAGTATGATACTTTATGTTCATGACTTAGTCTTGCAGAGTAGACCGGGGGCGTCAGGTTTCAAACTAGTTTCATAGCATACCCCATGGACCTTTGGTTGTGTGTGTGGTCACACATCTACAACAGTCATTATGTCACCTAAAGCCTTAGAGGCTCTGAACTACTAATGTTTGTTAGTTACAATAAACCTCATACGTAGGTATCAGTATAGACCATCCCCAGGTGATTTAACGGGTTTTGGCTTGTAAAGGAGTGAACACTGATGTTTTCAAATCTCACTCCACCAGGGCTGCAACAACATCAGCAGCGAGGGTTATGGTTGTTTCGCTGGACCTCATCCTAGCGGCTGCAGGATGGTCAAACAAGCGAATTTCCAAATGTGTTATAACAAACCCATTGCCAGACCGGGTTATTTTCCAACACTATTTTTAGGTTCTAAATTTTAATTCCTCCTGGATGAGTGGGATTACTATAATTATAATTTCGTCATAAAAAAGCATCAGCATGTTTAAATCTATGTCATGCTTTATTTAATTTCACTCATCCCTGGTCAATTAATGCAGTGTTTGACGCATGGACTCGTTTCCACGGCATGAAATCACAGAGCTTTGAAATCTTCACGTAGTCACTCACGTGACTCCAAAGTAAAATAGTAAGATTAAACGAGAACTTACCAGTTTGAAGTTTGACCTTTATTTTATGAGGAGTTACGATGAGGGATTATGTGCCCTCCACTCCCAACCCTCTCTCATAAAGGTCAGCTGGTAGTTCTAGTTTCTCGAATCTTACTATATTCAGTTCAACAACTATTATTTGTGATTTCACACCGCTGCTTTGAAGATTGACGTGGATGCAGGCTGGCGGGCTCTTCGTAACACCTCATAAAATAAAGATCAAACTTCAAACTGGTAAGTTGTCGTTTAATCTTACTATTCTTCTCTCTCTGTTTCCTAAGATACACTTAAAATAATGCCAATCCATATTTGAAAACCCAGCCAAGAAACCAGCGCTGCACATGCGCAGTAGGCTGCTGCGCCTGCGCAGTGCTGCAAAGGCAGAATTTCTGCTGCCTTCAGCCCCGCTTGAAATTGACGGCTTCCAGCAGCGCTGTTGGCATGTGGGCTGCACAGAACTTCAAGGGTTACAAGTGCTGCGGTTGAAAGGCACGGAGAATTATGCCTATCTAAGAGATCGATCTCATAGATAAGCATAATTCTCCCATGCCTTTACTATTTTAGATTTAGTTATTACCATTTTATAATTTTAGTCAGGGTAGGCAGTGCCTACCTTGCCTACCCTGACGACACGTGCCTGACGTATGTATACACATCCTCTGTAAGTGTTTTCTCTGAGTGTTTCAGAGATTCTCAGTGCAATAACTGGCAATATAGCAAACTGGCTTGCAGCATAGTCTATGTGCATGCTAATTATGTTGTCTTCAATTGATAAGCAGGTTCCTTATGTCTTCTTGGTATCTCTGGTTATACGTGTATAATAGTCTCCATTTAAAATGCCCAATTTCACCTTTTTGCTCTCCAATTTTGGAACATATCAGAAATGTTCAACACGCTTGCATGCTTGCACCAAAAAGACTGCCAACCACTCACAACCTTCCCACCTCAGTACTTGTGCTGTATTGTTTTCCTATCAAAGACACTCATAACATTTGTATCACACATCATTGAAGATGAATACTAAAACCAATACCATATTTTCAGTCTTGATTCTTGTATGCATCATCAATTTAATCTGGTAGAAATTGCATCACATTTCAGCCACATGCTCTTTTAACTTCTTAAGGCTTTGCTTAAATCCCTATGTTGGACAGGGCTTTGCTTAAATCTTAATGATGGACAGCTCACATGCCAAACAATACGATATTGTCAATCTAAAAAAAGTGAGAATTGAAACTTTTAGCTGGTGTCTTCAACTTGACAAATATGTTCCAGGCACCCACCACATTTCCCATACATCTTCTTTAAAGAGTCATACAGTAATACAGTGTGGAAACAGGCCCTTCGGCCCAACTTGCCCACATTGACCATCTACACTAGTCGTACTTGGTGGTGTTGCCCTTATCCCTCTAAACCATGTACCTGTCTAATTGCTTCTTAAGAGTTGTGATAGTCCTTGCATGAAATACCTCCTCCGGCAACTCGTTCCATGCAAAGATTATCCCTCAGATTCCTCTAAACTCTTTACCCTTCACCTTAAACCTATGCCCTATGGTTCTCAATTCCCCTACTCTGGGCAAGAGACTCTGTGTATCTCCCCGATCTATTCCTCTCATGAATTTAAACACCTCTATAAGTCAAGTCAAGTCAAGTCACATTTATTTATATAGCACATTTAAAAAACAACTCTAGTTGGCCAAAGTGCTTTACATTTGTTATAAGAATAATATAAACAAAACAAACTACATACATATATACATGTAGCCCTCACTCAGAGGATGTCAGGAAAGGCTTGGGAATATAGATAAGTTTTTAGTCTTGACTTAAAAGAGTCGATGGAGGGGGCAGTTCTGATAGGAAAGGGGATGCTGTTCCACAGTCTAGGGGCTGCAACCGCAAAGGCGCGGTCGCCCCTGAGCTTATGCCTAGACCGTGGGATATTCAGCAACCACAAGTCGGCCGATCTGAGGGGCCTGGAGGTGGAGTGGTGGGTGAGAAGACTTTTTATGTAGGTGGGGGCAAGCCCATTAACGGCTTTGTAGACATGGAGGAGGATCTTGAAGGTCACCCCTCATCCTCCTGTGCTCCAAGGAATAGAGTACTAGCCTCCTCAAATTCTTCCTATAACTCAGCCCCTCAAGTCCAGGTAACATCCTTGTAAATCTTCTCTGCACCCTTTCAAACTTGACAACATTTTTCCTATAACATGGTGCCAAGAACTAAACACAATACTCTAAATGCAGCCTCAACAACGTCTATATAACTGCAACATGACCTCTGAACTTCTATACTCAATACACTGACTGATGAAGTTCAAAGTGCCAAAAGCCTTTTTGACCATGCTATCCACCTGCGACTGCACTTTCGACCACCCTAACCTGTGACTCCACCTTCAAGGAACTATGCGGCTGTGTTAATAATGGCCAAATTAGAGGTATTACAAAATGGAGGATATGCAGAGCCTCTTTCAGTGAACGGTTGCAAGCTGCAAGTCGGCTCCACAAAGTCTGGACCCTAGATGGATATTCAGGATGAGGTGAGATCCAGAGGACTTTGCAGAGGAGCTCAGAGGTGTTGCAAATGCATGGTCAGGATTGGTCAGATAAGGGGCAGTTGTAAATACTGTTCATTATATTGCAGTATGTTTGGGACTGTTATCTTGGGATTGGTTAATGTGTGAAGCCTTGTTTAGACTGTTCACAATTACCTGGGGAAATGTTTCTATACACATGTAAACTATGTTACTATGTACAATGTTACAATATTTTGAGATTTTAAAAATCAAGTCTGCAATTTATCCCATCAGATAAAGCATAAAAAGAAGTTTAATTTGACACCTAATTCACTTTCATATCTTCAGTATTAAAAATGTTATGGCCATTTTCATACTCGGAAATTAGCATCTTGTTCCCTATTGCTTTTCCATTGACAACACAAAAGCTGTGATCGTGGACAGTCAAAAGCCCATAACTTTCTTAAAAATCAAGAGAACTGAATGAAATTTTCAGTTATTATAGATTGAAGCATTCTGAAATAAATATAAAACATCTTACTTGGATGAGCTGAAATTAAAGCATATAATTAGTTAATTACCTAATTGTAGTTAATTACAAAATTGACCGTTGTGACGGAAATAGTAATAAACACCCAGCCTGCTTTGAAATTCAAAAATGTGATATTCTCAAGATCAGAACTTTAATATTATTGTATTAAATGCTGTAAATCCATAACAGATAGGTAAATAAATTACAATTTCCAGCAATAGACCAAGTCTTTATGGAGAAGATCAGTTGTTAGCTGGTACATTGGCATATCATAATCAGTAGCATCAACATACCCCGGTCTGAAGAAAGGTTTCAACCCGAAACGTTACCTATTTCCTTCGCTCCATAGATGCTGCTGCACCCGCTGAGTTTCTCCAGCATTTTTGTGTAGCATCAACATACTCCTCAGATTGTAACCAATAAGCAACTCTGTACACCTTGTTTTTCCTCAACTTTTCAATTTTGGCATTGTAAACTACAAGTTTTTGCTCTTCAAACCACGCATGACATGCCTTTCTGCCCACTACTTTCCCATTAAGAATGTCCTGTAGATTCCATTTCTTAAGAAAAGGATATCTTTTTTAAATAGCCTAAGTATCCAAATAACAAACTAATCCCATTCACACAAGAATTCACAATATAACATTATTTTTAAATCTCACTGTCATTAATTTATATGACAGATGGACGGAATTTAATGTTTAATTCCCATAAATTAATCTAGAAACATCCACTCAATATAATTTAAATTATTATTTTTTCGCACAATACATGGGACTAAAACTGATATTTAGTCTAAAAATATTGACTATGGGTAGACAATAACACAAAATATAGCTGATTTAGATGCTCTTATGACATGATTGTCCAAAAAAAAGAGCATTAAAATCATCTTGCGAGTGGGTTTTTCTGGAACGCGATCGATTGGAACGTTGCATTTGCGGTGAATTTGAACCTCATATTGGCAGGAAAAATGCTGCCGGTTCGAATGGGGCCCAAATCACATTTTCGCAAATGAAAATTAGATTAAAGCCATCCCGAGAAACAAGTTTATATGTAAAATAAACGACTTATGTTATGTTTTGTCCCCTTCATGCGATCCGTCCCGTTGTAGGAATTGAGGGCATTAGAAGTCGCTTTTTATTTTAATGTAATTATTGAATTGTCTCGCGATTAAATAAATTAAAAAATCGGGAACGGAAGTCCGATCGATTGTTCTTCAGCGGCTTAGCAGCTCGAGGTAAGCCGCATCCGATAAGCAGGTGAAAACGGCATTTTAATCCTGCCCCCCCCCCCTCAAAGGCACCAAAGTCGAGCACACGGCCAGTGGCAGAACTGCAGCGCCGCTGAAGGTAAGTTTTGTAACATCGCTACTATGTCAACTGGGTTCCTGCTAGAACTTTCTGCAGAAACAATGTAATGGGATACTTTGTGATTGGGTTAGGGAACTGTCAATAACTGTATAATGTAATCGATATTTGTGATTGCTTTGTAGGGGCTGCCACCCCCATCTAGTTTTGCGCCACAGGGTCCAATGACCTATAAAAGAGTGGACCCCACGAGGTTCGGAGCGATCTTCTGGAGGGGCACTTGGGACTGCATGACCTTTTGGAGGTGTCTGCTTGCACGAGGCTAAAGTGCTTGAACGAGCAGAGACAAGGATTGGACCCGTGGTGGTTAGGTATTGTATAGAGTTTGTTATTGTTGGAATTAATGAAGAATAGTTGATCCATTGCTTGACTCATTGTTTTACTGAACTAGACTAAGGGGGGAAAGCTGTAGGAGCTTAATTACATAATCAGCCCTTGTTCATCTAAATGCATGTATATCCTATCCCTCAGAATACTTTACAGTAGCTTTCCAACTACATATGTTATACTGTAGTTCGCAGCCCTTGCCCTGCAGCCCTTCTTAAATAGAGGCACAACATTTGCCACCCTCCAGTCTTCTGGCACCTCCCCTGTATTTAAGGACGACTCATAAATTTCAGCCAGGGCTTCCGCACTTTCCTCTCTAGTTACCAACAATGTCCGTGGATATATCTGATCAGGCCCATGACTTGAATGTAAATGTAGACAGGTTGGTTAATAAGTTTGCAGATGACACCAATAATGTTGACGCTGACCATGAGGAAGTGCTGTTAAGATACACAACTATTCAATATCTTGTTTACCAGAGATGTTAAGCTCCCTGGCCTATTGTTCACAGGCTTTTCCTTGCAGCCCTTCTTAAATAAGACGCAACATCAGCCTCCAGTCTCCCGACACCTCACCCGTGACTACTGATGATTTATATATCTCAGCCAGGGCTTCTCTAATTTCTGCTTCAACTATCCACAGTGTCCTCGGAGATATCTGATTGGGCCCAGGAGATTTATCATGCATCATACATCCAATACCTCCTCGACCATAATAAGGACTATCCTCAAGACATCTCCATTAACTGACCCTAGTTCCCCAGTCTTTGTGTCTTTATCCATGGTCAAAACAGAGCAGAAATACTCAATGAGCACTTTGCCCAACTCCTGACAATCCACACACAGGTGAGCACTTTGATTTCAATATATCTGATCAGGCCCTGGAGATTTGTCTACCTTCATCCACGATAGTGGATCAGCATCTCTTCGACTGTAACACTGACTGCTCTCAAGACACTTCCATTGACTGCCCCAAGTTCCTCCATCCTCCTGTCTTTCTCCTCGGTAAATACAGAGGAGAAATACCCATTGAGGACCTTGCCCATCTCCTGTGGCTCCACACAAAGGTGACCGCTTTGATTCCTTCTCCCTCTCTCAAGTTGCCCTTTTTCCCTTTATCATATCATATACTTATTAAAACTCTGATCTTGTACATGTGTATGTGTGTGTGTATATATGTGTGTGTAAATGTGGTTGTCGTTACATCTTCTTAAAAACACTACGTGGTAACAATTACATTTTTACATATTCTGATTGACATTTATCCCCACCAGGCAGAGAGCACTTATTATCAACTTATTACTGATTATATGTTTTAAAAAATCAAAAGACTCTGAATTTAAAACGACCATGGCGTCACAATGCTAGCAGTGATGTCACAATAGCTGAGCTAGTAATCAGCTTCGCTTGAGATTTCATCCTATATTTCACGTTATTCATGATTAAAGCTTTAAAAATGCCAACTTTAACAAGATTTTTACGTATTCTGATTCACATTCCCCCCCCCCCTAGGCAGACATCGCCTTCACTGAACATTTTATGCTTTATTTCTCGACATACTGATTAAAGTTTAAAAAAAATCTTTGAATTAAAAATGACCAGTTTCAACTGATGACGTCACAATGGCTCGGCTAGCAGTGATCAGCTTCACTGAAGATTTCAGCCTCACTTGGGGGCTACGGGTGGGGAGCAGACCCAACTTGCTCTAGTGTATTTATAAAACCTCTTGGGATTATCCTTAATGCTACCTGCAGGAGCTATGTCCTGGCCCCTTTTTTCCTTCTGATGACCCTTTTTTGTTTCTTCCGTAGTTCCTGAAACTCCATTAGGGATGCACTTGATCCCAGCTGCCTATACCTGTTCCATGTTTCCTTTTTACTCTTGACCAAAACCTCAATTTCCCTTGTCATCCATACTTCCTTATGTTTGCCATCCTTGCCCTTTCCTCTAACAGGGACATGCATATCCTGAGTTCTTGTCAGCACACTTTTAAAGACATCGCACTTTCCTGACATTGCTTTTCCTTCTAACAATTTGCGCCAATCAACTTGAGCGAGTCACTCTCTCATACCCTCAAAGTTGGCCCTGCCCCAACGTAGCCCTCTTTGTCCCTAACCATAACTATATTAAACCTAATCGAACAGTGGTCACTGGTCCACTACAAACACTTCATCAACTTGTCCTTCCCAATTCCCCAAGACATGATCAAGTGTTACCCTTTCCCATGTAAGGCTCTCAACATATCGCAAAGAAAACTCTCCTGAACACTTTTGACAAATTGTGCCCATCTAAACCTTTTACACTATGATATTCCTAGTCAATATAGGAAAAGTTGAAATCCCCTATTGCTGCAACGATACCGTATTTGATCTGCAGCTGTCTGCAATCTCCTGGCATATTTGTCCTAATTCTCATTGATTATTTGAGGGTCTGTAGTACACCCCCAACAAGGTGATCATCCCTTTCTTGTTCCTCAGCTGCCTGATGTTACTGTGATGGCAGTTACATTAGTGGCATTTAAGAGGCTTTAAGATAGGCACATGGAAATGTGGAGAATGGGGGAATATTTATCATATATAACCATATAACCATATAACCATAACAGCACGGAAACAGGCTATCTCGGCCCTTGTGGAGGCAGAGAGGATTAGTTTAACGTTATCATGTTAGACGGGAACATTGTGGACCAAACAGCTTGTTCCTGTGCTGTATTGTTACATATCTTCAAAGGAGACCTCAATTGCTGTTCGTTTTGCTAGTTCAGTGATCAACATTTCATATATATCTGGTCTACGATTAGCAATAATTTCCTGCCCATCACTGTGCTACTCGGTTCTGTTTCTTTCCCAGGGTTGCAGATTATTTCATCTTCCCTCATTTAGTGACCTCTCATATTGTTACCAGCTCCTCCAACATATTGATTAATGCAGCACATGTATGTTCTTGTCTACATTGTTCTTTAGTCAGGCAAACTACATGGGATAGAATATTTTGCCAAACATTCGACATTGATGCTGACAACATCCAACTAATCGTGGTGGCAATGCTTTAGAAGCCATAGCATATGGTGCACATTGTTCCTAGAAGTACAGACACACCAATAAGAATGATAATAATAACAATAAGAATGAAGGAATAAGAGGAGGTCTTACTGCACCCAATCCTGCACCAGTCCGCATGACTTTCCACCTGGATTCCACTCCCTTTTTGATTTTCATAATTCTTCATTCCTCTGTTGTCCAAGAGTCTGATGAGCCTTGAATATAGACAGTGACTCAGCACGCTGAGTTTTCTGTGAATCAGAAGGCAAGGGTTATTGGAACTTAATATATTATCTTGTCGATTGCAGGAAATGTAAGAATCCTTGATCCATGTATATATCACATAGGCAGAGTGAAGTAAAAGGCAACAGAAGCCCATGGTAAATATAACAGTCTAATAGCTGAGATATCTGGAGTTGTGCTGGAACCAGTTTTGACACTAATCAAGATCCAACAAAGGTCAAAGTATATTTAATAGCTCATATCCACTGCTTTCACTTCTCCCAGACTAACAGCTGTAGTTTGTTGGAACTGAACTCTCATTGCCTGACCTTTCCTTGGAACTGGAACTATGCAGGTCATATCGAGAGTTGTGAGGGTGGGAACAACTTTCACGAGTTACATAGGAAGTGAATGGGGTTGGATCAAAGATAGTCCTATTCTGCATACATCAAAACAAAAATTAGATATTTATCAAAGTAAGCAAAATGATGTAAAGACTTCAAGAATGTTTAAATGAAGTTTGACGCGATCTATAATGCCACATATCAATATTATGTCTATAGTCAGTCTGAAGAAGAGTCTCGACCCGAAACGTCACCCATTCCTTCTCTCCAGAGATGCTGCCTGTCCCGCTGAGTTACTCGAGCTTTTTGTGTCTCCCCTCTATAGAGTTCTGCTCTGCTCCAGAACGAGATTAGATCCATTGCATTCACATGAAGATCAAAACGTGTTGGAACATTTTGCAGATCAGCCTGCGCCGGTCGAGAGAGAATCAGATTTCAGTTTCTGCAATTGCCTGATGAAATTGGATGCTTAAATTTGCACTGCAAATGCACCTTACAAAGTATCTTGTCTCGGCAATAACATGATAATTGCATATGTTGCCAGAACTTCACATTTGTTATGTTCCTCTAATACGATAAGTTACATATATTTTAAAGTATCCCCCAAACTAATATACAACATCAGAATTTAATTAGGGTGACATTTTATTTGCTGGGGCAAGCTCGTTATTAATGCAGCCTCTACAAGATAGCAACTTCGCCTGCCCTTTGCCTTAATTGTAAATGGGAACACTTCTTACAAATGTATTTTGTATTATCTGTAAAGTGAGGTTTGGCCCAACTCGCAGCGCATTTCTTGGTGCAAAAAAACAAGGGGGTTGGTTCGGAGTGAATCTGCGAGGGAGCAGCCGGGCATATTTCACAAGCCAGCTGAGCTATTAATAGTCCTGAGCTCACTTACAATGTCAACTGTAACTAAAGCCGTTGTGGTAAAAAATGTTTTGCCTGAAACATCTCCAGCCACTAGTTGAGAGATCGTGCTTGTGTAAACTTAAGGCGCAGCGATGGAGCCCGTCGACAACAACCGACGCCCACATTTACCGGTCAGTTTATTAGACCTGCCAGATGATAATGAAGTCTTTGAAGGGGACGGAAATGTCAGCGAGGCTTTGATTCAACCGAAGTTGTCCCCGCGTCCACGGAGACGCAGTTCCTCCTCCGACGAAGGGCCGGAGCCTCCGTTAAGCCTGACCCGCAAAGTATCCTTTGCGGATGCATTCGGCCTGGAGCTGGTGTCTGTGCGGGAGTTTGACGGGTGGGAAGCGGGGGGCTGCTCGCTGGACAAGGGGGTGCAAGATGAGCCCGTAGCTCTGCAAGAATGCCTTCTACTGCCACTCTTTCAGTTGCCATCCAGCCCCGTGGAACTGAAGCAGAAACTTTATGCTCAGAAAGTGGAGCTAGAATCAGCAGAGTTCCCCCCGGGCTCGAACTGCATGAAAGGGTTGATCCGTGTACTGAATATGTCGTATGAAAAGCTAGTGTACATCCGGATGACATTAAACAATTGGGAAAGTCATTATGACATTCTGGCTGATTATGTGGCCGATTCCTGTGACGGTCAAACGGACCAGTTCACGTTTACAATTCTTCTAGTCCCTCCTTATCTGAGAAACGGCACCAAGATCGAATTTGCCATCCGCTATGAAACCCGCGATGCTATTTATTGGGCAAACAATTGTCACAAAAACTATGTGGTCCTTTATCACAAGGAGGATGATCAGAATGCAAGTGAGAAACCTCAAGAAGAACACGATGATCGCAACTTAAAAAGCTGCCTAAAGACGTCATATAGGTGAGGGCATTCTCATATTTGGGATATGTTTGTTTGAAAAACTTAAAACAACTCATCACTTTCACTAAGACGTACAGAGTTTAATTTGAACACAATGTTCTTTGGTGAATCAGATGCCTGTAATACTATTCAAATGTTGCAATACTTGCAGGGTTCTGATGCCGTCACTAACATGTTTTACTCATCTCACAGGATGCTCATTGCTCAGAGAGCTACTGTAAAGTTCATGATAAAATAGGCCAACGTCAACATGGTTTTGTGAAGGGGAGATCTTGCCTGACCAATCTGCTGGAATTCTTTGAATAAGTAACTAGCAGGACAGACAAAGGATGATTTGTTTACCTAGATGTTCAGAATGTCTTTGATAATGTGCCACACGTGAGGCTGCTAAGGTAGATGGGAGCCCTTGGTATCAAAGGGCAGATACTAGCATGGATAGCAGGTTGGCTGGATGGCAGAAGACAACGAGTGGCAATAAAGGGGGCTTATTCTGGTTGGCTGCCAGTGATTAGTGGAGTTCCGCAGGGGCCACTACTCTTCACGTTGTATATTAATGATTTGGATGAGGGGATTGATGGCTTTTTGGCCAAGTTTGCAGATGATACGAAAATAGGTGGAGGGCAGGTAGTGTAGAGAAAGCAGGAACTCTGCAAAAGGACTTGGACAGTTTGGGAGAGTGGGCAGAGAAGTGGCAGATGGAATAGAGTGTTGCAAAGTGCCGAGTCATGCAGTTTGTAGTAGGAATAAAGGCATAGACTATTTTCTAAATGAGGAGAAAATCCAGAAATCAGAGGTGCAAAGGGACTTGGGAGAACGTGTACAGGATTCCCAAATGGTTAATCTGTAAGTCAAATTGGTAGTAAAGAAGGCAAATGCATTTATTTCAAGAGGATTGGAATACAAAAACAGGGATGTAATGCTGAGGCTCTATAAGGCGTTGGTCAGGCTGCATTTGGAGTATTGTGAGCAATTCTGGGGCACAGTATCTGCGGAAGGATGTGCTGGCCCTGGAGAGAGTCCAGAGGAGGTTTACAAGAATGATCCCAGGAATGAGTGGGTTAACCCATGATGAGCTTTTGACGACACTGAGCCTGTACTCGCTGGAGTTTAAAAGAATGAGGGGGGACCTCATTGAAACGTACTGAATAGTGAAACGCTTGGATAGAGGATGTGGAGAGGATGTTTCCACTAGTGGGAGAGTCTTGGGCGAGAGGTCATCACCTCAGAATTAAAGGACATTCCTTTAGGAAGGAGATGAGAAGGAATTTCTTTTGTCAAGGGTGGTAAATCTGTGGAATTCACAACAGACGGCTGCGGAGCCCAAAACAATGGATATTTTTTTAAAGCAGAGACTGATAGATTCTTGATTAGTATGGGTGTCAGGTGCTATGGGGAGAAGGCAGGAGAATGTGGTTGGGAGGGAGAGATATATCAGCCATGATTGAATGGCGTAGTAGACTTGATGGGCCGAACGGCCTAATTCTGCTCCTATTACTTATGTCCTTATGATGACATCATTAATCACTCCTTTTAACAAGGTAGATCTTTTCGCAACTCTCCAACCAAGGTGGATAGGTGGATATTTTCATTTCATATCACTATAATCACATGAATACCGGTTATATTAAATGCCTTTGCTCAAGAGGGTGCAATGCAAGGCCGGGTCTGTTGATCTAAAGATAACATGCATAGTAAAGTGGAGGAAAGAGATGAGATAGAGGGCAGTCAAGAGAACATTGCATTTACGTTGGTTTTGAGGCTGATTTAGAACAGGTCAGGAATAGGCCCATTGTCCCACAATGTCTATGCCAAACATGATGTCAAGTTCAACTAATCTCCTCTGTCTGCAGGAAGATAGACACAAAAAGCTGGAGTAACTCAGCGAGTCAGGCAGCATCTCTGGAGAAAAGGAATAGGTGACATTTCTGGTTGAGACCCTTCTTCAGACTGAGAGTCAGGGGAAAGGGAAATGAGAGATATAGACGGTGATGTAGAGAGATGTAGAACAAATGAATGAAAGATCTGCAAAAAAGTGATGATGATCAAGGAAAGGGGCCATCGTTAGCTGTGGGCCAGGTGAAAATGTGTTACAGACAATGAAACTCACCAGGACAACAGTGAACCTAGTACAATGACTAGGGTGGTGGAGGGATGGAGAGAGAGGGGATGAAAGGGTTACTTGGAGGTAGAAAAATCAATATTGATACTGCTGGGTTGTAAGCTGCCCAAGCAAAATATAAGGTGCTATTCCTCCAATTTGTATTTGGCCTCACTCTGACAATGGAGGGGGCTGAGGAGAGAAAGATCAGAGTGAGAATGGGAAGTGGAGTTAAAGTGTTCGGCAACCGAGAGATCACATAGGTCCAGGCGGACTGAGCGAAGGTGTTCAGCGAGATTATCGCCCAGTCTATGTTTGGTCTCGCTGATGTATACGATTCCACACCTGGAACAACGGATACAGTAGATGAGGTTGGAGGAGGTGCGAGTGCACCTCTGCCTAACTGGGCCATCATTTCATGCCAGCAGTTGGAAATAAAATGGTCCCGAGAGGATAGAAGACTGGTAGAGGGAGTCCAGGAAGAGAAGGAGAAATGTGTTGGAAATTAAATAATGGATTGTCTTTTTGGGGGGTGGGGGGGAAAGACCCCTTGCAAAAGAAATATGCCTGGGGTGGATGCAAAGGGAGATGAGCTCAAAATCATGGCAGGTTTGGAGGCTATTGAAGTGTGGACGTAGGCGTGCAAAGATAAGGCCGCTGCTGAGGCCAGAACCTTCAGCACTGGAGGGTGGGAGGTCAGGGGGATGGTGAAAACCCAATAGTGGTTGAGGCTCGGGATGGAATTAGGTTCTGAGGAGGGAAAGGGTAGGCAATGGGGAGTCCCATGGAGGAAGGATGGAGAAGGGGGTGCGAGGTGGTGTTGAGTGAGAACGTTTTGTTGGAGTTCACCTTTAAAATCTGCAGGGAAAAAATTACAAGGTTGTCATTGTCCTCTGGAATAATCTTAGATATGCACTAGGTAAGTAATTAACATATATTCCTTGAGAGGAGTTAATGCTCATGTACTCTTGAGAGAAGCAGGCAACGTGTGAGAAAAACTTGCTTATCGGCCAAGAAGTTATTGGTGGCTGTGAACTTGTGGAATTTGCACAGGCTGGAATACTGAGCAAAAATGTCTGTGGCTGAAAAATGCAAGGAATGTAGATGCAGGTATCTTGAGTAAAATACAAAGAGCTGGAGTAACTCGGCAGGTAAGGCAGCATCTGTGGAAGGAATGGTTAGGTAATGTTTCGGGTTGGGACTCTTCTACAGGAATGTATGTAGGTAGGCCTCTGTAAATTACCTCTAGTCTGTCGAGAGTGGATGTGAATGGATGATCAATGATCATTCAGTGGGCTGAAAGGACTGTTTTCATGCTATATCTTTAATTCATAATAAAAAACTGAAGAAGGCATTGAGTGGGCAAGGCAATATTTGATGAGGCAAAGGGACAGATCACGTTTCAGGTCGGGGTCCTTCTTCAGATTCATGAAGAGTCCCGACCCAAAATGTCATCTGTCCATTTCCTTCCACAGATGCTGCCCATCCAGCAGTTTGTCTTGCAAAAATTGCTTGGGGGAGGTAAAAGTAAGATAAATGTGATAAAGACCATTGTAGAGGATGTAGAATTGGGATTAATTGGGAACACCCTGCTTCCATTTTAATTTAGTTTTTAGTTTAGTTTGGTTTAGTTTAGTTTAGGTTAGGTTAGTTTAGTTTAGGTTAGTTTAGTTTTGATTAGAGATACAGGATGGAAACAGGCCCTTCGGCCCATGGAGTCTGCGCCGACCAACGATCACTCTTTTAATCAAATTTATATAATTCTTTAATTAATTGAGATTTTGAAATGGTTGCTTTTTTAAAAGAACTCTGCCTCTTATAGGATATAAAGCATGATTGAGAGAGGGTTTTTTAAGGTAACAAATTAAAATATAAACAAATGAGAGGAGATATATTTTGCACACTTTATATATGGCACCTGAAGTTCCACTGCATATACCCTTGAAGACACTCATATTTCTGTATAATGATGCAAGATGGAAGAGTTCAGTGTTTCCAAAGGCAATACAAATGACTTCAAACAACTGTGATAAATTACCAGTTAATGTCATTATACTGCATTGTGAACTTTATGTCAAATCATGAAGATAAAACCAAAAGTGCACATATTGGACAAATTTTTTTGGACTAAAATTCATGTTTACAATGCAAAATAATTACATGCAATTGTCCAACTAAGTTCTATGTTCTGTGATAGGTTTTGCAGAGCATAGAATATAGAACAGTACAGCTCAGCACAGGAAACATAAAGTCAAGTTAAACTGATCTCATCTTTGTACATGATCCATATCCCTCTATTCTCTGCCATGTGCCTATCCAAAAGCCTGTTAATTGCCACTATTGTATCTGCCTCCACCACCACCCCTGGCAGTACATACCAGACCTCCAGCGCTCAGTGCAAAAAATCTTCCCCCCCTGCACCTTTTCGATATGCTCTCTAGTGCTGGAAATTTCCACCCTAAGATAAAGGTTGTGACTGTCTACCCTATGTATGTCTCTCATATTTTTATGTACTTCAATCGTCTCTCTTCAACCTCCGATGTTCCAGAGAAAACAATCCAAGTCTATCCAACCACTCACTCCCTGTAGCTGAAACCCTTCAATCCAGGCAGCATTCTGGTAAAACTCCTCTGCATCCATTCCAAAACCTCCTGTATTGGGGCTACTGGAAATGCATGCAATAGTTAATAAAACTGTTGAGATCGATTCAGTTAAATGCCAATTAGATGGATTTATTTTAAAACATAATTTAGTGCTTTCCAGCATGTGGTTATAGCCTTGGAGGTAATGTCAACGCATTCAGAAATTAAATAGCTTCTGCCACAGCCGTCTTTCAAGCAGCAAATTCAAGATCTTCACTCCTTGGATGACATAATATTTTCTCAGCTACCCTCTATTCATTCCACGTTATCTGTGCCTCCTAACTCTTACTGTCTCAATTGGGAGAAATAGGCCATTCCTATTCACACCATCCAGCCTTCCATTAGGTTATGTGCCTCAATTATATCTGTCAGCCTTTGCTGGTACTCCTTACCCTGTATGACCAACTGTAAAACAACCTAATCTAGCCAACCTTTTCTATAATCCTGGCAACACCATTTATACATCACTTTTGCATCTAATTTGGTGCCATCATACCCTCATCCATCCTTCCCAATGAATTTTAGAAATGTATGCGAAAATGTTTTGCAAACATCATTTGGATGATTGCATGATAAACAAATTAGGTTTGCTGCAAGCAAGACTTTAACACTGTTTGAATGAGATTCAGTGTATTTTATTGAAGCCAACAAATTTCCTGCCAGGTTTTCAGTCAAACTCATTTAATATGTTAACAATTTCTTTCTCATTAACCACTTCAAGCTAAAACCTTTTTTGTATGAATACACTAACAAATAGCCTGGTTTTACAAGATTCATTAATACTTCAAAATTATTAAGATGATGATGCAGACCCAATTTAAAATTTATAATTTTATCCCTTGGTTTCCAAAACACCCATGCATTTCCGGCAATGGATCTTTTTTTAATAAGGAAACATAGAAAATCGGTGCACCGCCTGGACGGCGTGAGCACCGCCTGGACGCCGCGCACCGTCTCGACGGAGTAGGCTAGCGCGTTGCGTTGCGCGATGACGTCATCACCCGACGCCGCGCTCGCGCATGCATTCGCATGCTCGTGGGACAGGCCGTACGGTAAATACTAGGCCACCGCGCGGCAACCGCTTCCGATTAGGTTGCACTTGCCGCATGCTCGTGGGACAGGCCGTACGGTGGCACCCGCGCAGCAGCCGGTTCCCACTTCCCGCCTGGAACCACCTGCCCGTGGGACAGGGCGTTAACTCTCTCTTGAATACATCCAGTGAATTGGCTTCCACTGCCTTCTGTGGCAGAGAATTCTACAGATTCACAACTATCTGGCTGAAAAAGTTTTTCCTCATCTCAGTCCTAATTAGCCTCCCCCTTATTCGTAAACTGTGACCCCTCGTTCTGGACTCCCCAACATGGGGAACATTTTTCCAGTATCTAGCCTGTCCAATCCCTTAAGAATTTAATATATTTCTATAAGATGCCCTCTCATCCTTCTACATTCCTGTGAATACAAGCGCAGTCGATCCATTCTTTCATCATATATCAGTCCTGCAATCCTGGGAATTAACTTGGTGAACCTACATTGCACTCCCTTAATAGCAAGAATGTCCTTCCTATTCACATGCTAATCAGGGTTCTGGAATGTAAATCACATGCTAATCAGGGTTCTGAAATGTAAACAGAATGCACTGGTTGAAGATGAAGCATTGCAAATAGTGAACGACTGGACAAATATCTTAGGGGTGATGATGGAATTAGTTTTGTCCAGTGTAAAAGTGATGGGCAACATCAAGGAAGCCAAGCATGTTGAAGTCTCCAATTACTAATGTCACAAATTAATTGCAGCATAAACGGCAGTGTTAGCATCCATCCATCTGCGAGAGATAATGTGCTGCTTTGATCTTGTCCTGTTTGGAGTGGGGAATATTTCATCTATGTTTACATGTCCTGCTGTGGATGACCAAGCCCATCTTTGACAGGTAGACCACAGGTGAAGTTGTGTCTAGTCATTTGATTGGCGAGTGTGTAGCTGTTGCCGTTAACCATTTTGTGGCATTGTGTCCTGGTCTCCATGGTGTTGAACCCCATGCTGTTGTGGTGCTTCATACCAGATTCAACTCCACCTCCCCAGGTCCACAGCAGCCGCTTCCCAGTATCAGTGCCCATGTTAAAATTTGTCATATCCCTTCTAATCATATCCTTGTCGTGAAGCTTTAGTCTTCATCTTGGAGTCCAGCTAAGTGCAATGAACTTAGCTGAGGCTCAGGTCGGGAGGTTTTACCTCAAACATTCTCGTAGGATATGGCCGGCTGTTTAGAGCCCTTCATCCTCATTGCCTTCCTCTTTCAGCAACTCCTCCTGCTCTGCATCCACTCTGCGAGTTCCTCCAATCATGCCATAACATTGACAGTTTTGCCACAAATTATTCCAAGTCAGGGGACATCACTGATATCATTGAAATAAGGAAATTATCCAAAACCTCCACATCCTTCCTGTATTGGGACAATCAGAACTGCACACAATGCTTCAAATGCAGCCCAGTCGAACTCTTATAATGCATTGTGGCTCCCTGACTCTTCTGCCCAAACAATGAAGGCAAGCATACCATATGCCTTCTTTACCACTCTATATACATGTTCCTTCTTAAACACACTGTCTACTCCACTGCGAAATCTCCTCAAGGTATGCCTACTTTGAAGAAGTTCTGCTCCTCCCTCCGAAGACAGTTTTACAACCTCCTCTCTGACTGCCCCCCCCTCTGTGATTCCACCTTCCCTCCAACACTATGACCACATCCTAACCCAGACCCGATACCACAGCCACGTTTGCTTTCTCGGGACATGCCTGCGCCTCCATCATGTACCTCATGGTTTCCAGCTCCAGTTCCCTACCTCCCAGTTCGGACCCAACCCAGACTATAAATGCCGACTGGCTATCTGCCGCCATACACGGCAATTCTCCTTGCGTGCTCTACGATCTACTCTGGCTGCGATGCGCCGGCACCTGCAGGACCTCGCATTGACTCCCGAAACTTCGGGCCTCAATCACCCAGACCTGCAACGGATCCCAACTCTACTTCATCCTCTGGAAGATTCACATCTTCAATCAACGATTCCTGGCCCACCGTAACTCCACCAACGACCTGAAACTAGCCCGCCTCCAGGCCGCTCCTGCCACCGACACTCTGCAACTCGACTGCCCGCAGGCTCCAGGCCCCAATGCTGGCCCCCGCCGCCTGCCCGAGTCCCGCGAGGCCATCATGGCCACGAGGAGCAGCTCCAGCACTCACCAGGACCCCACCTTCGCCGACCTCCACGTCGATGCTGCCGCCAACCTTCACCTGCCTACCGATGACGCTGAGCCTCGCTGCCTCACCGGTAACTCTGAATATCGCCCCCTCCCCGATTCCTCCCACTATTGCCACCATAACGTGACCGCCGAACCTCGCCGCCCCCCCGGGACCGCCAAACCTCACCGCCCCACTGGGCCCACCGTACATCACCACCTCACCGGGCCCCACCGAACATCCCTGCCGCACCGGGCCCATTGAATATCGCCGCCATACCGGGGCCTACTCACCTCACCGCCTCACCGGGCCTGCCGAACCTCGCCGCCCCACCGACCATCCACCCACTGGGACCTCCCATGCTTCGCCCGCTGACCCGGACTCTACTCCCCGTGGACTTCCACCATCGGGTCCGCCGACCCTCGCCACTCCACCGCCCTCCAGCAGCCCGCAGCCATTGCCTTACCTGCAGCCTGGACTCAGCACCGGGCCTGAAGTCTCCACGCTGCTAACTCCCACTCCCCTGGGTTTGACTGTGCTAGGTCCTAGTGCTAGTCCCCCTAACCCCGGTAACCTCAGTGGCTGTTCCACTGGGTCTTCCCCATCCCCCTCAAACCATGTGACCCCAGCACTTCCCCACCCACACTACAGTCTTCACACCCCCCGTCCTCCCTGACCATCCACCACCCCCCATCACACATCGCCTCGTCCTCAGTCCACTCACCTGCCTTCCTCCGGCCCCAACCCCCATCCCTGCCGTGTGTTCACCATCCCCCCTGACCTCCCCCTCTCCGACACCGAATGGTCGGTCCTCAGCAGAGGCATTACCTTCGTCCCCCTCCGTCCCCACCTCAATGAGTTCCGCGCCCACCATGATTTGGAGCTCTTCTACCGTTGCCTCCGCCTCACAGCATTCTTCCATGGGAAGGAGTCCTCGCCCCCCATTGATGATCCCTTTTCCCATTTCCAACGGTCCCCCTCCTCGTGGACCCCCCCTCATGGCCATCTTCCGGCTTTAGAACTTTTTATCCAAAATTGCCGGCGGGACATCAACTGCCTCAACTTCTCCACTCCCCTGTCTCACTCCAATCTCTCCCCCCCTGAACGTACAGCCATCCACTCACTCCGCAACAACCCAGACTGGGTGATCAAACCCGCCGACAAGGGAGGTGCCGTGGTAGTCTGGCGCGTCAATCTCTACAAAGCTGAGGCCACGCACGAACTCTCAGACACCTCCTCCTACTTATCCCTGGACCATGACCCCACAGACGAGCACCAGGCCACTATGTCTAGCACCATCACTGACTTCATCCACTCCGGCTCCCTGCCCGACCGAGCCTCCAACCTCATCTTCCCCAGCCCCACACGGCCCGATTTTACTTTCTCCACATAATCCACAAACCTTACTGTCTTGGTAGACCCATTGTCTCTGCCTGTTCGTGCCCCACCGAACTTATTTCCACATACCTCAACTCCATCCTATCCCCCTTGGTTAAATCCCTCCCTACCTATGTTCAAGACACCTCAGACACTCCGTCGTCTCCGGGAATTCCGTTCTCTAGGCCCCCATCCCCTCATCTTCACCATGGACGTCCAGTCACTCTACACCTCCATCCCCCACCAGGAGGGTCTCAAAGCCCTCCGTATATTCCTCGACTGGAGAACCAACAAATCTCCGATAACTGATAATCTCCTCCACCTAGCGGAGCTGGTCCTTACATACATAGATACATAGAAAATAGGTGCAGGAGTAGGCCATTCGGCCCTTCGAGCCTGCACCGCCATTCAATATGATCATGGCTGATCATCCAACTCAGTATCCCGTACCTGCCTTCTCTCCATACCCCCTGATCCCTTTAGCCACAAGGGCCACATCTAACTCCCTCTTAAATATAGCCAATGAACTGGCCTCAACTACCCACTGTGGCAGAGAGTTCCAGAGATTCACCACTCTCTGTGTGAAAACGTTATTTCTCATCTCGTTCTTAAAGGATTTCCCCCTTATCCTTAAGCTGTGACCCCTTGTCCTGGACTTCCCCAACATCAGGAACATTCTTCCTGCATCTAGCCTGTCCAACCCCATAAGTATTTTGTACGTTTCTATAAGATCCCCTCTCAATCTCCTAAATTCTAGCGAGTATAAGCCTTACCCTCAATAACTTTTTGTTTTACTCCTCCCATTTCCTCCAAGCACAAGGCGTAGCTATGGGCACGCACATGGGCACTAGCTATGCCTGCCTCTTTGTAGGGTATGTCGAACAATCCTTGTTCGAGGCGTACACTGGCCCGATCCCCGACCTCTGCCTCCGCTACATCGACGACTGCTTTGGTGCTACCTCCTGCACCCACACACAACTCACTGACTTCATCCATTTCACCACTAACTTCCATCCGACACTCAAATACACCTGGACCATTTCCGACACTTCTCTACCATTTCTTGACCTCACTTTCTCCATCGCAGGTGATAGACTTCTGACCGACATACTCTATAAACCCACTGCCATGGCTATCTAGACTACACTTCTTCCCACCCTGCTTCCTGTAAGGACTCCATCCCCTACTCCCAATTACACCACATCTGCTCCCAGGATGAGGTGTTCCACACCAGGGCATCGTAAATGTCCTCATTCTTCAGGGAACGGGGGTTCCCCTCCCCCAGTATAGATGAGGCTCTCACCAGGGTCTCTTCAATACCCCGCAACATTGCTCTCTCTCCCCATCCCCCCACTTGTAACAAGGGCAGAGTCCCCCTAGTCCTCAC